>JASAOC010002131.1:0-321677 GCA_030849835.1 Herpetomonas samuelpessoai
TAGAAACGGAAGGAAGTGTGAGGTATTTGGCTCATCAAGTGGACGTGAGGGAAGAGAGGCTGGGGAGTCGAAGGGAGAGGTGACAGCCCAGTGCGATAGCGGTTTGCGTGTGTACAACAAGAGATGGAGGAAAAACAAGGAAAGCAAAGATAGAAGTGAGGGGAGCGAGTGGATGGAGGAAAACGCTTACTTCACTTACGAATTGGGGTGGTGTCACAAGCGATGTCTTGCTTACACAAGACGGCGCAATGGATGTGACGTGACGGTTCAGCTTGTTAACAAGGCTGAAGCCAGCGGAAATGATAAGCGTGATGTCGAAAACAGAAAATTACAGAAACGAGACGAAGGAAGAAAAGGAACCAAAAAGAGAGAGTTTCAAGGAAAAAGGTGTAATGGGGTGGGACGGGGAACGATAACTACGAGTTGAGATCGTCGAGGAACAAAAGAAACTTGTATGCGTGCGGATTTTAAGTTCGGCGGGTTGTAGGAGTGCAGCCGGGATGAGGGAGTGAGAGAGTAGTAGCACGAACGAGGATGTTTAACAGGACGCATGCCTTTCAGACAAAGTTGCGTTGGTTTGCAGGGGTGGCACGGCTGGTTCACCGTTCTCCGTCGTGACAGAGCGATGCAGGGCAAGCCAATGTCACAATCGCTCTAGTGCTGTCAGAGTGTTTCTCGTTCCTTCTTTCAAAGGGGAGGCTGGTAAGTGATGGCGAGCGCCTCTGGTACCGCATTTTTTTTTTCCCCATTTTGTTTTCCCATTTTGTGTGTGGCTGAGTCTCGGACGTCAGCGGGCAGTGATCCAGGAATGCTGCGATCGGAAATGATAAAGATGAAGCGATCAAGGAAGGAATGAACACAGTAAGTTCGCCAACAAGACAAAGAGTACGGAACAGGAGTCCGTCCCGTCAACGCCCTAGTCACAGGCATGGTCACGCAGACCAAAGAGGTAAAGAGGAAAACAATAATCATCGTAAAATGAAAGCTGTGGGCAAGAGGGACAACGGAACAGCGGAAAAAAAGAAGAAGAAGTGCGGACATCAACGCAGTCAAGGGAACGCAGAGAAGTGTGGCGACAGGAGAACGCACAGTGCGCACGTGAGAAATCAAAAAAAAAAAAAAAAAAGGTGCGTAGGAAAAACAAACAAACAAGTACACAGATGTATGTAGGAGTAACAAGGTGATGCTCAGATACGCGTCGAAGAGACAATGTAGTAACGATATTTCGCAGAATAGCCGTAGTGGTGTCAGATGTTGGCGGAGGAGGAGTGAGGAAGGAGAGAGAGAGAAAAAATAAATGGAGTTCTTCTGGATGGGGTGGGGGTGGGGGGGGGGTGGGTAATAAAGAGAAACACAAACACACAATGACAATGCCACCAGGTAGACACACTGGGCCATAAGCGAAGAGGAACAACAGAATTCTTCAGAAGAGGCTGAGACAAGGGTGAAACCGCGAAGCCAAAAGCGATTCCAGAACTTCCTGTCAGCGCGTGCAAAACAACAAAAAAAGAAAAGACAAAGACAGGAGAAGTCATCAGCCAGAAGTCAGGTACGCAGGTGATGCACTCACGTTGGGTGGACGCAGGATAAGAGGAAAGGATACGCGCTACCAATAGGTAATATCACTCTCTTCCCTTTCGCGAGACAGTGAAGCGATACACAAAAGTGGTTTTGTTGTCAAATAACGAGAGGTGTTCGAGAAACACAAAGATAACAGTAGAGAGAAAAAAGAAGAAGACCGCGCACGCGGGAGCGTTGAGCGCAGATGTGTTTCCCCTTGCTCGCTTTCGAAGGGGCCACTCGGTTCCTTGTGGTGACTCCGTCTTCTACCCTGTTTCCCTTTGTTCACGCACGCTCTCCTGGATTGTTCTGGAAGACCCGACATTTATTGCTTGTGGTTCAGTTGTTTGCCTGTGTGTCGTGCAATGGCAAAAAAAGAGAAGTGAGATCAGCTCCGCACGCACGCACACAAACAAAAGGGGAAAAACAGAAGAAAATAAAGTAATATGTCATTCCAGATGTCCCTCTGGATCGCCTTTTTCGTTTTCATTTAGTCTACAAGGGATAAGAACAGTACAAATGGAGGGAAGGGGGAGGAGAGAGAAGGAAGAGAAGTAACGTACTTGATCCCCTCTGGTTCGTTTAACCGCCTTCTCTCACATCCTCCGAAACTCTCAAATCGAACGGAAACGCTGCTTCGACAAAGACATCACATAGAAATCATTGGCGACGCTCTATCACAAATCAGTCAAAAAGGCGAAAAGAAAGAATGCGTATTAGAAGAATGTCCACATAGATGTGTGCACAAATCTTCTACGCACGCAGAGGCCCAATCGTCGCTCCTTCCCGCCGCATCATATCCTTAATCGGAGGGTTGCGCATCACCGTGTTGTAGTGGCGGTACACAGCGGGGTACTTCTTCGCGAAGCTATCTCCGTGCTTCTTATTGCACCGGTAGACCAGCTGAACCGAAAATGCCACCGCCACGTCTGCGATGGAGATGCGCTCACCCACCAGGAAGGTGCGAATGCTGAGCACTTCATCAAGACCCGCAAGCACCTTCTCAATCCCGTCCACAGCCGCATCCGGCACTTTCACAGAGGCGGGGTCGGTGCGCTTGTTGTTGTTGTGGAGGGAAGGAAAGACCGCATTGATGTACGGCGCGTTCGCCGCATCAATCTCGGTCGAGGAGAAATCGATCCAGGCATCAACCTGGGATGCCTCGAACGGGGTGCGGCCGTACACGTGATGGGCATCCTGCTCGTCCAAGCGTGCCACGTGACGCATAATAGCGTTGGCGTCGAACAGTGTGAGCCCAGGCTCGTCATCGAGGCGGAGCACGGGGTACTGGCCACAAGGGTCACAGTAGTTGAGGAAGTTGGGGTCGGTGTTGCTCGTCACATCGCTGTTCTCCGTGTGCTCGATGCTGATGGGAATGTCCACGAGCGCTGCCGTCGCAAGAATCTTCTGGGCCTTGGCGTTCTCTACGTCCTTGGGGTACACAAGGGTCATCTGAGGGAACATGATGGTGCGGCTTGTCTGGGCTGTCGTTTTCTTTTTTAGAATGGGTATTTTTGTTTAAAATAATAAAGAAGATACTTTTCTTCACAATATGGAAAATCAAACTTGCGATACTTGTTATTCTCTAGCGACAAAGGGAGTTCGAATGTGTGCTGCGAACGATGCGGGAGGGGGGAGGGAGAGGGGTGTAGAGAGAGCAGAGGGAAGACTATGTGTAATCTGAACGAGGAAGAGGAAGAGAAAAGGATCCCGTCCGTGGAACATGAAGAGAGGCAAGTCACAGACAGAGCATTGACAAGAGAGGGAGCGAGAAGCACTACGCAGGTCCCTGTTCCCCACTTTGCTGCTTCTCACACTAGTGAAACACAACACGAAGGGGAGAGGGCTTTCCTTTCGATTCGCACTTGAGGACGGTGAAAAACGTAAGGTATTGAATGCAGAGGTGCGGAAGCGTAAGAAAGTGAGCGGCTCGTAAGACGTGGGGGAGGGGTACATTGATACGAAAGAGAATTGCACAGCACACCTTCCACCTGCTACAGCCAACAAGACATTCCAAGGGTCTCCCTGCGTCTATGAATGAAGAAAGGGAAATTTAAAGAGCGACAACGACAGCAATGACTCTGGGCGGATGCATCTCTTCTTATTGGCTATCCACCGGAAGGAGCTCGTCTTCTCCCCTTTCGTCGCCTTCCAGCGCTGCCACACGTGGCTCCTCTCGTGCCAGTGCACCAGCCGCCGACCGCACGCTTGCAAGCATCGAAGGCGTGGCAGGCTTCCCACTCGCTCCCGTGGATAGGCGCGTCTGCTGCCGTGGTTGGGCCTTCTCAAAGGTCTCTATCACCACATCCGTCGCAGCGGACGGCTTCTTTGGTCGAGTGCTGCGAGGTGGGGAAGACGATGGGCGTGCGGAGCGCGGCCGCCTTTTCTCTGCTGGAACGCTAAAGTCACTGTCGAAATCGCTGCTGGCGTCGGCGCCAGCGGTGGCCTGTCCCATGCGCGTGGCACACGCTCTCCAGTACCCGTCGAACAAATCAATCTCCTGCGCTGTCGCGGGTGTGTTGGGTGGGGGAGGGGGTACGACATGCTCTGGCGCTCGTCGCTCCCGTCGCATCAGGTACACCAGCGCTGTCACGGCGAAGGCGATGCTGATACCCAGCACCCACGGGTTATCCGTCACCATCACCAGAGCCGTCAGCAAGAGTGAGGCGACAACGCTGAGGAAGAAGCTGTTGGTGGTCGTGCGCTGGCCGAGGGCGACGCCAAACCCGAAGCCAGCAAGCCCACCAACAATGGACACCACGTAAAACCAAAGAGTGGCACTGCCTGCCAGGTCTCGCAGTACGCCAATCATGTAGCGCACCAGCGCTGGCACCACGTTGGCAATGGGGTAATTCATCTTGAAGGCCGAGCCGCTAATGTTCATGGCCAGGACGAACACCATCTGCGCTGGGAGCCCTACGCCGGTGTAGCTACTGAGAAGGCCACTGAAGAAGGAGGAGACAATGGCGCCAGACAACACCGCACCGTCGACGCGGACAAACCGGATTTTCTTGCGCCGCTTCTGCGTTTGACTGGCATCGCGCTGGAGCGCCTCGAGCTGCAGTTGCTGTACCTCGCGGAGGGCTACATTGACTTGCCCCACCGAGCCGCGCGCCACCCCTGCCATGGACTTTGTGAGCTCCTGCTCCGTCGTGGGAACGTTAATGTTGGGCAGGCCGTCCAGGACAGAGAAGCTGTGGTGCAAGTTCGCCATGGCGCCTCCCGCCCCTTCCTCCTCCGCTGTCACCACACTGAAGCCACCGTCCACGTCCTCGTCCCTGTCGTTGCCTTCGCGGTCTTCGCCGCTGCTGCTGTCGTGACGACGGTGAAAGGGACCACCGCCGTGGCTGGTGACCACCTGCCGCCGTGGCTTGCGTCCATGGGCTGCCCTTCCATCGACGTCACCGTCACTCCTGTCATCGAGGCTGTCACGACGGCTGATGTCCGAGTGCGTAGAGGCATCGCGGCTTGTGGTGCTTCTCGTGCCACGACCCCGTCGCCGGCTCGCGCGACGCGTGCTAGAGGTGCTGCGCCACATCCCCACCGGGCGCCGGGAAAGGGAAACCACGCTGCTGTCCGCGTAATGCTGGGAGTCTGCGGGGGAGGAGTGCTGCTGCTGCTGCTGAGAGAGCTCGTCCATTTCCTGGATGGCCTGCAGGGTGAGTGCAGCCGCTGCTGAGTGCCGGCTGTCTTCTTGACTGATTTCACCAAGGCGGTGCCGGATGTAGGAGCTCAGGTCACCAGGGAACTCTGCGTGGCTGTTGCGGGCGCTGGGGGTGTCGGCGGCCGACCCCTGGTGGCTGCGGTTGTGTCGGCTGTTCTGCTGGCTACGTAGGGACTGGCTTTGCGTCTCCTCGTCCTCGTGACTGTCGCTGATCCTCCTCACAGCCCGCATGCTCGCGGTGTTGGAGCTGCTTGGCGAGAGGTAGTCAATGGTGACTGGTTCCGTGTCGTGGAGAGTGGTCTGGATGTTGTCAGGGGAGGAGAGCACGATGAGGGGGTGGGAAGCAGAAACCTCCGCAGCTCCTGCGACCGGGCTACGGGTCTGGCTTGCTCCTTGGTTCCCCTCGATGCTTCCGTCGCCGTCGTCGTCACGAGCGTGGTGCGCGTCACGCGTCGCGCTGGTTGGGACCTCGTGAACAGGAATGCGCGTCTTTTTCCGATCCGCACGCTGCGCATCGCGCTGTTGTTGCTGTTGTTGCTGTTGTTGCTGTTGCTGCAACCGCTTCCAACGGCGCTCCCGCCGCTGCCGCACCATTTCGCGTCTGCGCAGCTCGTCGTGCCAGCGGATCTCCTGCGAGTTGCGCATCAAGGCCAAGTCTTCCTTGATCACCTCCTGTATGCGGCGCGTCTCCAGACGGTGCATCATGTGTAAGGCCAACAGCGTCATGGAGAAGAAGAGGCTCGATGCCCCTAGCATAATGCGCAGGGTCGCCTCGTTGAACTTATCCACTGTGAAGGCGCCAACACAGGAGCCCACCACCATGGGCAACATCAGGGAGAGGGTGAATGGAGCGCTGAAGCTAGATTTTTTCTTGGGCAGCCCCTCGGCTGCACGCTTGCGGTTCACGCGGTACTCGCTGTATAGGATCAGCACCGCGTACGCGCACTGCATGTAGAAACCGCGATAATAGAGCAGGTACGTCACAGTGCGGACGTCGTTGTCGCCGAGGGCCGTGCCGTGGAAGGTGGCCGGTGCGATACTGCTGCCCAGGTGCCAGAGGACCTGGAGAGCGATTGCATCACCAAAGCCGAATACTCCGTGGAACACGCTTGCAATGATGTTAATCACAGCAAGATAGATCAGCACCGTCGCATCTGCGGAAGGCATTTTTACAGAGCAAGAACACTGGTTACTTCTTGATTGGGTCCGGTGGAAGTTGCTTTTTTCTTTTTCCTTTCTGTTGTGCGGCACGAACACGGTACAGAGGAGGGCAGCAACGTGGCGTTCGAGGCTCACACGGAGGGCGAAGGGAAAGCGAATCAGTCACAGCGTTATTTCTAGAAAGAAAAGTTTGCAAAGGACGATGTGTCAGCACGCCTTTATGTTGAGATATGAATATATGAAATTTTCACAAGAAACAACACATTGCAAATATGCAAGAAATAAAATAAATGAAAATCAATTCAAAAGACGAAAACGGATATGGTGGGTGGATAGGCGAAAGGAACGGAGCAGCAGAAATTGTGAGGGCTGTGAATTGAAAAACGAAGAACACGAAGAAAACGCGACACTTGATGACGATAGAGGTACTTTAAAAAATAAATAGATGGATATGTGAGTTAATGAAACTTTTGATCTGCAACGGTTACGATAAAAAAAAAGAGAGATCACTTTTGATGTGTATATATCGAGCCGTACCTGGGGAGGTGCGAAGGGGGAAGAGGCGGTGAGGGTGAGGGGGTGGAACCTAAGCACCTTAATCCTTACACTAGAGCACCACTAAAACTACGTTTTTTTCTTCTTCTTTTGCGATCCAAAGAAAAATAAACCCGTTTTGGGGAGAAGAGAAGAAGCAGTCGCGCTTATTGACTTCTCACAGAGAGGGGTTGCCAGCAATAAACATGTTCTTTCGTAACCAATGGTGGACACGAGCAGTTGGTCCACATTGTTGTGGAGGGTAAAACGCACCTTGTCCTGTGGTGGCGGAGGGAAAGGAACATTTCCACACTCGACCCCAGAGAACAACGAAATCAGATGTTTTGTTCACTTTGATCTTGCTTACACGTGTGCCTCGCAGAGACGGAGAAGAACACCAAAGGCCCAGGGGGGGGGGGGGATGGGTATCCACACCCATATACACAGTTAACAACAACAACAAAAACAAAAACAAAGCACAAGAGCAACGAACACGTACACACAAAAAGCGGAAAGAAGTGAGAGAACAGGTGAAGGGAGCATCAGACATGTTTACAAAAGATACAGAAGGTGCAAGACATAGAAAAGGCTTCAAGGAGCCAGTTCACTGTGTTCATGATACAGGAGTGACAGCAGGAGTCATTGTGCACGAAACAAAAGAACAAGAACATCAACAAGAATTGAGCCACCCCACGCGAGGCCCTGAGAGCGATGAAGGTGGTAAACCATGCTCATGCGCCATACATGCCGAGACAAGAAAACAACAACAACAACAACAACAGTCAAAGGTAAAGGGCAACAGAATGTGGGAGGAATGCAAGATGCTGCACGAAAGCATCGCTGAAAGCAAGTGAGAGGAGAGAAAGAAAAGTTTAGAAAAGAAACAAACAAACCAAACACAACATCAGCAACAGCAACATGGACACGAAACGAGTCCCACGGACATGTTGGCACACCATGCCAAGTGAAAGAGAGGGAAAGATGGATGATGAGTGATGAAGAGCGGACTAGGCGCCCTCTGAGAAGGATACAACATCACAAGAGATTGAAGAAGTATGTGTGCATGTCTCATGCTCCGTCTACGAGGAAAACCATGGTTTGCTTGCGTCGCGCCGTCACTTGGAAGCGCCGCCATGCTGTTTTCAGCGCGCGAGAGAGGGTGAGAACATGAGTGGAGAGAAGAGACAGAGGAGGCGTCGTCGACGCCATCTCTAGTACCTCTGATGTCTCCTCCTCCTCTACACACACGCATTGCCCTCCCTCGCGGTTTCCCTCTAAAAAAAAAAAAAGAAGCCCATTCCTGTCTTCTCCGCTTTTCCTTTTTTGCTCTACCATTCTCTTTTCTTGTTTGCTTTACACCCGCCTCCTTAGGCAAGCTGAAATGCGGAATGCTCTTCAATGGGAGGACGGCGCATGGCAGCGTGCCCGCACGTCACACCAAGCGACGTGAGCACAAGCCAAAACACGACCGAGCTACCCGAGGTGAAGTAAAACATGAGAACCCCAAAGATCACCATGAACATGTAGAGTTGCATCGGCGAGAACCCCTTGTTGCCAAAGTAAATAAGCCCATCCGAGGTTTCGTCCTCGGCAATCGCGGCCGCACGGGAGCGCACGTAGAAATAGAAGAAAACCATCCCCGCAACGAAGATGGAGAATATGGGGTTGATGAGCAGCACGTACGACGAGCAGGCGAGCGACAGAATGATGTAGTTGGAGTAGAAGTGGGAAATGTTGCGGTTGAGACGATTCACCACATCGGTCGTTCCCTGCGGCGTTTCAAAGAAGCTGCGGTCGAAGAACTCACCCCATGGCTTCACAGAGGCGAACTGGTAGCGCAGCCGCGCCGAGGTGCCCTGGTAGAGCGACGCCACCTTCTGGTTGACGGGCTGGTCCGAGGAGAGGATCTCGGCGTAGGAAGGGAGTCCCTGGAGGGTCAGCGGCCCGTGCTCGCCACCAGCGGGATCGTAGGCACTGGTACTGTGCGGTGGCACGTTCAAGGAGCCGGCGCTGCCCTGAGCAGACGTGGCGACGCCTTCTACAAAGCCAATGACTTTTTCTCCCTTATTGCTACTGTTGCTGGACATCATAGTTTCCTTTGCAGTCTCTTGTATTTGCTGCTTCTTTCTTTCTTTCTACACGGTTAAGCGAAGAAGGAAGATGAGAGATTCACTGAGATGGAGGCAGAGGTGACGCTTGGTGGCTTAAATGCGCAATGCTTCTGTTGATTTTTTTTTTTTGCAAAGCTGCGCTGACGTTCCTTTTCCCTTTTCTACGTATTTGCAAAGAAACGAGCAGAGAATACGGCGAAGAGCGCAAAGAAGGAATACAAAGGAACGAAGAATGAAGAGGAAAGAGAGAGAGAGAGAGGGAGAAAATGTAACCTAATAAAGGAGAGGAAAACGTCTAGGATAAACTGAAATTCTTCGAAGCGTAAAAGGAGAGAAATTGAGGTGTGCGAGCAAGGAGCTGCACAGGCCTTCCAAGAGAAGAACAGCCCCGTCTTCATCAGTGAGGAGAGAACGTTTCCTCTCCACGTCCTCTCATTTTCCTACAAGCGCGTGATGCGGCCAAGTCGATCGATTTTGATTTCACGTCTTCATCCACCGGCATGATGAGGAACAACAACCACAAAAAATGCAGTTGAATGGACTAATTTCTTTCCTTGTGGCTCTCTTTTTTCTTTGTTTTTGGTGAATTCACTGATGGGGATGGTACATTGTTGCAGGACGCATCTTGACTATATAATACACAGAAAGGAAAGGCCTCGTCTGCTTCCCGTTAAACAAGCAACGGCAAAGGCAGCGGTGACAGGCGATCGTCGCCTGAAGAGACGACACCTCTTTCCGTCACCGCGGTGGTGATGGCGCTTTGGCAACCCTTTCACGCTCGAGCGCCCCCAGCAGCTTTGCCATACCAGCCTCCTCCTTCACCGCCTGCGCCGCTGCCGACATCACCGCATTCGACGCCAGTGATGCGCTGGAGCTGGACGCTGCCATTCCCGCTTTTTTGGCAGACTCCTGTCCCTTCGCACTGTGCGCAGCAGTGTTAGCCAAAGATGGGTTTCGCCTGGCAGCAGCGACGGCGGTGTTGATTTCCTCCAGGTCCATTCCCGTGGCCTCCGCAATCACCTTGGACAGTTTCTCAGGGGCTACGTCCTCGACGGCAGCGTCCGTGGACGGCGCGTTGCGCTCTGCAGCGTCGGCCTTGGTCTGAGGACAATCTGCTGCACCGCACGCGGGCCGTGACGGGGCCAGCTTGCCGTCCGTTTTATTCAGGTTGGCGCAGGACTCGTTATCCGCAGCGCCCTCCAGGTAGCAGAGAGCGAGAAAGAGCAGCGTGAGGGCGTACTGGCCAAGCTTCGGCCGGCACTTCTCCATGTCTTCATCGTCGAAAAACGTTGTGCGGCGCAGCAGCGCGTGGGGCACCACAATGGCCGCGTTCAGTAGAAGGACAAGAGCAACCGTTGTGAGGCCATCGAAGAACATGAAGAGGACTGCCTGGCATAGGAGCAAGACGTGGCCGAGGGTGTGGTAGGAGATTTCACGACCAAGAAGGGTGGCCGTCTTGGCGTAGCAGTGCAGCTCCTTGCGACGCATGCTGATGGAGTGAATGAACACGCAGGTGACGAGCACCACAAGGAAAAAAGGAAAGTTATAAAAGAAGAGGAAGGGCAGCGTGACGGTGTAGAAGATCTCCAGGTAGTTCGCGGCGTAATAGGGGATATTTAGATTGAGACGGCTCATGGCCTCTTTCTTATTCCGTGGCCACCGCATCTTCCTCAGAGCGAAGAAGTCCGTTGTCCAAGGCAGCCGATCCTCGTCAATGGAGTCGCGGAGGTGCAACACGTAGCCCCAGAAGCAGCGCCACTCGTGACGCAAGGAGAGGCACGCATTATCGGTGTTCTCGCAATGGAAGTAGGATTTCATCCGCCCGTAGTCGCGCAGCGTTGGGGTGCCACCGAGACGAAAGGCATCCTTGCACCGCTGCGCATCCTCTTTTCCTTTGCGAATAAACTTCTTCTGCCGCATCTTGCGCCGAAGCTGGATGCGTGCAATGGTCTGGCTGGTAGGCGATTGCGCGAACTCGCCACGGCTGCTGTCGCCCCCCAGTGAGGCGGTGTCCGTCAGAGAGAAGTCGCTCATCTCGCTGCTGAGGTCGCTCCCACTGTGCTCGCCGCTGTCATCATCGCTGCCATTCACGCGGTGGTGTCGATGGTGTTGATCTTGGCGTGTGGTGGAGACACTGAACGGATCGCTCCCAGTGTCGCTGTCGGTTTCTGTGGAGAGGGAGGCGGAGGAGTTAGTAGTGTTCCCGTGCCCGTCATACGAGTCAAGGGTGCTGTTGATCGTCGGATCATCCAGCTGAAGGGCCTTGGAAACAGTAGAAGACCTCCCCGAGAACGCCATCGCGGACAAATTTATCTTTTTTTTTTCCAATTGTAAACGCAAAGGAAGTAATGCTTTACGTGCCTTCACAAAGGCTTCACAGGGTTCGAACTGCTTTCGGGCAGCCCTGAACGTTTCTGCAAGAGCCAAAGAGATGACAGCAGCGACAAAAGAAGATGTGACGGTGGAGTAAAGCTAGCAGTAAACGCCAAGGAGGTGAAGAGCGAAAAGATGAGACGTCATTGTGTGCGTATGTGGTATGTATGTAGCATTAAGGAAACAGTTTTCATCGTTGATGTCAAAGAAGTTGGCTGGACGTGGTCTCCGTCGGACTCACACGGAGAGAGCCTCTCCCACCTCCGCGAGGTACGCTGGCCTTGATGGTGCTTTGCGGCCACAGCGGCAACGCGTATGATAGCTTGACACATGAAGTACTACTCTGTGACGATAGAAACGCAACAAAGCACTAGCCACACAACACGACGTCACGACACGCTTGCATTCCAGTGCTCCTTGAATTCAGGTGGTGCTCGACCCTTTCCACAGGAGCAAAGAGAGCGACTGCTACGCTGCTTCCGCCTAGAGAGAGAGAAAGAGAGAATGCTTTTGGTTGATGGAATACGCGCAACGAGCTGCTCACAGACGCTTTCTGGAACCGGAAGACGCCGAGGTGCTGCGACGGGTATTCCGCCCTCGTCCTCTGGTGCCGGTTTTCCCATACCCGTGAAAAGGTGGTTGGTGCCGCCCTTGTCGATCCAGCACCTCTTCTTCCACCACCCGTGCCACCTCTCCTTGCACCGGACGCAGCGCTGCCTCGGGAATCCATTGCTGAGGCGTCTCACTCGTGAAGAGACGCAACACTTCGCCTGCGGTGCGCGGCGCATTGCACCACTGCTCCCGCTTTTGCGAAGCAGCTGTGGATGCCTTCTCCCCACCGTTCGCTTTCTCTTGCGGCTGCGGTGAACGGTTTCCCCCGTCGGCTGGGCGTGGTCGCGACGGCAGCAGATCACGTTCAACCTTCGCGTCTGCGTCTTTGAATGGGCCCAAAAGCTCTGATTGCACCATGGCTAACGCAGGCTGCCACGCCTTGGCCATGCGTAGGAGGCGCAGAGAGAAAAGCGTCCATAGGGCCGGGTCTCTCTCTTTGGCACGGGAGAGAAAGGAGAGGGCGGCTTCCCACGCTGGCTGCCCGTCCCCGCGGCTGCCCACCGATGCCGTTTCCAAAGAAGAGACGTGCGGGGCGTTGGTGCGTGCGTGCTGCGCGGCGTGCCTGTGCGGGCGCCGTGGTGGATGCAGGGAGGACAAGTAGCAAATGGCTATGTAATTGCACAGCTTGAGGTGCCCCTGGAGAGGTGCACGGCGGCGGTGATGTGGGTCGTGCCCGTGGGTTTGGCGTGCGGAGACAGTTGTGGCCTCTGCTCGGGGCGAGTAAGGTGTCGGGGGTGGTGGGGGTGGCAACCGGCTCCACCACGCCAGGGCCAGGTCCTGCCGACCGAGCCGCTGCAGCGTGAGCACAAGCGGCACCGCAGAGGACGGCGCCAACGCGCTTGTAAGCACTGGGGACGACAGCACCCACTCGCAGAGTGCCAGCGAGTGCAGACCCAAGGCAGCCTCCGTGATCGCCTTGAGGAGCCGCGGCGTCGGCGTCAAGCGATCTCGTGGACTTCCCCTCTTGCCTTTTGGTACAGCGGCCGCGCTGCCTCGTTTTTCGAGGTCAAGTACCTCGTTGAGGTACGCCAGAACATCCTTGGCCCTGCCTTGCCGAACCAGACATGGTAGCACCAGACAGACAGCATCCTCAGAGGGGTGCCGGAGGCTTCTGGCGAGCGTCAAGGCTTGGCGCCACGAGTCATGCCCTTTCGGTCCATCGTGTGACGCGCGGAGTCTTTGCATAATCACGGCGTCCTGCGATGCGGGGGAAGTTCTCGGATCGTCCCTGCGAGACGCAGCATCCGAACTTGTGTGCATGGCGGCTGTTGTCGTGGTGCGCGTCGTCTTTGACTTCGCCACCTGCTCAGCCGTGGCAGGGGGAGCGAGGCTCTCTGTAGAAGGAGGCAACTGAACGGCGTGCTGCAGCGCGTCTAAGGCACCCTTCATTTCCTTGTCAGAAAGAAATGCTGGGACGTTTGCTTTGAGGAAGGCAATGTAATTCTGCACGAGTTGCACCTCGTACGAGCTGAGTCGGTTCTGCGACGCCCATGCGGCAAGAACATCGACACTGGCGCGTGCCATTCCTTGCACGGTATTCCCCTGTGAGACCGCGTGCGGGGCCGTCCCTGCATGATCCGCTGCCGTCTGAGGAACGTTGAGGCACCGCTTGAGGCAACACCGCTGCGCCTCTACATAGGCCGTCCCATCGCTAATCTGAGAGTATTCAGCGTGTTGTCGTTCCGCACCGCCCACCTCTGGTGGTGGTGATGGGGAAGACGCAAGGAGCACCACGTGCTGCGCGGGAAGGCAGGCCGTGGTCATCGCCAGATCCGCGTGCCCCGCACGACAAAATACGTCCACGAGCTGTTGAACATCTTTTCCCGCCAGTGTGAGAGGGGCTGGTGAGCACTGGGGTAGACCGCTCGTCGTCACACCGGGCGGGCTCGCTTGTGGGCATTGGGAAATGGGAATGCCAGCTGCCTGGACGGCAGAAAGGGCCGCGAGCCATTCTCCCTTTGTGGCGCTGGCTTCAATGAACAATCCAAGAAAGCTGCGCATGCGACATACACACACGGAAGAAGAAGATGCCGTTGGGTCGATAGAGGAGAGGAAAGAATAGTAACACGGAAAGATAAAGAGAGGAAGAGAGAGAGAGAGGACGTCGTTACGCCGAAAGTTTGATCTCGGTACTTGATCAATGCTAGCTGTGAGGAGTCCTGCGAGGGCAGGGCAAGTCAAACGCTGACAGGATGACGTGTGAGGAGACGTTGCAAGTGGAATTCCATGCCATAAATCCATGTCGCCCCCTGAACCACCAGAGTTCTCTCTAGCACGTTGTCCAGGAGGCTCAGTAGCATCCCACGCTGCGTGAAAACAGCACATGAGAGATCACGCACGTTTCACCCCCAAAGGGGAGGAGAGCGCTGCGATCCTTCTCTTCGTGATTTACCGATGGGACGTTGTCTCCACGTAGTCCAACCTGGTTGTGCATCAGACTGTTGGCAGCACTTATACATTTTTTTTTCGGGCCATAACACCTCACCACTTGTTGTTTGTTATTCTATTGAAGAAGTCAGAAACGCGAGACAACGGCAATCAGGAAGGGCGAAACACACCACAAAGAATATTATCCACTTTATTGTTCTCCTTTCATATATAAATAGAGGAAAAGCATGTCTATGACGCCACCATCGGGGAATGCCGTGAGAGCACCGCACACCAATGGTAAAGGAAAGGTGTGGGGTTCACGAGAAGACACCCGTCTGTGCATGTACTTGACGACTGGAATAGAGGCGGTAGGGAGGAAAAAAAAAGAAAGATCTGCGGGTCCAACGCCCAGTACCCCACCTCACACGAGAAGGCGACCAGGCACCCGTGTGCAGGGGCAAATTTCTTTTCCTTCGTTTCCTCTACGTTCGAAGTCCTCTATTATTCCTGTGAAACCTCAATAACATCCCCGCTCTGCAGCTTGTAGTACGAGATGGGGTGCCGGTCCGCGAGCAGCACGTCCGCGTTCCGGCCTGACGCCGGGCTCACCACTTTCAGGACACAGCGGGATAAGGGAATCAGTGTGTGACGCTGCACGCTCGCCCTCACCTTTAGGACTTTCTCCGTCACCGGCAGCTTCTCTGTCCACTTTTTATTCCGTGCCTTGTAGTGGAAGTGAAGCACGACGGCCTCCTCCGACTCGCGAATCCACACCTCGCCCGTGGCCGCAGGGCCGGACGTGGCGGGGGTTTGGGCTGTCTTCAGAACAGAGGGCAGGCCCAGCTTCGTGGAACCCACCACCGTCCGTCCGTCGAGAAGGCTTTCGCCATCGAGCCACCAGTCCTGCCGCCCTGCCGCAATGCCAGTGCTCCCTTCCACCATCTTCTTGACGCTCGCGATGGTGTCACTCACGTGCGCCGTCACGCTGAATGCCTTCTTCGTTTGTGGGACGCGAACAACAAAGGTGCGCCAGACATTCCCGCTGTCCCTGCTGTTGGGGCCCTCGAGTGCTGCGGCTTCGTTTTGCAGGGACGCAAAGGCAACGGACGCCTGATGTTGCTGCTCTTTCTGCTGCTGCGGTGGTGGGAGGGAAGGCGCAGCACCATTGCCGCTGGTAGGGAAGGGTGGTGGTGCTGTGTAGCCAGCGGCTGCATCTCGGTGCACCGCAGCGGCGCCGCCGACGCTGCGAGCACTGGCAGCGATGGGCTCGCGTTGAAAGTAGTGGTGGTGATGTTGTGCGCTGGAGAAGCTCGTGTCGGGGTAGACAGGCACGCCGAAGGCGGCCCACACCGCCTCGTTCTGCAGCACATGGTGGGTGAAGTCCTTGAAGGAGACCGCTGGGGCGTCGCCAATGATGTCCAACACCCAGCGCTTCAGCTCGCCCTCTGACATGTCCACCGTCTTCCCAATCAGCGCGTGGGTAAGCATGTAGATAACCTCTTCGGCGGCTACGGCGTCTTCGACATCGCGGCGGAGTGCAACGAAGCAGAAACGCGCGGCCTCCACCACGGAAAGTCCGCGGCCGTTAAAGGCGCATGCCACCATGAATTCCTTGAGGTCCGCTGCCGTGATCTCCGCCGTCGTACGGTTGAAAAATGCCGTCGCCACGCGTGCGACCCCTGCGTCGAGCTGCACACGGCCCATGAGCACGTCAAAGATGTGCCGCACATGCGCAGGGGTGGGCTGGGCGTCCAGCACGACGCCTCGCTTCCACGCCCGTTCCGCTGCCTTCGCAATGTGCCCCGCACTCTCCCAAAGCAGCGGCTGGTAGGCCGAGAACGGTGCGTCAGGCAGCGGGGAGATGGACGTCGCGCCGTTGGGCAGCGCTGGTAGCGCAGCGGCAGCCGCCGTCCAGTCCTTCGCGACATGGGTTGCCTCCTCCTGGTGCTTGGGATCGTTGATGCGCGGGCATTCAGGGTCCGCGCAGGCTGGTGTGTTGCCTTCCAGCGGTCGACTCGACAGACGCACGGTGGCGAAGAGGAGGCCGAGGTCGTCGCCTTTAGTGGTGCGCACGGGTGCGGTCCAGTGCACGTCGCGGTCGAGGGCCGCCTTCGTTGCGAGGGAGGGCAAAGGGATGTCCACGGCGACCTCGTGTGAGCCACTTGTGATGCTCTGGACGTCGCAGTGAAACGTCATGGCGTTCAGCAGCTGGGCGGCGCTGCGGATGGTCAGAAACAAGGGCTGGTACTGCTGCGTGTGGTGGGATGCCGCCCCACTCTGCAGTGCGGGTGTCTTTGTAAAGACAAAACGATCGCTTCCCGTGCCGAAGTCGACGGAGGTGGTGAAGTAGACGTCCGCTTGCGTGCCCAGACCCGGCGGCGCCTGCCACCGTGCCTTGAGCGTGAGTCCCAGGGGAAACGTGGGGGCCTCCGCCTGCGTGGACGGTGCCTCTGCGGCCGACGTGGCCTTCACAATGGCGCCGCCGTGAGGGATCATACGGACCCGCCAGCTTATGGTGAGAAAGCCAAAGTCATCCAGCTTGTGCGCACGCAGCACGGCCATATCTTTCTGAAACAGCGGGTCGCTGGGGTCCTGCACGTTGCGAGGGTGCAGCATCACGCGCACCGGTGCGGTAGGCAGGGCAGTGCTTGGGCAGTGCGGGGAGAAGGGACAGTAAACTTCGCCGTAGAACTTTTCACTGCCGGCGGTTGCGTCTTCAATGGTGATGGCTATGAAATCCTCCACCGACTCCGCTGAGGGCTTCGCAGCACCAAATGACGGCGCTTTGCTGGCCAGACTTGTCAGACAGTCATTGTCCTCCACGTCAAAGGAAACCGTCTCTTCAAAGTTGGGGCGCGCGGTGAAGTACGTGGGCTTCGTCGTGGCGACCGTCCGCGCAGAGATGGTGACGCCAATGCCACCGGTGGTGTTGCTGCTCTTGTTGCCGTTCCGTGCACCATCCTGGGCGTCCGCGTCTCCATCACTGGTAATCGCTGCAGGGGCGCCCGCACGGCTGCTTCGGGGCTTGCGAGTGGTGGCATTCAGAGGCGACGAGGAGCGACTACGACGTGCTTGCGCCGAGGTGTTTGGCGCGCCGCTGTCCAGTGCGGCGGTGCTCTTCCACAGTTTTTTCACCGTCACGAGGTGCACCTTGGCGACCGGATCGCATTGCAAGGCGCCCGCGGTGGCGAGGAATCCGCCATGGATCGTCAATTCCACTCGACTGCGAAAGCGGGCAGCGATCGGCTGCGGGTATGTGGACATTCTGGTTTTTATTTCTTCTTTGGTATGTTGTTTATAAATAAGGTAGTTGTACCGGAAAGTGTATGGTCTGTCAAGATGACAATGCGTTACAAATGGTGATTTTCTCCAATGGGAAAGTGTGAAAGAGGGGAGAGCCGGTAAAGATGAAAGAACGTCCAGAACGCGAGAAACCCCTTTTCGCTGTGATCTTGTGCTCTATGCGGTATATGGTTTTTATGTGTCTGTTTGTGTCGAGTCAAACAGCTTTGTTCTTCCTTGTCGCATTGGTTTGAAGTTCGTATTCAAGGGAGGAAACGTGAAAAGGAGCAGAATCAGTTGCATTGAGTCATGACAGCCTCCATCGAGGAGGGAGGGGGGGGGGGGAGGAGAGAAGTCCCCATAACATCACATGCAAAGGGTCGTGAGGAAGATGACAAGGTCAATCGGTGCGAGGTACAGGGAAACCCACACGTCAAGCTTCTCGGTTCAGCGGCACTGACCTTGCGCGACAGCTACCCTGTGGTTTCCGTCCCGTGATCGAGCCATTGCGTAAAGGGAGGCAGTGCGAGCACGGCTTGCAGGAACCTCACTCCCATGCACGAAGAGTAAAGGTGAAACGAGCTCAGCCTCCACAAAGCCACTGCCCTCGGGTGCTGCAGGCTCACTACAGCAACCCATGGGCCCTGTGCAAACACCCTTACCTTCCTCCTCGTACGCTGCGCGGAGTCGCGCTTGTCTAACCCACGGAAACTGTTATTCGTCCGGAAATAAATTGCTTTTTTTTTCTTTTGCAAACGGGTAGTTTGGGTGTGCCGAGGCACGGAATATATAACGCACGGAGAAACGTGTGGGAACGTGTTAGACAGCAAAATTGGGGGAAAAAAAGGAATGCACCGATCAACGAGTGCTCAGGTGAAGAAACAACACCAACAACAACAAAAAGGTGATCACCCGTTCCACTGAGATTATGGAACAACGACATGATCAACAACAACGTGCAGGAGGAATGGCTTCCTTTGCCCCGAGGGAAAAAGACATGCCCAGCTACACGTAGGTATGTAACGCATGGAGAGCCACAACATGTCAGTTCAACGACATGATCACCAAGCTTTATTCTTCGACGCAGATAGCAAACAACAACAACAACAACAACAACAACACACATCAAACAACAACAGCAGCAACGGAAACACCAATTGCAAAGTGAACGACGAGAAGGAAACAGTAATGCACACGACCGGTTGTTTGCAGTCACTTGTGTGGGGAGACATCGAGAGGAAAGCGTGTGAGCCAGCGCCTGACAGCTGTCGCCACAACATTACCAAGAATTAGTGAAGTTCATGCGTGAAACCGAGGAACAGTTCGAATAGTAGAAAAAACATCACACACAGAGAAGTTATTATTTTAAAACATGCGTTTTAACGGAGCTGTTCTGCTCCCTGGCGTTGGTTTACCCCGTCTCTTTTTCGTTCCTTTCACAAGGGAGAACAGAGAAGGCGCACTCCAAGAAATCCAATTTGCATACGTATGGAGTGCGTCAGCGAAGGGAGGAAGAGAGAAGTTTTCGATGCAGAGGAAACATAGGAGCACAAGAAGAAGAGGAAAACTCAACATCAAGAGAGAAGCAGAGAATAGAAAAACACAAGAAACACGAGCAAAAAAGAAGAAAAAAAAGAAGGTCAATATGAGAGGCTGATCGGACGTTCTTTCATGCATGCACGGTGTCGAAACAACTCAGGGAAGGAGAAAACAAACCAATCACAACAACAACAAAGGAATGGGGAAACGTTTGTTGAGGGATCACACCTTGCATGACACAGAAAATGAAGAAAAGCGCACTGGACGTAAGAGAGGGAGAGAGAGAGAGAGAGAGAAAGGTAACGTCACCACAGCTAAGAGATGGAAACGAACAATAGGAAAAGTCTCAAATCAAAAAAGAAAAAGACAAAAAGGCAGTAGTTTATAGGAGTATCGGTAAAGATGGAGAAGAACGCACACAATAGGTTTTCAACAACCCACAAAGAAGAAACAAAACAAACAACACACGACGTGTATGCAAAGAAACAACAACACGGCAGGGTGGATACCTTGCCGTTTGTGCGAAAAGGCACGCCATGGCGTCCGACACAACCACCCAAAGCAGAGGAAGAAAAACCCACTGCCCACACAAGAGATGAGGCGATGCTAGATGTCCTGTCCCTAGGGTGTGCCAACCAGCGTGAACGCACCCCACACCGTTGCTGGCCACTTGCGCTCGTGAATCGCAGTGTCGAGGGTCATGCGAAGGGCCAACGCGTAGGGGAAGGCCATGCGCCAGCGCAGCACCCGTTCCAAGTTTTCCAAGTACAAGACAAGAAAGGCTTTGTGCTCCCGGGTGATGTGTGTGCCAGAGATCATATCCACGCGCAGCACCCGCGGGCACCCCAGCTCCAGGCAGGCGCTCGCCGTCGACACCAGCGCGGTTGGGATCGGTGTCTTGCCGCGATCCACGGCGGAGACGAAGAGCTCAAGGTGGGAGAGGGAGGGCGCCGGGGTGAAGCTGTGCGTCGACTGCGAATTCTTTGCAACGGCCCCGGTACTCGCGCCTTGGGCGGCGCCTTCGTTGGTGCTGTGCACAGCCGCCGAGGACCCCGCAAGGGAGACGCTGGTGCTGTTGCGACGCGGACTCGCCACACCGGAGAGCGACCCGCCGCTTACGGCTTGTCGGATGCGGGATGGGGAGGCCTGTGAGCTGGTGGCTCCATGGTTGCTGCCACGACGGAGCAGGGCGTGCTCTTGATAGTACTCCTTGAGGTCCTTCATGCCAACGAAGCCGTCTGCCACATGGATCATGCCGTTGATGGGCTTGGACAGTACCATAACGATGCGGCTCGCAGGGTCGCAGAAGCCTCGGATAAACGCCTTGCGCGTGCAGCCCGTGTGAATATTCCATGCCGCACCAAGGATCCCGCCGTCGTCGTCCCGAACCGTTGCATCGCCACGGCGCTTCCTGTTGGGGTCGTTTCCATCGTCATCATCATCATTGTCCTCCTTGTGGCGGTGGTGATACGGGGACGTCTCTGTCCGTGCGTGCGCGTGAATCTTCGCACTGATGCTGCTCTGCATCTGCTCCACTGCGTTAACGGCGCCTGTGTTGGGAGGATTGTTACAGCTGCTGCAGTCGGCGTCGTTATTGGCATTTGTTGTGTTCCCATCTTCGCCGTCGTGGCTGGCGTCGCCACAGCCCGAACAGTCATACCTGTCAGAACCCATCTCGACGCGGTTCGTCTGCGGCTCGTACTCATGCGGGTCGTCCGTGCTGTAGCGACTGCTCGCACTGCTACGGCTGCTGCCGTCAGTGGACTCTGATTCGTCATCGGAGTAATCCGAAGAGCCGTCGCTGTCGCGACGGTCGTGCACTTCCCCGCTCCTTCGAAGAACCTCAAAAGGATCTTCAGGCGTGCGACGGCCTTCCTCTGCTTCGCTCGCCGCAATATCGAAGGGGTCCACGGTGGGGTTCTCTTGTCCTCCCGTTGCCGTGGTTGCTGCAGTGCTCTGGCGGCTGATACCATCGCGCAGCGCCGGCGCTCCTTTCTTTCCCGCCGCCCCAGTCGCAGGGGGTGACACCGGGATGGACGCTACGGTGGCGTCGGCGTCCTCATCTTCCTCAGAGAGAAAGATGGTGTTCACCACGCGCGGGGACTCTGGACGCGGGGTGCAGAAGGGCATTGGCACCTCGGCACGCGTGTCGTCGTCAGAGCGGACGTGTCGGTGATGGCGGTGATGGTGACGGTGACGTAGACGGAGACCGCGACCACGCACACGGCGCGTTCCTCCGGTACCTGGGGGCGAGAGCGAAGCCTCCTCGAGGGAAGCGAGGGCCGCCACAACGTTCCCGCTGCGCTGCGCCGTGGTGTTACCATGTTCAAAGGACAATGGCATAAATCGGTTGCGGTGGCCGCCGCCGTACATGCTGTGACCGACGATGCGGCTTCGTGTGTTGTGCGTCGACTTGCGGTGGAGGCCGCGGTAGACCAGGTGCGAGAGGGATGGGGTCACGACAGTGGGAATCTGCAGACCAAGGGGCTCCTGGGAGTCGCCCGGCATGCAGTCGTCCGGGTTGGGGAGCAGGGCCACGAACGGGGCGTTCATGAGGGTGGTGTCCGCCATAATGATAAGGCATTCGGCGTCCTCCAATGCGATCCGCGCACGCTTAAGTCCCGACACCACGGGTGTCCAGAGCTCGTCGTGGAGGTCCTGGAAGCGCAGGATCGTGTCATCGCTGAGGGCCTTTTCAAGCGCCTTTCCTGCGAGGAGTTGCTGCTGCTGATGCTGCTGCTGATGCTGCTGTTGTGCATTGCTGCCCACGCCGAACGGGTGCTGCCCAAACGCCCCTCCTGCCAGCATCGGGTTCTCCTTCGCTGCAGGGGGAAAGTTGATGTTGTCTGCCGACGACACGCCTGTGGAGGTGCCGCCGCTGAGAGAGTGCATGCCGGCACCATTGGAGCTCTTCTTCTTGTCCACAGGGCCCGCCGCGACGCGCTGCAAGACGTTCCTGTCGTGGTAGTTCTTCAGCGTTGTCACCTGCGCGGAGCGGTGAATAAAGGAGTTGTGGTTTGCGGGGCGAATCACGACATCGTAGCAGCTGCTCGAGGACGTCGCGTACTCGGCAAAATAAAAGACAAAGGTGCAGCGGGGGAAGGCGAGCAGGGCGAAGTCCACTGCTTCCGCGGGAGAATAGGGGATGGTGCAGCTGTCCGACAGCATCTGTATATACTGCTGCTCCACGAGGGCTTCGTTGGTGGAGCTGTTTGCATTGCCGCCGCCGCTCGCGTGGTTGTTGCTGCCATGGTTGGCAGCTGCGCCGTCATTCGGTTTGGTACTGCCATGGGTGGTGGTACCCGCAGCAGACGTGCCGGTGAGGGTGTGCGGCAGCGCTGAGGCCGCAAGCATCACTTGGTTCTGAAACAGGAGCTTCATGGTCCACTCCATGGTCTCAATCGCGCTGTTGTAGCACAACGTTGACACCGTTGCAGGGCTCTGGTAGTTGAGCTCGTCCGGGAGCGGCAGGGGTGGTGGTGCATTCGCTGCCTTGTCCTTCGCTGCGCCACTGGTGGCAGGGGCCCTGGAAGTGGCAGCGTTTGCCGTGCCGGTCCCTGCGTTGCTGGTGGTGAAGGTGCTGCTGGGGCCAGGTGTGGGGGAGCTTCCGGCGGAGCTGTCACCGCCAGTGCCGCTACCTGTGGGAGCAATGTCCCCATGGGTGATGGTCTCCAAGACGTCTGTGCCAGCAGCGGCGGCGGCAGGGCGGCTGCAGATGGAGACGTTGGCCAGCGTCGTAGGAGGTGGTAAGGGACGTGTGGAATTGATGGGCGGTGGTGCGGTGATTGTCTTGGTTGCTGGCTTCTCAGGCGCACGCGTTGTCACTGGAGACGCTTCAGATGTCTCGCCAGCCTCTGTGTGGGACGCCTCCGCCCCCGTAGGAGCTGCGTCGGAGGCCGTGGTACCAGTGCTCTTCTCCATCGAGGTTGCTTCCTTCTCCTTCTCCTTCGCAGCTTCTTCTGCGTCACGCGCTGGCGTGGTTTCCTCATTCGATGACGATTTCTTGGGTTTCTCTTCTCGCTCATCGGGGAACATGGCGTTCCGGTCAAACCCTGAGAACGACGCCCCTGAGACGAAACTCGAGAACATGTCGTCCTCGTCCTCGTCCTCTGCGCTGGCGGCGGCGGCGGCGCGCTCCGCTCGCATGCGGAAGTCCTCCTCAAGAATCTCGGCTAAATCTCCACTGTTATTATGCAGGTCGTGCTCAAAGCTGCTGCTGCTGTTGTTCATGAACATGGACATCCCGCCCTTGCCTGCACCAAGCTTCGGCGACCCTGCTGGCCGGGTGTCCTTGAGCTCCGGGTCCACCTGCACCTCGTCCGTATTCAGGTAGTAGTAGTGCACGAGCCACCGCGCCGACTCCAGCACCCGTTCTTTGCTCTCCGTTGTGAGCGGCGCACGAATCATGGACAGCGCGCGCAGGGCAGCCAGGTGGCAGCGGCGGGCCTTGTAGATGGCCCCTTCGGAGGCGTACGCGGAGGCGAGCACCACGTTGGCGTGGGACAGCTCCACCGGGTTGCGCATCTGTCGCGCCTTGCTCACCCATGTAAGAAGTACCTTGACCGCGCTCGCATTCTCGCCCATCCCGAGCCTTGCCCGCGCACGGAGCTCCAGCAACTTGCCGTTCCATTCGCCAGACCGCTCCTGCACCTTTTCTCGCGCGTCAAGAGCCTCGAGGCACTCGGCGTAGTGCGCGAGCTGCAGGTGTGCGGTGGCGAGGGCCTCGAGGGCGAAGCGGTTGTCCGCGGCGGCGTCGGCGCCTTCGGCGTCCTTGGCGAGCTTATTCAGCTCCTTCGCCGTTTCCACGACAGTGGGAAAGATGCCGGCGGCAAGCTGGCCAGAGATCATGTTGCGCAGTGTCTCTCTCGTCACCTCCTTGTCCTCGTACTGCTTGGCCAAGGCACTCACCTTCTCCCACATGTCCTGCGCCTCCGCGTCAGACCCGGTGCTGGTGTAGAGCCGTGCCAGCTGTAGCATAGCGTTGTACTCAAGAAGAGCGTCCTGGTTCTCCACGGCGTACTCGAGCACGAGCTTCAGGTAGTGGATGGACATTTCGGGCTTCTTCAAGGACTTGTAGACATCCGCCAGCTTACTGAGAACACGATTCTCGGCCGCCTTGTAGTCTTTGCGAACCGCCGCGGCGACGACGGTGCGGAGGTCGTGGAGGGCGGCAGAGGTCATGGGCGAATGCATGTCAGCGATGGCCGTGTCCAGGTCCTCGTCGGGTTCCTCAAGCCACGCCATGTCGGTGTCTTCAAACGGTTTCATAGGGCTGCCCCGCGTCGTCGCCCCGGGTAACGCGTGCGTCGGCGGCGGCGCGCCGGCGGTGTTGCTGGCTGCCGACAGGTTCGGTGAGGACCCCCGCAGCTGTGGGGAAAGGCTCGGCTGGCTCACATTGCCCGATTGACTCACTGTGGCGCGGCGGCTGGCCTGCGCGATGGCGACACTGGCCGCCCCCGGTGCGTTGCGTGCTTGCTGCGTGACGGCCTTGGAGGACCGCTGCCCCGTCGCCCCTTCTTCCTCGCTCATACAGAGGAATAGGGCGTTGGAGTAGGAGCCGAGGGCCTCTTCGTAGCGCCGCACGAGACAAAGGGCGTCACCGGCAACGATGCCCATGTCGCGGTTCATCTTGCGTAGGTCTACACCCATTTGCCAGAGCGCCCGCCACGCCGTGACGCGCTCGCTCTGGCTCTCCATGCACACACGGATGCTGTCCTCACCACCAGAAGCGGCGTTGCCGTCGTCATGGTGTTCATGGGCAGCAGCGGTGGTTTCCGATTGAGCAGCGTTTGGAGTCGAGGCGCGAAGTGAGCCGGGACCAGGGGCACGGGCGTTCCCCGCATTCAGCGAACCGCTTGGTCCTGGTGAGGCAGCGGACGCGAAGCCGTTGCTGGCGCTGCTGTCGATTGTGTAAGGTGAAAGAGACGGTGCTGATGTGGTGGCTACTGTCGCAGAGGTAGCAGGCATGTTGGTTGTTGCTGTTGTTGTGGTGGTGCCTGAAGTAGCCTGACTCGAGCAGCTCGCCTCCCCACCAGGAACGACGCTTTCTGGCTCCGGCAGCCGTCCAGTACCAGTGGTGGTCGTGTTGGGGAGAACATGCAGCAGCCCTGCCTGCTCGCCACCAGGTGTGGCGGTCAGCGGGGGCACCGACGTCACTTGTGCCCCTTGCGTGGATCCCGCCAGCGAGGACGACGGCCGCCCCGCGCTTTCCACACCATCGCTATCTTTCCCGCCCATGGAAGCAGCGGGCGGGTTGGGGCCACTCACGCCGCTGCCATGACGATTGCTACTGTTGTGGTAGCTTGTGATGCTGGCAGACAGAGGGGTGCCGCGCGCAATCGGTTTCACTCCCGCTGTGGTGGTTGGGATGGTGGTGGTGGTGGTGGTTGCGGTGGTGATAGTAGTGGACGGCATCGCGTACGTCGACAGCCCCGCGAGGGAGTTGGAGGCTCCAGGAATGTCGCCCATGGCACCACTCGTGGCCAGTGCGGTGGTGGTTGCTTTCGCTAGTTGAATTTGGCGCCCGACAGCGCGCACCTGGATTTGCACGGCGTGCATCCAGCGCTCGCTGTCCTTGATGAGATTGCCAAGGAGATCCACCGCGCGCAGGGCCTTGTCGCCGTCGACGTGGCTCAGGCACCGCGCGTAGAGCAGGTAGACGGAGAGGCGTACCGAGTTGACATAGGTGCGTAAGACAACGTCCTCGGCGGTGAGGGGGTCGCGTGTGGGATTGAGCAGCTCCTTCCACATGGGTGGGCGCACCTGTGCGGAGTTGATTTTGTCTTCAATGAGCGGCTCCAGCAAGAGCACGGCTTTCTTGGTTTGCTTGAGCTGCAACAGCGCCCGGCAGACCACCACCAGGCTGAGCGGCACCGCCGTAAGCATTCGCTTCGGCGTACCGCCCTTTGCCTGCCACCGCTGCAACGACGACTGAGAGGCGTAGGCATTGCTGACCGCGTTGCTCAGCTGCGTGCGGCGCTCTGTCACATTGACCTCGTGCTCTGCGGCCTGCACATAGGCGAGGGCCAGCATGCGCTCGCTCTCCGCGACGCGCCAGGGCAGCTCCAGGTCCTCCTCCTCTTGCTGGCTGCGCACGCCGTGCTCCTCACCGCTGGTGAGGCTACCCGAGCCCGCGCCACGCAGGTGGAGGTCCTTGTGAAAGACAGCGTTGCTCGCCGCCCCGGATGCCGTTGTCGTCGCAGTCGGTGCGCTTGAAGGAAGCGGGACGGTAACGCCAGTGTTGGCGTTGGTGACGGTCGTGAGCGGCTGTGTCGGGGCAGTTGCAACGGTGGACGCTGTCGCTTCCGGAGCTGCGGCTTTGCCAAAGGTTGGCGAGGTGGAAGAGGGGATAGGGCTAGGCGAGACAAGGTTGGCCGCGTTCGCCACGGCGGCTGCGGCTGCACCGACGGGAGGCCGCGTCTCACACCTTTCCGATGCTGCTGCGGAAGCCTTGGTCCTGTTGCTGCCGCTGCCGCTGCTGCCGTGGTGCTTGGCGCTTGCCCGTTCGAGGGCACCTTTCGCGAGCTGCACGGCGAGCTGAAACATGGCCACAGCGCGGACGAACTGCGCCTTGTGCAGCAGGTGCGCACCACGCTCCATCATGGCGTCAAAAAGCTCGCCATCCCGCATGCGCTTCCGCAGGTGGCAGACATCGTGCACGTACTCAATAAAGTACCGCTCCGCGCGTGTTGCGTCGTCAAAGGCCGCGTACGAGCGCCAGATTTCCTTCTTGAGGTAAATACGCGCCCGTAGCAGCTTGAGGCGAGCGTCGCCAAAGCGGAGGACAAGCGTGCCACGTGGCTTGGGTGACAGAACATGCAGCATCTCCTCGCACAGCGTCGCCTGCGGGAGGACAAATTGCCCAGTTTCAATGACAGCCCCGTACGCGTGGCAGGCTGCCTGGGCGCGAACGAGCTGCACCATAGACTGCATGTAGCGAATGGCCGTAAACATCGTCTGGGCCTGCGTGGTCCACTCTTTCTTTTCATTTTTGAAGTGCTTGTTGGCCACCTGGTACGCCTCACGTGATTTCCCGGAAGCGAGACAGACGTTCACGAGGGAGCTCAGCGCACGCTGGCGGGCGCGAAAGTCCGAGTACACCTGCGCGACGCTGCGTTCTTGGTGGGCGAGAACCAGTGCATCGTCAAGCTTGGGAGGGCGCGCGGCGATGCAGTGCTCGACGCGCTTGTGCAGCGCAGCGGACCAGGACATATTGAGCATGCGCTCGACCATCTCACGGTCTACGGAGAAGTCGTCAGCGCGCGGTGCAGAGGCTGGTGCCTGTGTGAGGAGCCTCAACAGCCGTTGACGGAAAGAAAGCGCTGGCTGCTGCTGCTGCTGCTGCTGTGGTTGTGGATGCTGCTGCTTGAGGCGCTCGAGAGGGCTTGTCGGCTGATTTGGCTGCAGTGCCGTAAACAGCATGGCACTGGTGGAGGCGTTAGAGGGAGTGGTGCGATGGGTGTCTTGCGCCACACTCAGCATCTGATGCTGCTGCTGCTGTTGCTGTTGCTGAGAGCTGGGGTTTGCTGCTAGAGCAGGGATGCCGTTAAAGGACTGTTGCACCGGGGTGTTGCTGCCCAAGATGTACGGCGACCAACGCAGAGAGCCAAAGTTGCTATTTTCCCCGGCGTCAGAAGGCCCCGTCGCGGCCAGGGCGGCGTCACTCGGTGAGACGTGGGAAGAGCGTCGCTCAAGGGAGGCATCTGTGTGCGTCCACGGAGGGAGGCGGTTACCGCTCCCGCTCCCGCTACTGAGCGCCTGCAGTCCCTGCAACTGTGCGCCATCCGCGCCGCGCCTTGTCGTGTCCGTTGCCGTCGTTGCGGAAGGGGCAGCTGCCGCCAGTTGCGCCGTCAACGAGACCGCTAGCAGGGTGTGCTTCTTGCCCATGGCCCAATCCTCCTTGTCTTTTGCGACGGCAATGCGCTGGCCTGCGTGGTGGTAGAGGAAGCTGAAGCCGTCCTGCCGCACCGCCCGGCCCCACTCATCGGAGCAGAAGAAGTAGGCGGTGGCCACTTGACAGAGCACCACGTCACCTTCCTCGGTGGCCAGCATGCGCTGCACGCGTTCCGCCACGCGCGCCCGCTCCTTCGTTCGTCGTTCCTTCTCCTTGTTGGCGGTGCTAACGTTGGTGGAAGGGGCTGCCGTCACGGTCGCAGCGGTGGGGGCTTCCGAAGTGTCCTCGTCCCTGTCAGTATCGGCGTCGACGTTGTCCATCACGACATCCGCAAGATCTTCCCCGTCGGCGCCGTCTCCTCGTTGCATCTTGGCGCACACACCTTCCAGCTCCTCTTCCATGTCATCCTCGCCGCTGCCTGCATTCGCCCTACCTCCTGTGTCCGCTTTGTTCAGCCCGTCCACCGTCTCACTCTCTGGGGCAGTAGGAGGGACTACACCGATGGAGTTGAGGAAGGGCACCATGATGGCCGTTTCGAGGTACTCGGACCATGTGCGCGCGACACCATCACGGTAGGCGCGTTCCAGGTCGCGGAGGATGTCGTCAAGCACAACGTCTTTCCCGTAGCTTGTGCGATTCGAAAGGATTGGGGAGACCGGCTCTGGTGCCGCTGCCGTGGCATTGCCTAAGGCTGGGTTGCTCGTGGTGGTGTTCCCTCCCTCTGGAAGATTGCTTCCTGCGGTGAGGTTGGTAGCCGAAAGCGGCGTAGGACGAAGTGAACCACCCGCTGGGGGCAGCGACTTGCCGGGAGGGGGCGAGGGTTTCAGGGGCTTCGTCGCACTCGGCGTGGTGCTTCCACTCGAGCTCGGTGTGGTACTTACGGAGGATGCCGATGAGGCAGGTGAAGACGAGGCACCGCCTGTTGATGTGGTGGCTGAATGGGCCTGGGGACCGGCCGACTTTGTGGCTGCCGCGCCGGCGCCTGCAGCGGCACCGCTCCCGCCCCCGGCGCTGCTGCTCGCCCCGGTGGCAGCGCCCCCGGTGGCACTCGTGAAGGAGGACAGGAAGTCGAGTGTCTCTTGGGTTTGCACGTATCGTCGGTTTGCTTGGATGGCGTCCATCACCGAGCGTGGCTGTGGGTCCTGGAGCATGCAGAGCATCAGCTCCCGGCCATCGTCGCGCAGGAAACTGGCGCACATCACGCAGGCGGCCATGTGGGCCTCGGGCAGGTCAAGGAGCTCTTGCAGCTCCCGCACGACCTCGTCCCAGGCAACGGTGACGGAGGGGTAGTGCTCCGCCGAAAGCGCGCGGTGGGCGGCGGCGCGCATCTGGGGCTGCAGACGCTGCCGGATAGAGGTTGGCACCGATGCGTAGGTCGTCCATGGAACAGGGGTCGCGGCAGCAGCAGGCTTTGTGGCGCTGGTGACGCTAGGCCCAGCGACGCCGAATGCCGCCTGGTCCGCTGGCGCGTCTTCCTCTTCCGTTACGGTGGCTGCTGCGGTGGCCTCGAGAGAGTTCTGAGCCCCTTTATCGGTTCCCGCTCCTGCGCCTGGGCTGGTAATGCCGATGCCGTTGCCTGCATTGCCGGACGGGGAGCGGTCCGACCCCAGGCTGAAACTTGCCGTGTTCACAAGCGCCGATGACGCGTCTGAGGCCGAGGTGATGGCCGCTTCCGCCTCCGCGAACCTCACGGCTGCCTCCTCAAGGTGCGCCACGTGCTGCCGTAAGATGGCTCGCAGGGCCACCCACGTTGCCAGCGTGCAGGCCGCACCAAGCGCATCGTCCACGGCCTTGGTGGTCGCGGTCGAGACGGCCTTGCGGGACTTGATTTCGGTGGGTGAGAGGGAGACCGAGGCGGCGGCCACGGCAGCCTCCAGCAGCGCGGCGTCCGTCGCCGTCTGCGGGCCGGCGCTGGCGGTGGGCGCGAGGTCGTGGTTCGCAGGCGTTACCCGCACACTCATCCCTGCTGGTGAAGTTCCCGCAGAGGCAGAAAGGAAAGCGCCGCTGGAGAGAGGGCGGCTGGTGGTGGTCTCTGGTGCTGCCGTTGGGGGATGGGAGGCTTGCAGAAAGGCGCTCGGGGTGGTGGCGGCCGCGGGGACCCTCGTGGGTGTCGCGGAGCCAGGCACCTGGCGTGGACTAGCAGCAGTGTCTGCAGCACCGCCGTCGGTGGCTGCGGTGCGGCCTGAGGAGGCCATGACGTCAGCGCCTGGTCCGGTGCCACCGCCTGGCAACTCTCGGGGGCTCGTGAAGCTCTCCGTTGAAGTGGATGGGTCCGCGGTGGGTGCGTTTGCTGGGGTGGCGACAATGGTAGGACGCTTGTCCGCTGCGGCTGCCGCCATTGCTGCTGGTGTGGCCGTTGCGGTGGCGTTTGTGGAAGAGGCCGTTGGCTCCTCGGATGGTGCCGCCCTCAGTGTCAGAGAGGGACTGGCAGCTCCTGTTTCGGAGGGGTCTGGAGCCGCGTTGGCAACGGCAGCTGCAGCGGCCTGAGCCTCCCGCGCGAGTTGCTCCTGCAGGACGGCATTGCGGCGACTTCCAAAGGACACTGCGCGTTGGCTGAGCTCGATGTAGACCGCGCGATCCACCCCAATGAGGAGCTCAACAATCCGTAGAAGCAACAACCGCCATTCGTATAAGGTGATGATGGAGGAGGTCATTGTGGGGTTTGAGTTGCTGCTGCTGGTGCCGCCGCTGCTGTTGTTGTTCGCCGCGGTCGCCATAGCACGGAGGATGAGGACTTGGCTGTTCGCCACCGCGGGGGACATGTACCCGCTACGGCCGAGGATGTACGGCTGATGGCTGGTGGGTGGTACGAAGGTGTCCGCCACGGCAGGGAACCCACTGAGGCGGGCAGCGATCCCCGCGCCGCTGGCAGCCGCGAAGCCAGCCGAGGTGGGACCCGAGTACGAGAAGATGGTGGAAGCATCATTGTCGTCCTCGGCGCCGTCCGCGTCGACCATGTAGGAGCGGTCATCGCCGTAGAGCTCATCCTCCAGTTCCGTGGTGGCGCGTCCGTCTTCCTCTAGATCCTCTCGCTCTCCGTAGGTGCCAAGCTCGCGTTTCACATCTTCGTCGTCCTCGGCCTCGGTGCTGTGGTCCCCCACGTCGTCCTCTCCGCCAGCAGACATGTCAGCGCCACTTGCCTCTGCACTATCCTCTCCCGCAGCGGGAAGACCAGGGGTCTTGGCTGCCTTGGTGGGGTCCGCGTGCTGTGAGGTGCTCCCAGCGAGGATGGGGTGGCGCTTGTGGGCCAGTGCTGCACGCGCGGGGCGGCGGAGGGGGGTGCGCTGATTGCTGGCACTTTCCTGTGTGGCGGCGGCGCCTCCGCTCGTAATGGTTGTCGCATGGGCTAGAGACAGTGGCGTGTCTGTGCGGCGCTCGAGGCCGTGCGGGCTGGCCTTGGTAGATAACGGCTGCTGTTGCCGTGAGACGTTGCGGCGTTGAATCTGCTGCTGGAGCTGCCACTGCATTTGCTGTTGCTGGGCATGGGTGATGGCGTCGAGGGTGTGCAGCATGAGTTCCAGCTCATCGTCACAGTCTGGAACTTCCTGCAAGCAAACATCAAGTGCCTCGATCATTTCCCCTCGTTCCTTCTGCAGCGATTCAAGGAGATTGACGTTAGGGTCGGCACGTGCACTTGCGTCCCGCGCGGAGAGGTCGTACCGCGGATTGATTTTGGGGCTCGGTAGGTTGGAGTCCACTTGGGACTTTGCCGGCGCTTCCGCACCCTGTGCGTGGGTTGCAGCGCTTGTGTTGGTGGGGAGCAGTACTCGAATCAAGCTGGGCGTCGTGCGGCCGGTCGCCGCTGGTGGGGCAGAGGGCGTGGGTGGGAGCAAGGGCTGCGGGCGCGCGTTCTTTTCGAAGGTGCCAGAGCTTGCTGCCCCATCCGGCGCATGATCGCTCTCCCCAGCAGGGCTCAGCAGTGCCCGTGCGGTGGCGCGGGTGACGTCCTCTCCGCTCCCTTCCGCCGCTACTGCTGCAGCGGCGTTGCTGCTGCGGGTGGATGGAGGAAGTGCCTGCTGCGGTGGTGGTGGAAGAGGCTGTGCGCTTTCATGCAAAAAGGGCACTGGGGCAGGGGCAGGGACCTGGTGAGGGCTGCTGTTCTCCGAGGGCAGGGAGAAGCGAGGCGGGCTGGTGCGCGCGCTCCCGCTGCTTGTGCCAGCCATGCCGGTGCCCGAGCCTGCGGCGTCACGGAAGTGCGATGGGGAGTCTGGGCTGCCGTAGCTTTTGTTCTCCAGTGCCTTGTCGCGGGTGGAAACGAGCTTAGAAGGGGTGGTGGGCTGCACACTCGGCTTGCGCGACTTTATGGCGCTACCGCTGCGGCTATTGTTGTTGTTATTGTTGTGGGCATTGGCACTCACCATGAAGGTTGCGCTCGACTGGTTCACGTCCTGCAGCGATGACTGCGGTGGTACCGCATTCTGAGCGGACAGGAGGAGCCACGGTGCCTCATCGACGACATACTGCGATTTCTTGGATACGACCCCAAAGACGTGCTTGAGAACTGCCTGCGTGTCCGCGTTCTGTGGCAGGCCGTGGAGGATGGGCACGCCTGCGGTGCTGTGGGCGCCTGGGTGGCCGGTGCCGCCGCCCTGGGACTGCGCCTGAGAGAGATTTCCACCGCCCCCACCTCCCACGCCGTCCCCGATGGGATACCCAGAGGAAACGTGGGAAAGCCCGCCGGCGCCCGTGCTGACGCTTTTGTTGTTGTTGTTATTGTTCGCGTCGTCCTTGGCGTTGCCGCCGTCGCGGCTGCCAACCTTCTTGAGGTAGCCAGCAATTTTCTTGAAGCTCAGCATGGTGGCCCTTCAACGGTAAGGAAGTCAACACGCACGAATTCAGAGCGTGAAAAGAAAAACGAAAGAAAGAAAGAGAGAGAGAGAGAGAGAGGCGTCTGGTATACTGAAATGAGACTTTTTCAAAGACAAACGAACGGATGTCGTGAAAGCACGAAAGGCACGCAGACAACGAACGAAGGACGCCAAAAAAAAAAAAAAAACAAACGACACCTTCACTAACCTTGTGGACAGCTTTCTGGTGTGACCGAGGAATCAAAAAAGAAGGAAAGCAGAGAGAGAGAAAAAGCGTGAAGAGGGAGTCAGATTGTGGAAAGGGAATACAAACACACAAAAAGGAAAAAAAAGAAGAAGGCACACCCCACACACAGAAATTCGGCTAACAAACCTAACAGATGAAAATACGCAGCAAAAGACAGATAGAATAATAGTAATTATAGAAAAAATGGCAGCGGAGCAAATGAAGCAAGAGTGACCGATGTCCTTGCACGGTATTCTCTGACAAAATACAAACAAAGTGGTGGAGAAAGGGTCCTCGATTGCCTTTATGGGGCAAGCGAGAGATGTTGGGGGGGGGGGGGAAGGAGTTACCGTGTAAAGCCACGCACTCGCGATGAAAGCAGTTGGTAGTGGAGAAGCTGCTGTGAAGAGAGGCCCGTGGATAGCGGCTTGAGAGAGTGCAACGGCAACAACAACAGCAACGACAATAGCAGCAGCTGAAAACAAGAGGATGCACACCCTTCCAACACGTGCAGTTGCGCTACGGTAAAGCTCGTTGATACTTGTATACGTGTACTTCTGAGCGCTCGTGTGCGGTATTATTATCCTTATATCGGAGTAGCTTTCGTTATAGTCGTTTTCCGTTTGAAGAACTAGAATGCGCAAGTAATAATAATAATAAAAAAGTGGAAGGACGACGTCACTTGCAACAAGGAGAAACGAGGAGCTAACTGGGAATCCCAGAAACCGATAACAAGCGTACAATCAAAGAGGGGACAAATCCAGCAAAATATATTTACAAATAGGAAAACCAAAGTGAAGCGAAATAGTGTTGCTAACAACGGAGGAAGAGAAGAAAGTGATCCTGATGGGATGGAAACCTTCACCAAAAATATGAAAACCTTCGGTTGCAAAGCAATTCGGGAGCGGAATGGCGGCAACGATAACAAAGCAAGAGGAAAAGAACAAGGTTTACTGAAAACGACAACGACGACAACAACAACAATAAAAAGAAAGAAAATTAAGCGTTGTAGGAGCGCCGTGAGAACGGGCGCTTTTTTTTTTTTGTGGTGCAAATACAAGACCGAAGACAGTTCTGGGAAGTGACACTAAAAAGAGAGAGAGAGAGCGAGAGAGAGAGTGAGCGTGAAGAAAACTCAACTTAGCTACAAGAATGAAAGAAATAAATGAAAAGTAAAGCTGAAATAAAAATGCGTGCGTAACGGACGCTTTAAAAGTGATAGTAGTCGAACCAGTGTTCGTGGTTGAATAGGCGAAGGAGGAAAGTGAGAGAAAGAGAGAGAGAGATGGAGGGCATATAGTCATCATGGAATCAGGTGAACATGCACGCACCCCTCGCGGTATTCTGGGCAATGAATGTCTTCCGTCGCAACAGGACCGCTTTGGCAACGACTGAAGTGCGTCCCTCCAGCAATAAAAACATGTCGCAAGGTCGTGCCACATCAGTGTCCCCTTTTTTTTGATTCCCACACCGCGCACGTTGCTATGATCCTTCTTTGCAGGGCGATTCCGAGTTCACGTTCCTTGTGCTCTGGTGCAAAACCAACTACGTTTTGTTTTTGTTCAAAGGACGAGACCATCTGGAAGACATTGCTTTCCGCTGCTCCCCAGGGGAATGCAGCACACAGAGAGAGAGGGAAGGATCTCACCTTCACGCCATCACCGGACGATCCAGAGGTTGGATGCATTCCTTTGTTTGTTGCACAATTCTGTCTTTTAAAAAAAGAAAAGATATGCTCTCTGCAAGCAACATGATACCGGAAAGAGAAGTATTCTTATACAAGGAGGAAAGCGGTAGCTGGCCAGCGAGGAGGGACCGCGTCCTGTCCATCGATGGGGAACAGAAGGGGTGGGGTAGGGTAAGAGCCGAGGAGCAAACGAGACCAACACATCACGCTACCGACCTATCCTCTCCTGAGGCTCCCATTCTTTTCTTTTTTTAAATTTATAAATCCCCTTTCGTCACCTCCTTCATCGCCGTTCGCTTGCACGCCGGCGCCACACCTCCCACGGCGCTTCTTCGTGCGCTTCGCGGCTGACGTGGTCCACGTACACGGTGGACCCGTGGTACTCCACACGCTCCCACCCCGGCGGCAGCAGCTGCGGTCCTTCTGAGGACCCCGCCTTGGTGTCGCATAGAAGATCATAGACTTCACTTGGCGACGCGTCTGTGGGCACGGACATCAGATTCGCGTTGGCGTTCGATGTGCCGCTGCCATGGTTGCTGTTATTTTTGTGGTGGTGGTCAGGGGTGCCCATGTGATGCGGATGGGACGATGGCGACGGTGTTGTCGCGGGAGAGGGATGCCCCTGCGGCTGCGGAGGAAAGCCTGGCATAGAGGAAGGGGCGTAGGCAGCGTGGCTGGCTATGGAAGAGGAATAGGCCCCTGCCTGCTGCTGGGGTTGCTGCTGCTGCTGTGGCTGGGGTTGACCAGGGTAGTAGTACGCTGGCTGCTGCATGGGCTGCGTGGTGTTGTTAAGAGTTGCCTCTGTACGTGGGGAGTATAATCAATGGAAGGCACTGCACTAAGCAGGACAGCGACAGGCAACGCGTAGACAGGTAATGATTCCCTTGAACGGTCGCCCTTCTTTTTTTCCCTCCCCTACTTAATTATCTTAACAGGGAAAAGAATGTAAAGGGTCTTCAAATCGAATGTGTGACTAGCGAAACGAAAGAGAGAGAGAGAGAGAGAGAGAGAGAGGAGGTGATGCAGATGGAGAGTGAGGATGCTGCGCTTGCAGTCGTCCATTCAACGGCAGACGGCTGAGCAAACGGAAAGAAGAGAACGTAGCGCACGACAGGATAAGGGGATCGAAGCGCTTACTGCCCCTACCTACCTGTGGGCGCTGAATGGACTGCCCCCCTGCACGTGCCCATTTTCTTACACAAACTTCCTTCGTCTTACCTAGAGTTTTTTTTTTCTTTCCTTCTAGGTGGCGAAGAGACATCACATCACCGTCCAACGCAACAGGAGGAGCGCCATAGCCACAAGAGTTGCCAGTCCTCTAGGGATCCACTTCCATCTCCCTCGCAGCGGGTGGATGCGCTACTTGGATCGACGAAAAGATGCCTCGCTGAGTGACACGTTAGTTTTTTTTTTTTAAATCAGAGAGACTGGGAGAACTGCAAGATGGACGGGTGAAAGCAGAAGGAGGTGGTGTAGTAGCCTTTGAGGGTAGGTGTGTGTGTGTGTGTGTGCGTGTGGGAAGATAGCAATTGAGAAGGAGGATGCTGGCATGTTTGTACGAGGGGCAGGAAAGCAGAGAAGAGAGTTACAAGCAGACAGGGTGACTGCGGGGGTAAAGAAAAAAAAAAAAGAAAAGCGAGTGAGAGGAAAGCTGGAAGTCGCCGTGAACACAACAGAAGAAAAAAGCAAGAAAACAAAAAGAGTCGCGGTGATTGTGATAGTACATTCACAGAAGCAGGAGAGTCAACCATTGGAGAGTGCGAGGTGAGAGGCTGTACCCTTCGCCTTTGGTGAGAAAGAGCAGAAGCGACCGTGTCGCACGCTTCGGTGCGTCGCTGTTGGGATGAAGCGCGGAAAGGTGTTCATAGCAAGAAGGCAACAAAGACAAAAATCCAAAGAAGAACAAATACGAGCACCAACATTGACACACACACACACACACACCTACGGCCCCGTGAGGGGACGGTGAAGGTTGACTAGACGCACGTACCGTGTGAATGAGTCCCTTTCTTTTGAGATTCTTTAACGACTGGCGACGACGGAAGCGACAGAAAAAAAAAGATGAAGGAAAAGATCGGGCGGAAAACAAGTGATGACCGTTGTACGAGTTTGTGTCTGACTGGGAACGTGGGGGCGAATGGAACAAGACGAGGACAGAGAGGCCACTGAAGGTTCAGCTCCATAATGCGGTAGGAAAGAAAGCTGGGTGTGTGGGCACAGAGAGTGAGTGAATAAAGAGAGAGAGAAAAGTCTTGTGCGTCTGTGGCTCTCCCCCAAAGGAGTGCTTCCTCCCATAGCTTCTGACGGTTTTCCTTGGATGGAATCTCAGGAGAAACGCGAAGAAAAAAGCTCTGCCATTGAAGCAGAGTGACGGAGGAGTGATGGGATGGCACTGCGGGAGATAAGAGGAAGGTGATGATGAAGCGTGTCAATAGAACATGTCTCCTTTTCCATCTCAGTTTTTTTCTTTTCTCCTCCGCCTTCGCTACGTTTTCGTTCAGTAGTCATTGCTGTTCTTTCCCTTTTCAAAAAACTCTCCTTTCTTCTTAATTCATCCCTTTCGTATCTCACACGCGCTGCGGTGGGAGGGGGTTCGACTTGTTGTTCACACGCAGCTCCACTGCGTGCTGGTAGCCAAAGTCAGAGATGACCTCGCTGCGACGGCAGTACGACACCTGAAGAGGACGGTCGCGACCCATGGAGTAGTGGTCGTGCAGGCTCTGAATCGCTGTGTCCGCCTCGTCGGTGGAGCCGTAGGTCACGAATGCCGATCCCGTGGATTTGCCGCTCTGGTCGCGTAGAATGTTGACATGCAGGACGTGGCCGTAGAAGGAGAAGATCTGGCGCACGTCAAACTCTGTCGCATCAAAGTTGAGCTGACCGACAAAGAGGCGGGCCGTTCCTTTGGTGGTCATGCGATTGTTCGACGCGTTGATGGCGGTGGCAGCAGAGGTGATGCCAGGGGCGTTGTTATGGGGGCCTGACATGCCGTCATCGGCCATGTTATTCGAAGCGTAGGCACTAGCAGTCGTCATTTTTGATATTCCCGTTTTTCCGTTTGCAATGGAGTGGAAAAAATTGGTCGTTTGAGAAAGCAACCAATGATGCGCTGTCGTGTGTGTGTGTATGAAGAATGAAAAGAAAAGAAGAAGAAGGGTATAATATCAACTGAGATGGGTATGAGCTGTGTAGTAGGTTTCTTTTTTATTCCTCCCTGTTAGAAGAGGAGCATAGGAGGTAAACAAAAGGATCACAGGGATGGGGAGATAGAGAAAGAGAGAGGAATATGTAATATGCAGTGTGCGAGAGATAGCCAAGACATGGTGATTTCCTACCCATTTCGCGCCATCGGCTTCCTTCTCCGTGAAGCACACGGTGTGCGCGAGACGCCTCCGTCATGACATGGTTTTCTTGTCGCGTGCGTTCCTCTCCCTTCGTTCCCTCTTCCCTTCTCCACGGAAGCAGCAGAGTATGGCGGATAGGGAGGAGGAGGGGACAGGTACATGGGGTGCCGCGAAGCCGTCGCTATGGGGTTTCCCTCGCAGTCCCAACGGTAGGAATGGATGTTTGCCCCTACTCCCACCGTCAAATGGCTTCGTTTCTGCTGTACGGACGGAGAGACTCGAGGTCGCCGATGAGGACCATCTCTTCCGCCTTTCTCTTGCCCTTTATTTATACTTTAGATTTTTTTCTCTGTGTGAAAGTGTGGGACAAAAAGAAAAACAAACATCAGGAAATGAAAATGAAAACAAAAAACAAAACGATCGGGGTAGACTTGGTGAAGGAACGAAATGGGCTGCATCGGGGCAGAAAGGAGTGGAAGAGGAAGGGGGGGGGATAGCGTCACAAAGTGGAAGAAAAGGAAAACGGAGCGTGTGAGAAGAAATGCAATGCACTCATCAAGCCCATTGAGTCTCTTTCTTTTGGTCTTTCCTTGTTCCCTCCCTTCCTAATAGAAAGTGCAAAATTAGAAAAAAAAACTCACGTGAGCTTGACAGCCTAGCACGTGTGTGCAGATGACCAATCGATCGCGCGCAGACACAGAAGCGGGTATAGCTAGTTCCTGTACTCAGATCGTAAACACCGGTGCGCTGCCCGGTCTCACAGGAATTAATATTTATAGGAAGAGCGCCCGTCTGAGATGGTCAAGGGGGTGTTTCCATGTGCCTCCTCCCCCCCTTTCCACCCCAGCGTGCGGAAGACAGCACACGTCTTCGACGTGACGTACTTATCATGAAGAAGACCTGAGGTGCTGCCATTCGGAGGTTCTTCAAAGAAAAGAAGAAAGCAAACTTGGCTGCTCCGTTCTTCTTCGTGAGAGAAGAGAATACAACGCCGGACATTTGTCGCATCCTTTGTAGAGACGTAAGCCCTATGTATAGAGCGTTCTCCGAAAACGAGATGATAAAAAAATAAATTAAAAGATAAAAGAAAACAGACAAGCAAGCAGGAATAAAACACGACTGCACGCTGCCTAGTCGATATGGCCATTGCTTATCACATTCGCACTTCTCCATTCCATGTTGTCTTCCTTTCTCTGATTCTGATAGGAGAGTGGACGTGCTCGTGGCAACTCCCAGGGTTACCGTGGAAGCTTGTGCATGCGTGCGTGTCCGTACACGTGAATGGATCCTTTTTCAATTATCTTTCACATTCATCCACCTCCTTCGCATTCACCGAAGTAAAGAAGACAGAGAAACCCGGAAAGGTTCTCCTTTCGCCATTTATTCTTCTTCTCCTTCTTCCTCCTCTCTGCAGTTTCCTATCCACGAGGGAAGCGCGAGGTGACTTTCCCGCGGAAGAACGAGAACAGGGGCACATCGTTGCGCGACGGTCTGTGTGTGTGTGTGTGTCGACGCACAGGTGCGAGAGAGAGAAAGAGAGAGAGGGAGAGACGCGAAGAGAGTCAAAGAGGTTCGGAAAGTGGATGTGAAGAGTGAAAAATGAAAGAATAAATGAGGGTGGCGCGGGTGAATGGAGGTACTCTGCTCAGCGGCAGAGCGCGGGAACATGCCTCACACCTGATAGATCACATCGAGGGGAGGCCACCAGCCTCGTGTAGCACAGAAAAAGGAAAAGAAAGAAGAAAAGCATGCCTGCCAAAAAGGAGAGCAAGAGCGGAAGAAACGTGAAATGGCAATCGCAGGAATGAGCCGATGAAGAGAATGCTAACGGTAGGCGCGGCGCGTTCAGACTCACAGGGACAAATGCGCTCTGTACCGTTTGCTTTCCTGAAAACCCAGCGAATGAAAGAGCAGCAAAAACAGTGATGCCGAAAGGGCTGGTGTATCCTCTTTCTTTTTCTTTTGTTTGCGTTGGGAAGGTGCGCAGGCGCACGTGAGCGTTGCAGGGATAGCGAGAGACCAAGGGGAGGGGGGGGGAAGGGGGAAAAGACGGTCTCGCATAGGAGGAAGAGCTCTCTCCATAAGATAGAAGAGAGAGAAAGAGAGAAAAAATAATAGTAGTGTCCTCCTGGTTAACACCCTGAAAGTCAAATTTCAGAAAAAAAAGAAGAAAAAAACATGAGAAAAATGAAACGAGCGTGGTGCACGTCAACTGCTATAGACACCGCCATGAGGATAACTTGAGGTTGGCATTCAACAAGGAACCAGAAAGGGAGAAAGAGAGAGGGAGAGAGAGAATGTGTCGGGAAGAATGAAAAAAAAAAGAAGAAATGACAACGTCAACACACAGAAGTAAAGAGATCGAAAGGCTCTGACGCCTCTCTTCTGATTCTGAAGATGAAACAGTAGTTTATCATGTCTTTTTTTTTTCTTTCTCTCTCCTCCTTTTCGACGCGCGTAGCGCTGGGGGTACCTTTCGTGTCACTAGAGTCGTCCACAGAGCGTAAAGGAGAGGAGACGGAACGCCTAAGAGAGAGAGAGGAGAGGGAGAGAGAGAGAGGGAATGGGTAGTATTCATTCCATGAAGTGCGCTGTCCTGCTTGCGATGTTGTATAGTATTTAGTATTTGCTTTCCGTTGTTTGGGAGAGGGAGGAGGGAGGGAGGGAGGGAGGGAACAGTCTTGTGTTTTGCAAGAGAAGGAGAGAGTAAAAAAAAAAAAAAGAAGGAGAAGAAGTTCCTCAAAGAGGATAGAAATGAGCGATGACAGTGACATGAAATGGGGCTCAGCAGTGAGAACAGAAACAGCAAAGAGTAGGAAGGAAGCAATGGAGCCACTACGTGGAAAAGCGAGGGAAAAAATATATATATATGACCAAGACTCGCAGGAGGTCAATGTCTGATTTTTTTTTTTTTGCTGGTTGGATGTTAACCGCGAGGCAATCGTAGGAGGGTGGCGAGGATAAACGATATGTATGTTATTAATAGGTGTGAGTGTGCTTATGAATGGGTGTGTGAGTGCGAATACGTGTGTGCGTGGGCTGAGAAACAAGCAGATATGATACACGAACAGATCCATTTGTGGCTCATTTTCTCGTGCGTTTTGATTTCTCTTCTTTGATTATCTTTTTTTTCTGCTTTTCGAAGCGTCATGACCAAAGCAGCCGGAGATCGTCCGACCGCTTTGACTTAGCGCTGACAGTGGACGCTCGCCCCATGCCTTTGGAACGTGTGTACTCGTTCCACAGATAAAAGAGAGAAGGAAAGGGGAGGGAAAAAAAAACAACAACACTGAGATACACCCACGCGCATGCAATCACATACAGGCACTCACAGACACATTCCTATTCGACACACTCTGACACCGCACGCGTGGCGTCGCCATTCCCACCAACCGCGCGCTCGTTTCCAGTTAGCCCACCCTCTTACGACCCAACCCCAGCGCGGTGAAATCACACGCGACATCTCGTCAAAGAGACTTAGAAGAAGAAGCAGAAGCGGAAAAAGAAAGAAAAGAGGAAGAGGAGGGTTAAAGAAAAAAAAAAGACAGAAAAAAGAAAGAAAGGGGAAAACAAGGACAATGGAGAGGAAAGATAAAGAAAAAAGTTGGCGACGAAGTAAAAGAAAGAGAAGGGAACCACAGCGCGGTGGCAAAGAAACGAAAAGTGGGGAAAAAAGAGAAAGAAGAAGAGGGAGACGAACGGGTGTCTGATGGGTGACTCTCTGACGTCAACACCATCTATGAACGCCGCTGTTGTTCCTTCTTGTGCTCCATCCCTTTTTTTTCCTCCTTTTCCACCTTTGCTCCCGCTCTTCCTCTTCTCTTTAAAAAAAACCTTCGGGCCCGTCTTCTTTATTTTTCGCTTGCATGTATGTTAGGTGGTTTCAATAATGGAAACACAGTTGTATAATTACAATGAAAGTGAAAGAGTGGGGAGGAGAGAAACGCACCCGAGAGAAAAAAGGAAACGGAGAAAAAGAAAGCACGCATGACGAAAAGATGAACAAAATAAAGCGAAGGAATAAAAAGGAGGAACGTGTTAGAAGAGTATTAGCTCTCGTTAGTCCATTCTCATTTCAAATAAATTTTTGCGCAGAAAAACACTTAAAAAAAGGATATTGGAAAAATCAACAGTGAGGGAAGATGTTAGAAGTAATGTGATTGCCAAAGGGAGAAGAACACGATAACGGAAAGGGAGAGAGAGAGAGAACAGAGAGAAAAAAAAGGGTACATCCCCGAACGTGTTGTAGAAGGGTGCTTTATTGGTGGCTTATGCTTTCGATCGATGCCCCCTTGTCGCTCTTCGGGTTCACATGACGGTCCTCACGTCGCGTCCTGCTCTCATAAGGGAAAAGGTGCGCGCGGGCGCCCACAGGTGCTGGTGCAGGGGAGGGGGGGTGGGGGAGAGGGAGAAGACCACTATGTTTTTCACCACATCAGCGAACATAGAGATGCGCAAGGAAAGTTGGCGCGAATGTTTTTTTTTTCTTCTTCCGCGACGCCAGAGAGTGAGAGGGGAAACGGATGCGGGAAAAGGAAGAATGAAGAGGACGCACACACACAGAGGAAGGAGGGGGCGGGGGGTTGCGTTGGGACAAGCTTGTTGCTATACAATCATGTGGGAAGGGGGAGAGATGAGGGAAAGAAGATAAAGATACCTACCCACGGATGTCCCTCCTCTTGATTTAAACTTCTAGGGGATAGGTCCACTCGCTTAAGTACCTCTGCAAGGTATTTCGAATTAAGACACCACACAAGAGGGTATACTCTGGAAACTTTTTTTTTTTTGCTTTCGCTTTAGTTCGTGTGCAGAGAAGAAAAGAGTGAAGGGCTCAGATAGAAGTTTTAGCTAATGCAGATGCTCGCTCCTTCTTAGAATAAAGTTTGGTTGTGTGTATGGATTGTTGGAGAGGATTGAGAAGACAATATTGTCATAGCAATAATAAGAAGAAAAGCACGTGCGAACACAGCATGAGGAAAGGAAGGAGGGCGGGGACCACCAACTAACTTCGTTCTGCCCAATGGACTGTCAAGTGTATCGACAGAGAAGAGTTGACATAACGGCAAAGACGACGAAATGGAGTGCCGCTGGGGCGAAAGTAAGCCAAAGGCCACAGGAGGTGACCTTCTAGGTGACAGCGTAGGGGTCGAACGCGATTTCGTTGGAGTGCCACATCGAAAAAAAAAAAAACAACAGCAGCAGAAAAGAAACGTGAAAGAAGAAGAATTAAAAAAAAAAAGGTTTCACGCATTCGGAAAAGAGGTAAATTCACGCGCACGAACGAGCATATTGAGGAAGACAAAAAAGGGGTGTTAAACACCGCTGTGGAAGTCTTGTAAAAGCACAGTATCAAGAGCAGGAAAAAAAGAAAAAGAAAAGGAAATGCACACAATATCGGGAAAGCGATTACAGCGTCGTTTTTCTGTTACTTTTCAGTGTTTTTTTCTTGTTCATTCATTCTTTCTTCCCTCCTACTCCAGGTGGACCAGTCCGTAAAGAGGAAGGAAATGAAAGAGATTAATGGACGTCGAAAGGGAGACATTGTAACCTGGCACAGTGAAGGAGCGCGCGTCTGGAGAAGACTTGTGATACGCATAGATTCAATCGAAAAGAATCGAATGAGAGAAAAGCGTGTTTTCCCTTGAAAAGGAGGAGATAAGAGGGAGGATGAGACCCAGGACCGAGAGGTCTTCGTAAGCGCAATTGCTCGTGGGAGAGAGAGAGAGGAGAAGGAGAAGGGGCAAGGACGATAGCAACCATGACAGCAAGAAAAAGAAAAAAGAAAACCTCACTGTTGTGAGAAGTTTGGGGGCCTATAGCTAAACCAGATCCTTTGGGGGTTTGCGGCCTCTGGTGGTACATGGCAGACGTGATGAGGGAAAAAGCAAAACAAAAACAAAAACGAAAAACAACAACAACAACGAGGGTGAGTGCGAACACGGAGAGATGGGTTGCAGGCCCATGATGACGTTTATGTCGTTGCTTCGCTTTTTTAGTGGCCCGTGATGCAGGTATGAGCGGACGGCGAATACACGTCGCACTTAACACAGCGACAGACACACACACACAAATATATATAGATTAGGAGAAGGGAAGCAGATACATGACGGGAGGTGTAATTTCTTCAAAACCTTTTCTTCTTCACTATTTGATGCGTTTCTCTCATTTTACAAAAAACAACAACAACAACAACAACAACACACACACACAAACAAACGGCAACCACAAAAAAGGCAGAAGTAAAAGAAAACAAAGGAGCAATGGATTGGACAGACCTAGGAAAAAAAGTATGGAAAGTTCAAACGAAAACAGGAAGAACGCGATTTGCCGAGGAAACCCAAATAAGATAGAATGGAAAAAGAAGCTGTGCCGAGAAGAAGGGCAGCACAAACCAAGGGGAAACGCAACGATGTCATCCCAAGCGAACGTGGTTCAGGGCGATGAGACAGAGAGGGAAGAAAGAGGAGGTAGGCGGAGCGTCGTGTGGGGGAGAGCATTGAAGTTGAGTACCCGCTTGTCATTGTTGGAGCAAGCAACAACATTGCCGTAAGCGCAAAAAGAGGCAGAGGGAGTGTTTCAGCATAGAAAGAAAGCTATGACGTGAGAGTCAAACTTCAGTGTCTTCGACGGAGGAAAACTAAACAGACGGGAGAAAGTAAGGAGACAAGGAGCGTCGCGTTTTGCGAAGTGGGGAGCGGAGAGAAGAGGGGGAGCACTCGTCAGTGAAAAAGACGTAACACAGAAAGAAGGAAGGAGAGGAACGAACGAGAAAGCAAAGAAAAGCGACAAAAATAGTAACTTATATATATATATATATATATATATATATATAGATAAATGTGTTGTTAACAGCGTTAAAAAAAAAAGGGTGGGATGATGATAAAAAAAGCGAGAAAGCAACGACAACCACACCACCAAGCAGCCATTGATAGCCAGCGGAAGAAACGAAGAAGAAGAAGAAAAAAGAGAGAGAGAGAGAGGCTAGTTGCGACACATCATCAGGCACACATGAACACACATGGAAGCAGCCGGTGGTGAAACTCCGTTTCGAGAAGGGTTGCGTGCTGTGGTAACTTTCCTTTTGCGCGGAAAGGCTGTCTGCCTTCACCGCCTCTTGTTACGACGACGCCTTCAGGAAGAAGGAGACATGTGCTGAGCATAATAGAGTGGGTTAAGCAGCGAGTACGTTGCTGGCGGCATCGACTTTGTCCCACCAGGGGCCGAAGATGCACCGGCACCCGGTGTGCTGGCGGCGATGCCCCTCGGAACTTGGTGATGCAGCCCGCTGTTGCTCGCTCCGAACACGTCAGTCGGTACCTGTGGGCCTGCGACGCCTTCCCCAACCCCCCGCTGCAGAACTTGCTGCTGCTGCAGTGAGGGCAAGAGCTGGAGGAGAAGGAAGTTCGCCTGCTGCTGCTGCTGCTGTTGCTGACTTCCACCTTGACCACCCAAGTTGATCGCCCGTAAGAGCGTGTTTTGCTGCTGCTGCTGCTGCTGTTGTTGCTGTTGCCAACCGAGTTGTCGTAGCTGCTCCCCCGTAAGCTCAATCAGGTTAGCCTCACGACGCGAAGAACAATCCGAGGCAGGCGAAAATATGTTCTGCACGGCGTGGTTATGGTCGTACAGGAAGGCATTCCCTTGAGTGCCCATTGGTGAAGAGGCCGCGGACGGCGTACCGCCGACATTGGGGCATACCGTGGCCGGGTTCGATGTGCTGCTGAAGGAGTCACTGTAGTTGATGAGGTACGAAGATGTGTCCCGCGAGCCCCGCTGGACAGTGCCTGCCATCTGTACCGTTGGATCTCTCAGCTGCTGTTGCTGTTGCTGTTGCTGTTGCTGCTGCTGCTGCTGCTGCTGTTGCTGTTGTTGTTGCTGTTGCTGTTGTTGTTGTTGCATCGAGAGGTATCCTTGGAAGCAGGTGCTGGATGCCCCTGTGTTCATGAGCGTACGGCTATCCATAAAGCCCGGTGAGCCGTTCCTGTAGTTCGCGCCGGGACAGACCAGGCCGGTTTGTTCGTTGCCGGCGTAGGTGGCGGCGGGGCCCGTCGTGGTTGAGGCACCCGGCGAGAAGGATGGAAGGCTGAAGCTGCTCCCAGAGAGGTTGAACTCAGGTGATGTCAGGACGAGGACGCCTGAAAAATTGCCTTGGTTGAGGGTGTAATGGTTCGTATTCCCGCCCCCTGCCGAGCTGCCATGCGGGATGCCACTTGACCACGCCGTCGCGCCGGAGCCGCTGCCTGTTACGGACGCATCCGATACTCCCTCAGGGGAGCTTGGGGAGTACGCGGAGAGGCCATGCATCAGTGGATGCACATCCCTCCTGACGTGGTCTGCCTCTGTGAAGCCACCGCCGTGAACTCCCTGGTTGTTGCCTGGTGCCTTTCCTTCATGGTGTCCTTCCTTCTTCGATGGCTGCAGCGCGCGCACCGTTTCGCAGGCGAGCTGGTGCTCCAGACCAAAACTGGAGATGATGCGGGTACCTTTGGAGTACATCACCTGCAAGGTCTGGCTTCGATTGTGCAGCTTTACTTTGCCGTGTAAATGCTGAATCGCGCGGTCAGCCTCTTCCGTTGTGGCGAACGTCACAAAGCCGCTGCCTTTTCGGATGTACAGCTCATGCTGTAAGACGGTGCCGTAGGGAGAAAAGAGGTTCACAAGGTCATCGGGAAAGAACTTGTTGAAAGGGAGCTGTCCGACAAAAAGTTGCGCCATCCTGATCGCAGTGGTTAAGAGAAAAGAAAGAAAGAAAGAGAATAATGCAGTGGTAAGGTAAAAAACAACAACCAAAGCCGAGCAGAGATTATCACTGAGGAAGAGCTCGAAGTCGTGGATAATGGTGTTCTTTTTTTTTTTCTGAGAGGGGGGGGGGAGGTGGAAGGAAAAGAGTGATTTCAAATCCACGCTGATTGTTTCTAGTTTGTCTGTGGAGAACGCGCCCTTCGTTCGAGACGTTCTCCACTATTCGTCTTCTCGCGCTACCGTGTAGAGCGAAGAAACGAAAAAAAAAAAGAAGAACAAAGGAATAAAAAGAAAACAGAAGAGTATTTCAGTCGGAGAGAGCAGAGTTTTCCGCAGAAAGAAAAGAAAAGGGGCTTTATTTATCAAGGTGGCACAGTGGTTTGTTTGTGAGGATGTTTTCGCACGCTCGTCAGAGAAAAAGAAGAGAAAAAAAGGAGCCGGTCAGGGGTGATGAGTGAAAGAGAGGTCAAACGCGTGTGTTTGAGGGAATGAGAGAGCGAAGAAGATTACCGAGATGTCAGAGATGGAAGACGGCAAGGTAGAGGAAGGAGAAAGCGGAAACGAATAAAACCAAACGCAATAATGTGAATGGGGGTGGAGAGAGGGGGGGCGGGGAAGCAGTAGCCGAAGGGAAGAGCAAAATGAATGAGAGCTGAGGGGGTAGGGAGAAGGTGCCCAGAGTGCACGTACGTTTTTTTCTTAAACTTTTCTCTTCCTTTCCTTGCTATTGCTTCGCTATGGGATAGGCTATCTTGTCTAAACCCGGAAGCGCCACGAGCTCACGTATCCAATGGGCTTTGTCGTCTGTGCGTGTCAACTCGGTGAACCGGAAAGGTGGAAAAAAAAACGAAAGAAAGAAAGGAAGAGAAAGAGAGAGAGAGAGAGAGAAAGAGAAGGGGAGATTTGTCTTTAAAGAAAGTGGGTGCGGCGGGGGAAACTGTACTGAGTAGCTTTTTTTTTTTGGTTCTGAAGCAGACCACACCTCAGAAAGAAAGTACTGCAGAGTTGCTGAGAGAAGTATTTTTTTTTTTTGTTATTGTTGCTGTTAAAGCTCTAGATATTGATAAAGAGAGGGGTTGAAAGAAAAGGAGAGAAGTTGGTGTGGAGAGGTGTGCGTGAGAGAGATAGGAAAAGAAAAAGTCAGGCAAGGACAAATAAATATTATGCGGAAAAAAATGGGTCCCGCTTCAGGAAAAGTGAGGCGCAAGTGCACGAGTGTGTGTGGTTAGGAACGTGCCTTCCAGCACAGAAGAAGAAAAGGGGGAGGCTCGATGTGAGAGAGGGGGGTGATGGGGGTTGGAGATGGTCAACGGTACGCAGAATGATGAATGACAAAAAGGAAAACGACGTACACAACAAGGAAGACAAGGCCTTTGTCTGTTTAACGACAGAGACGTTGTGGTTCGCACTTTTTCTTCTTCTTTTTCTCTTCCCCTTTTTTCTTGAGATTTCTGTGCGTCTTCCGTTATCAATTGCTTTGATAACGAACGAAAGAATATAACGTTAAATAGTAACAGGAGGGAGAACAACAAAAAGGAAAGGTGAGAAATAGCGATTTAGGATAACCTTTCTTTAATTTATCTTTGTTTTTCAAAGAATATTATATATACAGCTGCGCTCTGGGAGATCTTTCAAAAAAAAAAAAACAACAGCAATACTTTTTCCTTTATCGGATTTTGATAGATTAAGGGGAGGCACGCGTCAGCACGCAAGGTAGAGGAAACTGGGTGACAATGCTGACGCAGGGCCAAGAAAGGAGAGAGACCAAAAAGAAAAAAAAAGAAAGATACTTCCGTGTGAGCACGAACGAACTTTGGATACGGAAGAAAATTTAGAAATTTGAGTTCGATCGACTGCACACGAACAAGTAAAGGAAGAAGTAAGAGAGAAAGGAGAGAAACGGAAAGAAGAAAAGGGAAACGGGGGAGATTAAGATATACAGAGAGAATATATATATATATATATATATATATATATATATATAAAACCAAAGAGGCCCCGTCAGCGATCGAATGAAAAGAGGAAAGGAAACGAACGGTTTGAGGTAATCGTTGAACCAAGACAGCGAATTTGTGTAGACGCTAGCACTTTTTCTTCTTCTTCTTCTTCTTCTTCTTCCCTTTTCTTGTGTCGGTTGTTGCTGGTGTTATAGTGTGTGCTCCGTTGAATGGCCGTTTCGTGACGATTTCGGCGCTACCTACTCTTTCTTTATAAATCGCCTTGAGAGTCTCGATTTTTGTTGTGCAGTGGGGGCAAGTCACAACACAACGCAGAGGGAAGGAAGAGAGGGATCGACAGTGTACCAACGCGCTTGCGTACAAAGTGATGAGGGTGGTACCAACTGCGAAAGAGAAAGAAAGAGAACCCCACAGGGAAAATGATTCACAACGAGACCTAAGGTGAGACACCTTTTTTTTTCTTTTCAAAGACGGAAAGGAAAGGAGGAGGTGAAATCGAACGTGAAAGGGAAGTGTAGCGTGGGAAAAGTTGAAGGGATGGGAAGTGAATGCACAAGAAGCTTTTCTCCTCAGAAGAGAACAAAGATACGGTCGCAAAGGCGCAGTGGAGAAGTTAACAGAAAAAAAAAAACCGCACGGGTGAGAGATAGAGAGAGAAGGAGAGAGAGAGAACAATATCCCGTCGGTAGGGAAGGGATGTATCAAAGGAGCGGAGAGCTAGAAAGCGAATCGCGTGGGTGAGCGAGATGCAGAATGGTAATAATAAAAAAGACGAATCGCCTGAAGACCAAGCAAGGTACGAGGGAACCAGTGCACAGTGGTCCAAGAAGAAAGTGTTCCACGAAGAAGCAATAGTAGCAATACCCTTATTGAGTGCACCTGTGAGTGTATCCTTTGTTTTCCACTCTTTGCTGTATTTTCACTTTCTTTGCTCAGTTGTGTTTTTTCGTTTATATCTATCTTCACTTTTCCTTTGGCGAACGTCTTTGTCTTTGTTTTTCTTCCTATTCTCGTTTTCGCTGGTGAGCTTCAACGGATTATAGTGAAACGCGAGAAAGAGGTCGTTAGTTGTCCCGCTGCCTTGTGTTGTTTCTTTTTTTTTTTTAATTTTGCGATATACTCTTGTTTTTCCGTTGATGCCTTGTTGGGTTCCGGTTGTGAGAGCGAGGGACGCTTCGACAGGAACACGAGACAAATGGAACACCCTAAGGATCAATATCAGTATAGAATAGGGCTGTAGGGTGCTTCCAAGGAGAAAACGAGGGAGACAGAGAGAGAGAGAACTGAATGCTCAGGCGTTGTTAATTTGCGTGTTATCGGCTCTTTTTTTTGTTCTTCTGAAAATGAAAAAAAGGGAGAGATTTGCTTTGTTTCGTGGTATACTTTTATCTTTCCTCTTTCAAATTATTGTCTTCGTAGCCTTCTTTTTCCGTTGTTTACCTTTCTGCTGCGGACCTGCACTTCTGTAAGAAGAAGCGTGACTGAGATGAGAAGGAAAGAAACTCGCGAATGCGCACGCACGTACCGGGACCTAGAAAATATTATATTTTTTCTTTCAAAGAAGAGAGAAATCAAAAGGAGGAGAAGGAGGTGTGAGGTCTGGTAAGATAACGTATTGAAAAAAAGCGAGGTGAACGGAAACTTGGAAAAAAAAAAACAGTCCTAATCGAGAGCAAGAAAAAAAATTTGGGACGGGAGAGAGAGAGAGCGGGAGAGAGAGAGAGAGGAAATGTGAAAAAAAAAAGACAGAATCAGAGAGAGGAAATACAGTATCAAAAGATATCTGAAAAGGGTTGGCGGGGGAAAGGCTCTCACGTTGGGCGGTGGTCGTAACGTGCTTCCAGAGGAGAGCAGGGTATGCAGAGACAGAGGAACAGTCGCAAGAAGGTACGGGGTGGGGAGGGTTACTGGGGGAGGAGGTAGGTAGTTGGAGAGAGTGAGTGAGAGAGAGAGAGAGAGAGAGAGCTCTTATGAAGTAAAAGAAAAAGAAAAAAGAATGAACAAAACTTTGGTGATACCAAATAAAACGCCGTTGGTTACAAGTTCAGTGATGGGGTGTGTATATATGTCTTCACTGCTGGTGCGGTTAGCCGCAGAGAGAGAGAAAGAGAGAAAGAGGAAGACGGGCTAGTAAGTGAAGGTGAACAGCGCGGTGGATGGCTTATACGTAGACGTCTTCGTCCGTGCGTTTTCGTGTAATTTGTGGAGTCAAGGAAAAAAGAAAGAAAGAAACAAGATGGAATCACGTAGGTGGCTTGGAGCTGATGGGTCAACGATGTGTTAACGTTGACCTAGTGCAAAGAGACGCAGTCTGGAGCCTCTTTTTTTTTTCTTCCTGGTATGGCTATAGAGAGCGAGGGAACGAAAAAAAAAAAAAGGGAGGCTGCGAAAGAGGAGCCAGGAAGGGAGGAGGGAAGGGGAGAGAAAAAAAAAAAGAAAGAGATATATCAAAGGAGATATAGATATGAAGAAACGGGTGAGAGAAACGGAGAGGAAAACGTACGAAAGGGAGATAACACGAAAATGAAAAAGAGGATCAAAAGTAAAAAAAAAGAAGAGAGAAAGAGAGAGTGACAGGAAGAGGGTTCGGGGTTGCTCACTGAGGCGCTGCGGTGAAAGTTAGTATCGCGCAACACGTCCTGCAGGGAGACCAGAATAGAAAAAAAAGGAGAGAAAAAAAGAAAAAGATGAATGTGCGGGATCGTCAAACGCTTTCGTTTTTGGGAAAGGCGTGTGGCGGTCAGGAAACGGATGCTTGCTCTGTTGAAAGCGGTAAAGATTACGAGGGGAGCAGAAACGTTGGTCCACGTGAGAGAAAAAGAGAAAGAAAAAAGAGCGTGCAAAATAATAAAGAAGATTTGAAAAACGTCGCGTATAACGAGCGAAACGGAAGAAAAAAAAAGAAGAGGGAGAAGACCTTGGCGACTTCACAGTTTACTTAACGGAAAAAAATATTTTCCTTTTTTTTTTTAAAAGAAACCTCTTCGTTGTTAGGCTGTTCTTATGACGTGACGCAGCGAAATCCTTTGTGTCTGCTTTTTGCTTTTTTATTTTGTAAAAGCGATCTTTCTTCTACGAAAAAAGACCTTTTCTTGTTGTTGCGTTTTACCTTAGCGCTGGTTTTTCTTACTTAGTTTCCTTCCTCCCAGGGGGGGGGGAGAAGAGCACGAAGGCCAGGGTCGCAAAGAGGACGTGTTACTCTTTTATTCTTTTACAAGAAACAAGAAGAACAGGAAGATGGAGGGCTTTTTCTCTTTCTTCGTTTCGTCGGTCTTCTTAGTTAATGTTTTTTTTTTGGTTTTACACCTTATATATGTTTTTTCTTTTTAAAATTTCACTCTCTGTTCCTGCTGTGGTGTGACGTTCTTTCTTCGCTTCTGCCCTGCAGAGGTCCAGCTGAACAGGTTACGAGAAGAGAGAGAGAGAGAGAGAGAAAAGGGAAAATGTGTATATAAGGAAGCAGAAGAGAAACGAAGTGCGAACTCAAGTGCGTGTGCGTGTGTGTGAGAGAGAGAGAGAAACAGAAAGAGCCGTTGGAGGATGAGAAAAAGAAAGTGAGGCGGAATGGCGTTATGATCCGTCAGTTTCGTTTTTTTTTTTTTTCACCAGCGTTGGCGTTGTTTGCGTTTGTGATGCTTCTCGGCACGAGAGGAAGGCTTGTCGTCTGTTATTTCCCTGTATCACCCATCCAAAAAGAAGAAAGCGAGGGTAAGGTGGGAGAGAGAGGGAGAGAGGGAGAGAGAAAAAAAGAGAAAGTTCAGATGAATGAAAAGGAAGGGAAGGCGAGCACAATGGTGTATTATGCGGAGATGGTGTTTCACAGCATCATGGAGATAGAGATAGAGCGAGAGAGCGAGCAAGAGAGAGAGAGAGAAACACCAAACCAAAAGTAAAGTGTTCTCTCACATTATTTCGCTCACGCCCATCCCTCGCGCCAGAACGATCCTTACCCCTCCCCCTTCCAAGAAAAAGTGGGTGGGGTGGGGGCACCTCGCTTCTTTTTGTCTTTCAAGGAGGCCATCGCCGCAATCCACAGAGAGTGTTCGACGCCCCGATTCAGCGGGGTCTATTCCCCCCCTGTGATTCTTTCGGGACACCCAGAAACACGAGCGCAGGGGAGCTGAAGTCACTCGTTCAGTGGTCTGCATCTCCTTGTACGACGACGATTTTCTCCAGGCTTGCTCACAGCGTCCGCTACTTTCATTTTTTTTTTTTGTTGATAGGATAGGTGGTGGATCTGAAATGGGAGCATGATCTGTGGGAGGTGATTGAAAGCGTTCTTGTTTTTTTTTTCTTTTCGCAGTCGTCAGCGATCAGAAAAAATAATAATAGTAATAATAATAAGATGGACGAAGAGAGCGAAGGTGCTTTATGTTGGCACTTTGAGCAGATTCCTATGTCTGCTTAGTGACATCTTTTTTTTTTTTTGTCTGCATTCGTGTAGGGGTTGGGACAGAGGAAAGGGAGGACCGACGACACTGCACTCGGTGTGGGGACAGCGAGAGAAGGGGGATGGGGGAGCGTGAGAAGGCAAAGATAGAGACAAATGTGTGGATAATGGCGGCATGGTGGGGATATGGATCATTCGATCGGATTCCTTTTATCTTTTTCTGTATGTTTTCAGCCTTTTTTTGCCAAAGGAAGAGGAAAAAAAAGAAAAGAGGCTCTTTCTGAGAGAGAGAGAGAGAGAGAGAGAGATTTGGACGTGGGAAAGAGATGCGAAAATTTGTGAAAGACTTAGGCGAAAGAGGTACTGCGAAAGGGAAGCATCTTTGTTATTCCGTCTGCGCTGACTTAATGTGTGATGGCAGGGAAGCAAGCTGCGCAACCGTGGGTATTGAAACAACAAGAATAACAACAACTACGAAAAAGAGAGAAAGAGAAAGAGAGAGAGTGTGTGTGTGCGTGATCATGTCGACGAAAGGAAGAAAACGAATGAAGCAACAAAGACTAGATTGGGGTAGAGACGCAAAAAAAAAAAAAAGAAAAAAAGGATAAAGCGAGGAGAAACAAGGAAGCTAGTGAGAGACAGCACCTATACACAAATACTGCGACTAACAAGTGGGAGCGAAAGAGTTGGCATCCAAGGAAAGGGGAAAAAAGAGAGAACGTAAACAAGCGTAGTGGCTGAACCCGTCTCGGAGGACTCACCATTTCGGGGCGAGAGAGAGAGAGAAAGAGAAGTACAGGAAAGAGAGAAGAACGAGAGAAGATGGATGATAAGAGTAGGGAGAGAGTCAAAGATGCTATCAGAGATGATCGATCACACACACACACACACACACAAAAGCACCTCGGGTGCTTTTCTCTGCTTTGAATTTCATATTTCTCTGTTTCCTGCGTACTCACAGCGCGAACGGGAAACGCGTGTCCAGACAGAAACGTATCCAAAATGAAAAGTACGAGAGACAAATGGAAGAGAAAAAATATATGCGGAGAGAGATGCAAAGCAACTCGTGCACGATTGCGAGGAGTCGTTTCTCTTCTTATCTTTGAGCCCCGTGTGAAACTAAAGAGAGCAGTTAAAACAAAAAAAAAGGTAGAGAGGAGAAGAAACTTTAATGAAAGAAAAAGTGAAGGAAAGAGAGAAAGAGAGAGAGAGAGAGATGCGCCAGAGAAAGCAGAAGAGGAAAGACGACAAGAGGCGGGGTGTGTGAGCAGAAACAAAAAAAAATCATATCCTGGTCACGATACGTTTTTTTTTTTCCTTTTCCTCTCTACCATCGGTGCTGAGGTAGTTAATGGAGGAGCATCTCCACGAGAAAGAGGGGGACGGAGAAAGAGAGAGAGAGAGAGAGAGAATAGATAGGAAACAGAAAGAAAGACAATGCGCATGCAAAGAGGAGAGAAAGAAGGAAGGGGGGGGGGTAGGAGGATAAAGGAAGAAGAACTGACGGTGCAAGAGACAGAGACAGAGGGAGGAGAGAGAGAGAGAGGGAGAAACGTAAACAAGCACCCAACTCCTTCCTTTTCTTCCCGCGAGGGAGTGTGCCGCTGGTGCATATCCCGAACCCTTCACCGTTGACGCAGATGGAAAAGCAAGGCGGAGAAGAGAAGGAAAGTCGGATCTGCGTCTAAGACGATGAAAGCAGCAGCCAAGGACAAAACACAAGAAGGTAGCTCTTTATTCGTAGAGGACAAGGGGGGGAGTGTGTATTACGATAGCTACGCTTCTGTGGTACCTTTGGGGGAAAACAGCAACAATGGCAACACCCCATTGGAGTGCTGTTGTAGAGGTTGGGCGATCCAGCGAAAACGACGACAACAAAAAAAGAGTACACAGACGCAAAGAACGTCTGTGTCCAGGAGTTGGCCATGAAGAAGTGTTCATGGAGTCGTTATTGTCAGCCACACGACTCCTACGGACAAAGAAAGAGCTCTCCCCCTCCTGGGATAACGAGCGTAAAGAAGCAACGAAAGGACAAATGCACACATGGGTTGAAGATATAGTAATGCGAGTGAGCGAAAACACAATAATGAGAATGGTACAGTTTTTTCTAGAACGAGATCGCGTCACACCTACCGGTTGCATCGACAGCTTCAATGGAAGGAGAGAGAGAGAGAAGAGAAAAAAAAAAAGAAGTGAAAGAAAGCTGGCTTGTACCCGTAACACATACAACGCTTTTCTTTTCCTTTTTTTTCCATGTTGCCACCACACTCAAGGAACAATCGAGCCAAGGTAAAATGAGCTCGGCCAGGAATTCTACACGGAGTGTGAGCGAGGAGCGAGGGGAGAGGGAGTGTGCGTTACTGTTTGTGAGCGCATACCCAATGAAGAGGAGGGAAGAAGACTAGCAAAAAAAGAAAAAAAAAAGAAGACGTCATGAGACAGAAGAGGAGAAGAGAAACGGATGCAGTGAGAGATCTGTAGCCGCGGTGTTGACCTGCGATTGAGTTGGAATAAGAAAGATCAATTCCCAATGAGAAGGAGAGAGAGAGAAAGTGATAGTGTTTTTTTTCCTTTTTTGATGGGCGATGAAATAGTGAAGAGAACAACGACACGACGAGACGGCGGAAAACCGTGGAAGAAAAGTGATTACGTGAGGTACTTGAGATTAGACAATAATGATGATAGTAGGTAACCGCTCACAGAAAAAAAAAAAAGAACCAAGGTATCACGAGGAATAGGACGGCGAGGCGATGGTGAAAAGCGAATACGGGAGAAAGAGAAGCATTCCTCCGTTTCCGTTCTTGCCTTTGTTAAGAAACAGAAATTGTATCGTTCCCTATCGCCATGGCTTCCTACCCATGAAGAAAGAAAAATAAAGATAGGAACTGTTATTGTAAAGAAAGAGAAAACAGCACCGACAGAATCGTTCGATGAGAAAACGTGGATGTGCGAGAAAGGGGGGGGGGATAGAGCACGACGAAAGTGATCTTTACAAAGACAGAAATAGGAAAGGAAGGAGACGGAAGCGAGGGTCGTCGTGTACGCTCTAGGTGTTGTCGAGAAGATGCATGAAAAAGGAGAGCTTCGTTAAGGGTATTATTATTATTATTTTTTTTTTACTTGAAAATAAATAAATAAAAAACAAAAACACGCGGATAAAAGTTCGCATTTTATGACGCGGTGCAACGGACAGGTTGTCTCACGAAAGCGAAAAGAATATATATATATATATATGATTCAGCAGCAAAAAAAGAAGAAGAGAAGTTAAAACAGAGAAGACTGCAAGATGGTGGGAGAAAGACGGCGAGGAGCCTGAAGGGAAAGAACTCTAAAGATAACACGGAAACGTAAGTGGTTCAGGAAGCACCAAGGAAGAAGGAGAGAGAAGAAAAAAAAAAGAAGACAAAGAAAACCAGTGCCAAATGCGTCACACAGACACATCTCGCGAAACAGAGGGAAAGATAAGGAAAGCAAGGGTCCGGCCTCGTCAACAGAAGAAGGGGAACACGAAGAAAAATCATAACATGCGCACGCACACACACACACACACACGCGGACACGGCAGCGCCATGAGGAAAGGCAACAGCATTCGGGGGAGGGGAAGAGGAGAGAGAGAGAGGAACACGTTTTGGGAAGTATTCAGAACACAAGCCAACGCACAGAATGCAGGTAATATGCGAAGGGGAAAACCAAAAGCAAAGCAAAACATGAACAGGAACCAAGCCACACATCCCCTCTTCGTCAATGCGATGCCCTTCTTTGCCTTTCTCCGCATCTCCCTTTCATTTCTTTTCCATGATAAAATAAATAAATAACGTTCTTACTGTGTCGCCGAGTTTGTCAGACGAGGGCGTGCGGCGGGGATAGGATTGGCTGGGTTCAGCTCATGCAGCGACTGCGCGTGCTGGTAGCCGAACTGAGAAATCACCTCTGTCTTCTGGCAGTAGGACACCTGCAAAGGTTTGTCGCGGTTGTCCATGCAGTACTTGTTGTGTAACGAGATGATGGCAAGGTCGGCTTCATCGGTGGAGCCGTAGGTGACAAACGCAGAGCTCCCAATCACTTTCTTCTCCTCCGTCGCCTCGTCTTCGTGGCGGCTCTTATTGTGGTTTGTCTTTTTGTTGCGTGCACGGCTTTGATCCTTGAGCAGAACTACGTTCAGCACGTTTCCGTAATAGGAAAAGAGACGGTGAACGTCCTGCTCCGTGACGTCGTAGTTCAGCTGGCCAACAAAGAGGACGGCCTGCCCCATGGTGTTGAGGGGGTTGATGACGGGCACGAGCTGCGGGCCGCTGCGAGGCGCCGCCGTTGAGGTGGGCCTCGCCATGACCTGCGCCCCCTGCGCATCGAAGCCGTGGGCAACCAGACCTGGGTTGGTGGGAATGCCAGAGATGCTTGTGACGGGGGAGGGCGCTTGGAAGGCGATGTGGGCGCCAGGGGGTAGGGCGGCGGGGGCGGCGGCGGCGGCACTCCCTCCATGGTACGCGTGCGCCTGCTGCTGCTGCTGCTGCTGCTGCTGCTGTTGCTGCTGCTGAGGTGCCTGGGGGTAGAAGCCTCCGTTCGCTGTGGATGGGTTCATCGATGGCGCCGGCGCTCCCCCGGCACCGGCACCCGTCGAGGCCATGTAGAAGCTGCTCCCGCTGTGCACCGGAGTCAAGGCAGAGGGCGGTGTCCCAGCACTGGCGGAGGCGACAAACGTGGTAGGCTGTGGGTAGTAATAGTTCTGGATGGCTTGCCCGGCGGGGGATGCGGTTGCCATGAAATAGGGTTGCTGTTGCTGTTGCTGCTGCTGTTGCTGTTGAGGAGAGGAGAGGTACGGCTGTGCTGCACTTGCCGGCGGATAGCTACCGTTGTTGTTGGCGGCGATGGGCATAACAGATGTACCTGCGGTGGGGGCAGAAGAGGGAATCACAGGACGCGCGGGCGCGTAGGCGTTGCCGTTGCCCACACTGCTGCTTCCGGTGCTGTTGCCGCGCGTGTTGAAGCTCTCGAGGGTGTACTGCTGGGCAGGAGAGAGGGCCGTCGCCGGGCGGCTGGTGTGAGAGTGGTGGGGTGACGAGGACGGCTTGGTGCTGGTGTGGCCGCTGCTGGCGTTCGGGTTGCTGATGGTACTGGAATGATGGTGAGGGCTACTGGTGTTCGCAGGAGAAGTAGTTATGTTGTCCGCAGTCGCGCTCGACATTCCTTTTTTTTTTCTTTCTTCTTTTTTCAGAGCCTTGAATATGAAATGCCTCTTGGTTTCGAAAGAGAGCAAGCACCGATGATCAAGAGGTGTCAGTGAAGGGGCGATGGAGGGAAAACGAACGGAATGGATCCGTGTGCGATGGCAACAATGACGGGAGATGAGGAAACACCGTCAGCAAGTATCCAAGTGAAAACACTCAAGGAAAAACACGCACTCGCAAGGAGTACTGCGCGTGAGATAGGTGATTTGAAAAAAAGAAAAGAAAGAAAAACAACAACAGGAAATGAAGTCGTGAGCGGCGCGTAAGGGAGAGTAGTTGCTTTTTTTTTTTTTTGCTTTGGCCGCTTGTTGTGTCTTTTCACGAAGTGAAGAGGACGAGAATATGTGCAACACGAAAAGCCTCTTGCACTACCGTTCTGTAGATCGGGTTGCTGTATGACTGCTGAAACGAAAAAAGAAAAGGGAAAGAAGAAGAGAGTACTGCAAGGGAGTGATGATAAGCGAAGAATAAGAGAGAAGCACAGTGAAGTTTAAAAAAAAGGAGAAAAAAAGAAAAGCGCTGATGCGAAAGAGAAAAAAAATGGAGAGCAGGCAGAATGATCCACTCTAACCTGAGAGAGATAGAGCCCGCAGCAGACGGAAATAGTTAATCAAATTCGGATTGAGAAGAAAGAAAGAAGAAGAAGAAAAAAAGGAGGGAGACGAGCGTAAGGAGGGCCGGGCGAGAGGATTCAGGAAGGGTGAATGCGAGAGAGCGTGGGAGGAAATATGGAGTTTTACAGAAAAAAAAGAATTATATGGACGCTCCTGGAATCCAGTACAATGTGTGTGCGCGCGCTTGCTCTTGCGTACGGAGAAGTGTGAGAGTGTGTCCTTGTGAAGCGTAATGTCGGGTGAAGGCAAGCGCGGTGGAAAACGCAGCACAAAGCGATGAGAAGTGGGATGCCCTGGTCTTTTTTTCTTTCTGCCCTTACAGCAAAAAAAAAGAAAGAAAAAAAAGAAAAAAAAAGGGTTGCTGTGGAGGGGAAAGGGTACACTTATGTTTTCTTTATCGGGGGGTTCCGCGTGAACAACCTCCGCAGCGTTGTCCTTGTACCTTGACCACTTGAAAGGTTGTAGGTTTCTTTTTTTGCTTTAGCTTCTTTTTTTAGATTAAGTATGTGCTCGTGAGCGTGCGCTTGATCTGAGCGTGACGCGTTGTGTGGATGTATCTATGCCGTAACAGAGGCGCGCAGTGATCGTCGTGAGAGGAAAGGCAAGGAGCAAGGGGAGCAGAGACATGTGAAGGCAAGGAAGTTGTTCTTGTTTGTTCCTAATCGTTAACGGTGTTCAGCCGCACGCATGATGCCGTTACGTTCCCTTGGTCCGCGGATTCACACGATTCCGTTAACAAGAGCACGGGCTTCACCTCGCCGGTGGTGGTGGAACGCAAAAAGTCATCCTGTGACGTGCAACAGACGACGGTGCGCACATGTGCACTCAGAGGCACTCGACTGTCTGCTCTGGATGGGGGCCACCCGCATCCACGCACACACACGTACACACAAAGATGTGTGTACATGAATCGCCCAGGCACCTGTTGTAATGCACCCGGAAACGTTTGTGTCCCACACAATAAACATTTATTGCTTTTATTTTTATTTTTATTTTTACCTTTGTTTCTTCTTCTGCTGACCCTGAACAGGTAGGAAGGGAAGTAATGCATCCCGAAGCCACCCACACGTGTACAGAGTATGTCGGAGACTCGGAGTGCACGCATCACCTTTTTCCTTTAGTGCTGGCCGATTCATGGCGCGCGGGTGATGTTAAAATGCGTCTCGGTGCGCAAGGTATCGATAGAGAAAGAAGAAGAAAAAAGGAAGACTAGGGAAAAGAGAGAGAGAGAAGGTGAGAGAGAAGGTGAGAGAGAAAACAAAGCGAGGTCAAACTTTTGAGTAAGAGAGAGAATTAAAAAAAAACAAAAAAACAAAAAAAACGAAAACAAAACGGTGCGTCAAGTGAAGAACACATTAGGATAAAGAAGACAAGGCACAAGAAAGGTGCTTCCTTGGACCTTTGTGTTTTTGTTTGAAGTGGTTTTGGTAGAAATGAAAGGAACCTGAGCAGCTGCGTATTCAGGTGAAAACGAAAAGATGAACGTTCTTTACTCTTGACAGGGCTGCCTTCTCATTCCTTCACTGTTCTACCGGGAGAAGAGACGGCGTGGGGGACGAAGTACCAGAAGGAGCAGAGAAATAACGGAACGTGTTCGCATCGGATTTTTATTGCAATGGAGTTCAAATATGATATTCATTGGACAGAAGGAGTGAACGGTGGAAAAGGAATAACCTTCGACACGCGATGAACGTGAAGGTACAAGTTAAAAGTTTTTTTTTTAAAAGAAGAAAAGCTAGAGAGAAAAAGAGAAGGCAAGGAAAGAGGAAGCAACGCTGTTGGAAGAGGAAAATGAATGTAACGTAGGAATATTTTTTTTTTTTTGAATTGCCTGGAGCAGTTGTCGCTGCTCTTTCAGAACTTGCTTCGTGGGGAGATGGTAGATTCGTTTTCGATCGTGGTGGGTGGAGAGAGAAACTTCGCAAAGCACACGACGGGACGCACAGGGAAATGGGGAAAGGGAAAGAGAAGAAGGTTTTTGCTGGTATCGGAGCGCGCGTGCTTTACGCCTAAAGGCACACCATCTTCACAGCAATTTCTTTTGTGGACGTGTCTGTGTGTCGACACGGGGACACAGGAAGAACGTGGGAGGAGAAGGAGAGGGAGAGAGAGGAAGACCTGGCGTGATCACGATTGACTTTAAAAAAACAACAACAACCGAGGAAGCTATTGCTTTACTTTCTGGGCGACGTGTGCGTGTGTGTGTGTGCTTGCGGACATTTGTTTTCGGGGGACCGTGCACGTACGTGTTGGCGCGACGACCTCCCAGGCTCATCAGTATGGCGACGCCCCTGAGGGAAGGAAACAGGGAAGGGAACGGAGAGACAGAGAGCGAGAAAAAAATTAGAGAGAAGAATGTGATGGCAGCCCGTTTCGTTTGGCGTGTGCAGGGGCTCTTCAGCACGGCCTTCATAGACTCGGTGAAACGATAAGAAGAAGTTTTGGAAAAAATAATAATAATACCAACAGCAACGACGTGGGAGTAGCGCACCGTGAAGGTGAAACCACAGATGAATATAGAAGTGTGTGTGTGCGCAAAGACATTGCCATCATACGAAGAAAGCACGCCGTCTCGGAAGGAGAGATGAACGAAAAGGAAAGGGAAGGGAGAAGTAGGAATGGAAGAGGGGAGAGGGAAAGCAAGGGTTGGAAGGAGCAGGAGCATCAATAGAGAGAGAGAGAGAGAGAGAGAGAGAGAGAAAGAGAGCGGCTCAATAATGTAAAACCTTGCCAAGGACCGCAGGCAAGTTGGCAGCAAAGCAGGAAAACCAAAAGGAAAAAAAACAAACAATGCGGCGGTAAGAGCGACATTGAGAGAGGAAGTGAGAGAGAGGGGAGAGGGGAGGAGGAAAAAAAAAAGGGAATCCTCATGAAGGAAAGATAAAACTTTTTTGATGCGTAATTTGGAACATCCTGCTGGCATTTGCGAAGATATGAAAGAGAGAGAGAGAGAGCGAAAGCGCGTGTGCGTTGATTGAGAAGATGATGCCATTGGGTGAGGGAACGGGAAAAGAGGAGAGGGGGCGGGGAGATAGAGTTCCGTGACTGGGGGGGGGGGGATGGGACCGGAAGAAACGATGAGAATGAGCATCCTTCAGACAACACGCAGCGGTGGTGATACTCAGAAACGTAAGAGAACAAGGTGAAACAAAGAAAACAGAAAACAGCCATCGTGGACAGGTGAGGGTGAGAGTGTGGGGGCGGAGAAAGAAAAAGCGGAAAGTGGAACATACGTCACAATGGACCCGAAGAAGAGAGTCAATAAGGGGGGAATGGGGAGAGGACAAAGGGACAAACAGAAAAACAAAAAACAGGATGGAGTGCGGGGAAGAAACGAAAGACGAAGACAAAAAAAAAATAGATCTCAAAGTGATCAGCTGACGCGTAGAAAAGATGGGGAGCTTCAACGCAGGAAGGGATGGGATGGGAGGGTGATGAGAGGGGAGAGGGTGTGGGGGCACGTGTTATCCACAGACCACGGGCAGCATTGACGGGCAGAGGATCCGGTCTGCCACCAGTGTCGAAGGCATATCGAAAGGGAGCTCGATGCAAAGCAGGAAAAAGAAAAAGGTGAGGAGTGGACGGATACCCGTGTTTCGAAGCGCACCCTACACCAAAGGAGCGTAGAAAGAAAGGGTAATGGGAAAGAAATGCAAGGAACACACTGGTTACGAGAAGAGTGATAAAGACGTGAGACATGAAATCTGTAAGAGCGGGAGGGCAATCCAAGTTTTTTGTTTTGTTTCACCGGCAAGGTGGTTTCACATCCCGCTTTGGACTCTGTCCGTGAGTTTCCTTCGCTGTTCTTTAGGTGAGTGCGTCACTCATCGAGCTGCTCGTCCGCACGAGCTGCGTATCAAACACAATAGAATCCGTATCCTCGTGAGGATTGCTGCCGCTACGCGTGGCGGCAGCAGCTGCCGTAGTGGTTGTGTGCGGTGCCAGGGCCGACATGGTGGTGCGGCCAGCGTGCTGGAGCGTCGGGACGGAGGGGTGCTGCGACCGATCAGGTTCTCGAGAGGAGAAGTGGGGTGCGTCTGGTGTCATGGGCACACCTTGCGGTGACGGCAGCGGATCCACCAGGACCACCCTGCGTTGACGCTGGCCGTGAAGAAGCTTCTCCCGCACGCTGGCAAGGAGGGGATCTGTGGGCAAGCCAGACGCGATGGCCAGAAGGCACTGCTCCACCGTGGCGGCTGTCCTCTTGTTGGTGCTGAGGTGGGCATCCGTAGAAGATCCAATGTCCTGCGTGCGCGCCTTCTTTGCGAGCATGTGGCGAAGCTGCTTGCGTGCGCCATGCTGCACGCTGAGGAGGATGCGCAGTTCACGGAGTAACTCCGAACCAGAATCTCGGGTGCCTTTCCCGGTGGTCGCACCACACGAGACAGCTGTTATCCCTTCGCCTCGAGACAAGGAGTTGGTAACCAGCGAGGCGGACGTGCGAGACGGCGCCATGGGCACACGCTCAAGGCATCTCGAGGTGAGTGCTGAGAAAAACACACGGTCCCGCTCCACCCGAAAAAGGGCGAGGGATCGATGAGGGGGCAGCAACGCCTCGTCCCGACGGAGCGCCAGCGTCTTGCTGTTCTTGTCCTCCGCTGTGTCCGACGTCTGCAGGTGAAAAGAAATGAATTTTTGCGTGAAGGGTTCGTCGTCCTTTCCATGTGCCGTTCGCCCTGCAACGACAATGCCGCGGCGCACGAGTTCACGTGCCACGGCCAGCTCGTGGCGTTTGGCATCGTACTGCCGTCGGTAGCGACGCAGCGCCTCTTGGGATAGCGTAGTCGAAACGTCTTCGCTAGCGTTCATGTGCGCTGATGCGGCGGCCGCGGTGGTGACAATCACACTGCTCTCCATCATGGCTTGGGGTGAGCCAGTGGACTGGATGCTGGTTGAGGAAGAAGGAGAAAAGAGCGAAGCGGCACGCTGTCGCGTGGGGGAGCTCTGCTGCTGCTGCTGCTGCTGGGATTGGCTTTGCCCGTGGAGAGGAAGGGGAGACAGAACGTACGGGAAAGTGCCGCCACGGGTGTTGCCACGTCCGCCCTCCGGAGTGCTGGGAGATACCAGCGGTGGCACACCTGTGGCGAACTCTGGGAAGACGTCTTTGCAAGACAGCTCCGGCTGGTGGTACGCCTGCTGCTGCTGCTGCTGCTGCATGAGGTGTTGGGGAGGCTGAGAGAGAAGGGCGGAGTTGGAGGATGTGGATGGGGAGAAGCTGGCGTTGCGCGGTACTGGGGATGATCCTTCACAGGTTCCCACCGCCCCGCCGCCGCTGCCTGCATAGGGGCTGACCACGGGACCGGTGGAAAGCCTTCGTTCCGCTAGCAGCGCCGCGACGATGGCACGCGGAGGGCACGGCGGCTGCGACACCGTCGGGTTGTTGGCCTTGTTCTCGCGGTGGAGGCGCAGGTTCTGCCAGGCACCAAAGAACGACACAAAACCACTCTCTGCTGCGTAGCCAACCTGCAGACACCGGCTGCAGTCCTTGGAACGCAAGAGAGGTTTGTGAGCCGTGGTCGTGATCACGCCGTCGGATCCTGCCGCGGTGGACGCGTGGGCGAGCAGAGGTTGACCTCCTTCGCTATCCTGCGTGCCCGTGGGACAGGGCCTGTCTGCGTCGCCATGCATGGCCCTTCGTGAAGCAGGCTTGAGAAGGTAGCGTCCATGCAGAGCAGCAATGGCCACATCCGCGTGCAAGGGCGATGGATAAAAGACAAACGCCGAACCACCGACAATCTTGGCTGGGCTGGCGCTGCTTTTCGCGCCCGTGGCTGTCGCATGTCCACCGGCCGCCGTGGGTGAGCTGTGGCTCTGCGGTGGCTTCTTGGACGAGTCGCGCAAGATGTGAACCTTGAGGACAGGCCCGTAGAAGGAAAAGATGGTCTTCACCTCCGATTCCGAAATGCCAGTGGGCAGCTGACCCACAAAAAGGACGGCTTTCCCTTTGTTGGCCCACCGTCGTCGCATGAGCTGCTGCTGCTGCTGCTGCTGAGAGGTAGACTCATGGCCTCCGAATGCGTCGGTTGCGTTTCCTCGGTTCGCACCTTCCTCTGTCGTGTCAGCCGCTTTGTGCACGTAGTAAAGTAAGTCAGGGCCCTGCGCAGGATCAGTGGCTGCGCTACTGCTGGCCTCAGCATTGTCGTGCGGATGGTGGAGGCTCGTGTTGTGCTCCTCCTTGGTCCCAGGTGTGGGTGACCGCGCCGTCGCAAACCTCGCAAGTGGATCTCCCTGTGCTTCCCTCACCGCCGAAGGATCCTCTTCATTTTGACCTTGCTTCTGCTGCTGCTGCTGTGCGTGCGCTGGTGCCTGCGAAGACAAGGGGGTGACTTCGTTGGATATAGAGGGGGATGAGTGCGCCACTACACCAAGGTCAGAAGGAACGAGCGCGGGCAGGCCGGCCGAGGTGCGCGCGGAAAGCGAGAAGGAAAGGCTGTGCGGCAGTTGACGTTGCTGCTGCTGCTGCTGCTGCGGGTGAGCGAGAGGCTGCGATGTCATCAGGGTGCTCGAGGACAGGTACCCCTGCACACTTCGAGCGCTTTGCTGAGGTGATGCAGCCAGCGATGAAAAGGAAAGAGCCCCTGAGAGCCGCGGCTCTACCATGGCGGTTGGGCTTCCTACGTTTGCAGCAGAAGCGAGTGAGGGGTGCGAGGAGGTGGAGGACAAGGAAACCATCACGGGCAAATGCGTGGGAGGGTGGAGGGGTTGCTGTGCCTGGGACAGGGTGCCCAAGGTGGGCGATGACGCCGACACCGGCATCACCCGCACGTGGGTGAAGGTGCCGGCCGCCTCTCCGAGGCCACCGCTCGTTCGCCTCCCGATGCTGTCGCTGTCTGCGGGGCCACGAGCACCAGAGATGACCTGTCCCCCGGTGATGAACGCAGTGGCCCCGTGGGCTCCATCCAGACGCTGGATCGTGCTACTCGAGCTGGGCACATTGCTATTGCTGCCGCTGTAGGGGTTGTTGTCATGACTGTCGTTGCGCAATACTGTGACGGCTGACGTGGCCGGAGAATGCAGCGGTTGGCCACCGGGATACGGAGCGAAACGCAGAGAGGGTGAATGGGAAGGCGGGAGCACGGAGATGTACTGCGGGCCATGGGTGAAGCCGGCACCACCACCAACACCAGTGCTACTAGCACCGTCGGGATAGACGACAGCACCAAGTGGAACCTGGGCGTTTGTGCACGGTTGCCGTACGGCCGTCGCTATCGTGCCGCTGCTGGTGCCCGTAGGGTGCGAGCCCGGCACGTGAGGCGTCGTCAAAGTGGGTGGAGCAGCCATTCCCCATGAAGCGGCAGTGCTGCTGTAAGGCACCCCAAGAGAGGGAGAGAGGTTCGTGTTCTCCTGGCTCACCACCGAGTAGACGGGGTACTGCGGAACCACAGTAGTGTTGGGATGCATGTTTCTGTTGTCGCCACCAGCGTCCGCCGTCATCGCGGGTGGTCGCCCGTCACCGCTGCCCTTGCTGCTGTCCAGCGTGGTATAGCTGAAGTGGTGCGCGCTGAAGCTTTGATTGACCGGGTTGCTGTTGTTCACAGGACTGAGAACAACGTACGGTCCAGCGCCCATCGACCCAGTGGGGGACACCAGCGAGAAAGAGTGATGCGGTGGCACGTTGACGCGCGTCTGGCTGTGAAGTGTGGCGGCGTTTGGGGAGTGCGACGACGTGTGGGCGTTCCCTTCCGTGTGCAGAGCAGCCTGCGTGGAGGCTGTAAACGTAGGGAGGCCTCTGGTGAGCGCATTCGCATCCTGGTGAAGGATGGGACGGGATGGAGCGTTCATCGCTTCCCGTGATTGCTGGTGTTGGTGCAGCAGAGGGACTTGTGCGTATGGGCTGCTCACGTGGAATGAAGTCGCCGAGGTAGTTGTGTTATCATAGTTCTGCAGGTGCTGGGTCGGCGTTGTGCTTGGCACAGAGGAAGGCGCGGCAGGTGCCGTCGCGCCTGCGTGGTGCCCCTGGGGCCACATGGTATCCACGTTGTCTCTGCTGCCTTTGTGCGTGCGAGGAAGAAAGGAAATGTCTGTACGTTGTGAAGAGCCAATTAGCGGATTTCGTATTGTGTTGTCTCAAGAGGAAGAAATCGATCGAAGAGTTGTTTGGGATGGGAGAGTATAATAGGCGAAGTTCAGTCAACCACAAGAGGAGAACAGGGGACGACCAGAAAAAAAGGGTGAGACTGCGGAAAAGCTCGATTGTCAAAGAAAACAAAGCCGCTGTAGGAAGATAGGAAGACGGTCGGTATGTTGTGAAATGCGGCAGTGATTGCTCCGATAGGGAGAGAGGCAGGGAGAGAGAGAGAAGGAGAAAAAAAAAGCTTGCGCAGTGAACCAAGTGGGTGTGGAATGATAGGAAAGTATTTTCTTCTTTTTTTGATGTTCACCGGAAGAGCGGAAGCTAGTCGCAGAAAATCGAAGAAGTACACAGTTACAACGGTAGTAAAACTAAACAAATCACAAATGGTAAGAGGTGTACCAAATGGAAGAGAAGAGGATGAAATAAAAGCAAAACAAAACGGGGAAACCGAAAAAAAAAGGAAGAAAAAGAAACGTCGTTGGCTTAAACTAAGTGAGGAGAAAGTAGAAATTACGGGTTGTGAGAAAAAAAAAAGATGAAGGAAACAGGAATTGACAATGGGGAACTCTGCGGGGGAGAGAGTGACGAAAAAAAAAAAACCGTAGTCGAATGCCGCGGTGAGAGAGAAGGCAGAAAGGAAAGGGATGGAGGAGGATCTACGAGTACGAGTGCACGTGTCTCACGTTTGCCTTGGTGGTGAAAGAGAAGAGGAAGAGAAAATAATGACAATGAAAGAGTCGAACAAAGAGTGAAGAGACACCGTACCGTCGTGAAACGTCGTTCCTGGTATAGCTGAGATGGCTTCGTTTTCTTTTTTCGACTCCGTCTTCCCGTGTTCCCGCACTCGCACACAAGACGGTATTGACAAGAACGAGAGAGAGAGAGTGAAAGGGAGAAGGCGAGCAGAGTGTACTATCCAAGGGTTTTCAAACACAAACGAAAAGGCTTTTATCGAAGAGAGAGAGAAAAAGAGAGTGAGATGAAAATAGAAAGAAAGCGATAAAGAGAAGAGCGAAAAAACGCTGAATTCCGTTTCCTCTTCCGTTGATGAGAGAAGGCAGCGGCGGGGTGTACACAGTCGTGCCTGGTGGTGAGACGAGGTACGTGGCAGCGCAGAGACACCTAGTGGTACGACTGCGACAAACAAACAAACAAAACAGGAGGCCAACAAGCGAACAGAAGACAGGAAATTGACGGAACAGCGAGCGAATTGGCTTCCTTATTCTTTTCTTTTCCACCGAGGTTATTGAGTGAGGGAGAAAGCACACCGACTGTGGCAAGGCAAAGAGGCCTTTTTTTGATTTGTGAAGAAATTGTATAAACGCGGTTGTTGAAAAAAAAAAATGGAAAGGAGGAGAATGTGGAGAAGGAGAAAGGAGAAAATGCAACGGCAACAAGGCGGGGATTCAAAAGTGATGAATTCAATAGGAATACCAGAATGCAAATAATAAAAAAAAATGCAAGAGAGGACGTGATTGATAACGAGAGGAGGCGGGGTGGGAGATGGAACAGGGTCAGATGGTAGTAGGTCGCGAGCAGCGACTGAGAGAGAAGAGAAGTCAAACCAAGGGGAGAGAGCTGACAGAGTGCAGCTTCTTTGATCAACTGGTGGTAGTAGTAATGTGATATATAGTTGGGGTTTCTTGGAAACGTCGATGGTCAAGCGAGAAGAGATGACTTGGTTTCGAGATAGTGAGGCTGGCTACAAGACGGAAAGACCGTTAGAAGCGACGATTCACACGTACACGTATGGAGGCTGTGATAGAGGGAGGTAAATCCTTGTTGTAACACACTCGCAGTCCCCCGCGCACACGCACAAAAAAAGCAGTGTCACAGCCGAAAAAAAAGAGAGAGAGAGAGACGGGCTGATTGTAAGTGAACTGTTTTTTAAACGAGAGGATCCGTGCTGAAAAGTGGATGATGGAGAGGGGTAAGGTAGACCTGTGGGAGGGTAGCGGCTGGAGCTATCGGGCGCGGATGACTGTATAAAGCCAAGGCAAGGTACAACAGCACGAACAATAACAACAGCAGCGATAGAGATGGCACAGGTGCGGAATAAAGGGAGGTAGAAGAAAAGAAAAGAGAGATCCAAAAACCAAAAGGAAAGGAGGGTGGGAGAGTGCGTAAACGAATGAAACCTCAGAACGCAAAGGAAAAGACGCAATATAATAATAATAATAATAATATATATAATAATAATAATAATAATGAAGGAACAATGAGAAGTAAGAGGGGGGAAATGGAGATGAGGGTGGAGGGGGGGGGAGTAAGAGAGAAGACAGAGAGGCAGGTGAAGAAAACGCGAAACAAAGGGATCCGGAAAGAGGAAGAAGGAGGAAAAAGAAGAAGACTTGCGCGATAGATAAAAAAAAAAACTGAGAGGAATGAAACTGCTGGCGATGAGACCAGGAATGACGTGGTGGTAAGTACTCTAGGGTACGGCACAATGAGAGGAAGAGCGCGGCGACCTTGAACAACGTAGAGTGCAAAGAAAGGGGTCACTGGCGTGGTAGGTGCAAAGCCAAGCGCACGCAGACGAAAAGGAAAAAAAAAAAGATAGAGGAGAGCCGGGTCCGTATGTGGGTTAACTTGGTTGAATTCCTGCCTGGTTTCTTCTCTCTCTTCCTCCTTTCGCTTGCTGAGTGTGAAGGAGCAGAGTTGCAAGGGGTGCGGGGAAAAAACAACAAGAAGAACAACAACCGTATCTCTCGCCAACTGTTTCTGTGATGTGTGATGTGTGAGAAACGATTTCTGGTTTAGGGTGCTTTTGAGCTTTCCGTACTTCCAGAAGGCCGGGGCTTCTGTGCTTCTTTGATAAGAGACCGCACACAAACACACACACACACACAAAGAAAGAATCAGGACAGCCACAGCAATCCGAAACAGTAGAAGCTAAGACAAATATACGTAGCGGACGATGACAGGAAAGAAGCGGAATGGAGCCTTCCGCTTAATTGTTTTTTTTTCTCCGCACGGAATAATATGATGAATAATAAGAAAGTCAACTTATAGTTAAGTAGCAACAATAACAACTGAAAGAGAACCTTTGCAAAGTCCGTATTATTTTTTTCCCTCCGTTGATTTCCCAATGCGGAGGTAGTGGCGGCACGGGAGTTACGTAGAGGGATGTTCAAGGGGTGAGTTGAGACACACGCACGCACACAGAGCCGGAGGAATACAGAGCTCCGTAAACAACGCCAATGACAAGACACACGCACACACACAAGAAAACTCACAAGAAGAATGGGAAGAGCGCGAAATAGAAAAACCAAAACAAAACGTGGGTCGTTGACAGGAACGTGCCGGAGAGTACTACACAACACACGCACTTGACAATGATATGTTATAAATGCAAAGAGAGAAAGAAGAAGAAGAAGAGAAAGAGAAGATAAACAAATAAACAATGGTGTAGGAAAGGCGAGGAAGAGCGGAGAGGATGGAGAGGAGCGAGGGGGCGCGCAGAATGAAAGAGAGAAGGAAACGTGCAGGACCGACACAGTGCTGCTCGATAGAGGAGAGGTAAGAATGCAAAAGCAATGGAAGGAGGAGTACGATACGGAGCAGGGTAAGGGTGGATTGAGGAAAGGAAAGACACGCGCACGGAAGGTGGAATAGGTACGAAGAATCGAAAGGGGTCCTCACAGAGGAGTACAGAGAGAAAGAGGGGGAGGGTCTTCGGGTAGCGGAAGTAGTAGAGATAATGATGATGACACACAAAGCAACGGCAAGGTACACACACACACACACACGAAAAAAAAAAGAGAGAAGAGAGGAAATGAATACGTAGAGATGATAAATATAGAGGGAAACGTGACGAGGTCACCTGCTTCTCTACTTGAATTTAACAAGAGAGAACGGAAAGAGAGAGAGAGAGAGAAAGAGAGGCGTGCGCTTCCTTCGGGAGCCCTGTGGGTAGATGTGCTGGTGCTCCACGTGAATGCGCAACCCTTAAAGAAATTATTGACCTGTCAGTTGTCTAGAAATAAGCCTTTCAATGTTAGATTTCGAAAGGATGCAAATATAAAAGAGAAACGAAAAAGGAGAGAGAGAGAGAGAGATAGAGATAGTTAAATTAAAAAGAAAAAGAAAAGAAGAGGTAATGAGTGAAGGAGAGTTGCTCCTAGAACTAGTGTAGGGGAGTCAACGCAACCAGTGATTGCTTTCGAAGAAGTATATGGGTATTTCCTGTCAGACAGAGCAGTCGCACAGTAAAGCGAAAAAAAAAAAAACACACACACACAAGGTGAAATAGGTTTGATGAAATGACGTTGAGGTTGGTGTTAAAAAGCAAGCGAATAAAGCAACCTGTGTCTGACCTCGACCACTCCTCTACTGAGAGTGTTGCTGCAGTGGTTAGGTTTCTTTTTCCCTTGAACAATGATGCGCGGGTCAACCTTTCTTGCAGAAAGAAAAAGAAATCCGATAGTTGCGTGCGAAAGCGAAAGAGCGAGAGCGCAGATTGAGTGTTCAAGCACGACGAGAACCGCAACGTGAGCCGGCAGGGGAGACAGGTGAGCGAGGAAGAACACAAGTGAAAGTAGCACGGCAGACACGAACACAAGAAGAAAAAACAGTAAAGCAAATAGTAACAATGCTAATCAAAAATATGTATATAGAAAGTTGTCTGCAACTTTGTTGAACTTTGGCTTCGTTTGTGGGTTGGAGAAGCGTCACGTTTTCTGAAAAAAAAAAACGAGGACGCGTTGGAAATGTTGACGACAGATCAATGTGGAGAGAAGTGAAGAACGGGGAAAATACAGTAAAAATGAAAAGATAACGAGTAACGACAAGGGCTGCAGTCGAGTCTGTTACGGATGAGTGATACGATATTGTGTCTAAGAACACCGTTCTTTTTTTTTAAAAGTCGGGGAAAGAAATTTCGTCGTGACGGAACACAAGAGGGTGAAAAAAGTCTCGTCGTTTCGCAAAAAAAAAAGAAAGAAAGAGAAAAAAGGAGAAACTGAAACGATGACAATAACTAGAAGACAGATTTACGTAAACACTCAGACAATCGCAACAACAGAGATAGCGGCGTTGGATACAAGTCGAAATTTGGAAGAAGCTAGCTGAGATCTACCCTGCTGCTTGTGACAGCATTAACAAAAAGAAAAAGAAAAAAAAGAACCAACGCCAACTCCACACTTATCTCTTTCTCTTCTTGTCAAGCTTCTGCTTTACGTGTGTCACCCGTTGTTTCCTCCTTCCTTTGCTTTGTTTCGAAATGATCGACTTTGGAAACCAACACGGTCTTCGCTTCAAGTCAAACGTGAACAGAAAAGGGTGGAGAAGTGAAAGGAACGCGCGTGTCTAAGGCGTAGTAGACGACGACGACGGTGGCGTTTGAGGTACCAAGGAATAGCGAAAAACAAAAAGGCGGCAAGAAGGAAGGAAGAGGGGAAGTGTGGATGGAGGATGAATATATAGATTAATAAATCTACGCACACACACGCGCGAAAGAGAAGGACGGGCAGAGCGAAAGAGAGTTTTAACAACAAGAAAAAACAGCACCACCACCAAGAACAACAACAAAAGAAAAAACGTGGCTCGCGGCGTGGTGACGTTGACGGAGAAAAGATCGTAGAAATTCGTCCTTTGCAACTGGGTGAGGGGGGTGGGGGGTATGAGTGAGGGAGAGAGGGTAAGAACAACGAGAAAATAAATTATTAAAGCAAAAAAGAAGAAGAAAAATAAACGCGGGAAAGGATGATTGTTGAAGATACAGGGAAACCAATACCGAGATAATCTTCAGTGAGAATTAAAAAAAAAAGAGGAAGGGTGAGGTAGAGGAAATAGGTGGGAAGTACGGAAAAGGGCGACAGGAAAAAGAAACACAAAGGAAGAAGTGATCGCCTCTACTCTTGTAGAGGAACGCTACTTTCTTTTGAATTTTTCTTTCTGTATGCTCTTCGCAGAGAGTGAAAGAGAGAGAGAGAGAGAGAGAGGAAAAAAAAGAAGAAAAAAAGAAACCTGAAGTAATCAAGTGTAGGGATATGCAGGACCCTGGAAGAGAGGCAATCTGCCCTGATTTTTTTGTTTTTAATCTTGACGTATGGTGTTTAAGCTTTGATAGCGTAGTTTTCTTTCTTTTTTAAGTTTGTGATGCAAGCACCTATTCGCTTTTTGAAAAAATAATATATTCTGTATTTAGGATGAGAAGAAGATTGCTTCAATGGTTAAACCGAACAACAAGTGCTGTGTCTTTCATAAAGATTATCCGTTTGAGGAGATGAGAAAGAGGGAGAGAGAAAAGAAAAGAAAAAAAGAGATGATTTCAGAGTGACATTATACATTTTTTTTTTTCCACCGTCGTTGCCGCCACCCGCTGCGCCTTGTTGCTTTGATACTGTACCTCTGCCTCATTCTGCCTCGTGGCGCAGTGCACGCGTGCAGTTCAGCAACGAAATCGTTTGCAGTGTTCATCTCGGTGAACGTTCCTGTTTTTTTTTAAATATATTCCATAGGGGTCAGATAGCAGTAGAAAGGAAAAGTGAGAAGGAAACGCAAGAAGGATTCATGTAAGGAGGAGGAAAACAGACGGCATGGAACCCACGCCGTAGTGAGTTTTTGTTTTTTTTCGTTTTGCTTTTTCCTCTGTAAGTGGAAAAGATGCAGATGAGAAAGATCTGTTTAGCGACTCTTATATAAATATATGCGCCATGATTCAATCACGGAAGCCAGAGAGTCCCACGGTGGTCTCGCTGCTTTTGCCAACAAGCGTTTTGTTACGGCGCAGCGCCGCCTCCTGTAGCGCCTCATGCGCGACCACCGCCGCTGTCAGCTCCCGTTCCACCGCCGCCACTCCAGCCACCGTGCTTGGCGCTAACACACGCGCGCGCCGGTGCCGTGCCAAGGGTGCCCGGGCCCTCGCGCCGCCTGTGCGCCGCGACAAGGACGCCACCCTGCCCTGCCCTTCGCGTTCCTCACTTCCGTGCGCCAGCCGTTGGACCGCCGCCGCGTGCTTGGTGTCGGTGAGGACGGCGAAGCAGGCAGCGGAGAAGCTCAGCTCCTTGCGAGCGACCAGGGCGGCGTAGTGATCAAGGGCAACGGCGAGCTCCGCAAGGGGGCCGAGCAGCACATTGCAATAGGCTGGCGGGAGGGACGGTGCGGTGCTGCGCATCGCGAGGTCCTGGCAACGGCTTGACGGGGTGGGTGCGGAGATGGGGAGCTCCACGGTGGTCACGGATTCAGGGGGAAACAAAAGACTTGCCAGACGTTGCCTTGGGGAGGGAGAGGCGTTGGGTTGCCCTGCGTCGGCCGGTGGGCCGGTTGCTTCTGGTGTCTGGGGTGGGTCCTGGTGAGGAGTCGCTTTAGCGCCGCTGTTTAGAACACGTGGAGTAGGGAAGACTTGAACATGCCGTGATGCGTCTTGTGGTGTCTCTACAACGCTTCTCCTGTCAGACGCCGATGATGAGCCCGAGGTGAGCCCTGATGGCTCCCTGTGACGCTCCGGTGTCTGTCTGGCCAAGGAATGCCCATCCGCAGCTTGCGAAGGTGGCGGCGCTCGCCTGGGTTCAGGGCCCCTCCCAGGGGTGGGCCCTACCGCCATCTGGAAGAGCTGCTCCACCCACCGCTCTCGAGACGCGAGCATGTGAGCCAATGACGCCTGACGCACGCTGCCACCGCCATCGTCGTATGCCTTGTGCATGTGACTCTGGTGCGGTCTGTGACGCTGTGGCTTGCGGGTGCGGTCCGCTCCGTTATGTGGTGTCTCCGTCACCACCCACGGGTTTTGGTGGCCCATGACGGCTGTCATGTCACCAAGAGGGGAGGGGATGGAGAAGGCGACATGCGGGCGCAAAAATTCTGCGAGGAGCCGCGCCGATTCCAGGGAAAGGCGTGGCGGCTTCTCCGCGGTTGGACTCGTGGTGGAAATGGAGGTTATCCTGTCGCCTATCATGGGTGGAGGCGCGGAGGCAAACACAGAGTTATCGGCAAGGAGGGCGACAAGTATGTGCGAGAGGACGTCCTCGTCAAGGTGAGGCAGCGTGGTGAGTGCGCGCCGCCATTCTAGATGTGACAAGGTGTCGAGAGGCGGTTGTGGTGGACACTGAGGGTGCACCGCGCCGCCAAGGTTTTTTTCGTTGCCGCCGCTATCATCGTCACCGACGTCCGAGAAAGGCAGTACAGCGCGAAGTGGGCACAGCATGAAGGGCACCATGCAGAGGCGCGGGGTCCCTTCCGAAAGCGAGCGCAGCCGTTGCTCAGCGCACCACACGATGGAGTCCTCCGGAAATGCCGGGCCAGCTCCCTCCTCTTGCAACGTCTCCCCGTCCTTCAACCCTGACGGCGAAGCAGACCGCTCGTTCTTATAGCGCTCCCACGCAGCTGCCAGTTGGGCAGGCGTCGATGCGAGGTCCGGTCGCGGGCGCCAGACCAGCCTCACCGGCCGCCACTGCCACTGGGCTCCAAAGGTGTGAATCACGGGGGAGAGTGCGTACCGAGGCACGGGCTGCCCGAAGCAGAACGAGGTTGGAACTTCATGTGCCGCAAGCTTCGCTGGGTCGACAGGGGTGGAAACATGCTGTGAGGCGTCCTGCGCGGGCTCTCCGGGGCTAGCCTGCGGTGCCAGGGATCGGTTTGCCTGAGAAGAAAAGTTTTGTGTAGCTGCATCCGTCAGCAGGGTCCGTGGGGGAAGGTGGAAGCCAAGATCATCGGCATCGTTTGTGTAGAGGTAAATACCGCTACGAACCTCGTCAACGCATTCAGCGTGGGACGGTGCGCTGCGCAGTGGAAATGCAGATCCTGCGCCGGGCTTCACGTGGTTCGCGTAGAGAAGCGTGTTATAGCTTGCAGGGGGTGGTGATGACAGCTCCTCTCGATACGGGGTGGCGGCGTGCGAAAGGTTCGTTGTGGTTCGATGATAGGGCGAGGATGACGACACGGTGCGCGAGCTCTGTTGCTGAATATGCTTATGAAATGAGAAAGAAAAAGGCTTGACGTGCGGCAGTGTCGTCGTCTGAACATGTTCTGTGAGTGCCTGTGTCACGCACTGCCCCGTGGTGTGTGGAGTTGCTGTTGCTCGTGCATGAGAGCCAATTCCGCCGTCCCCACTGCTAGGACTGTGATGGGCGTCCTTGCGTGGCAGCTGAGCGTGAAAAGTGGCCAACCGTGCGGAGAGCCTCGTGTTGAGGGAGGACTGGTTTTGCGAGCCGTCCTCCCGCCGGCCACCTGTGACGTGACTGAGAAAAGGAAAGCGGATGGCGGTGAGATGAAGAAGCGCTGCACTTTTAGTGCCGTGATAGGTTACTGTCAAAGCGGCAGATGCTCTGCGTCGGAGCATGTCACGACGAGGGATCTCTCTGTGTTAAGAAAAGATTGTTTGTGTGATGTGCCTATTGACGAGGTTGCACTCCAGCACAGATCTTTGTTTACTTCCGAAGCGCCACGGCGAATTAAAAAACGGCAGCAAATGTCTTGGATAAAGACGAAAGTTGCGTATAATGGGAAGGAGAAGATGAAGGAGAGGATTCCGCGGCCACTCCTGACGCCAAAATTGCGATTCGTTGCACGTGCTCGCTACGCGGGGACAAAGACTAGAGGACACATGCCGTACAGCACAGCGCGGTGTGTGTTGCGGACTGTCTTTGTCGATCGCAGCACACGCCACATCGCGTTGGTATTCTCCCGTTTCACTTGCCGGGGACTGACCTGCCTCGTCATGTCAGCCCGCAGCAAGGGAAATGTGCGTCTGCACCAAGAGAGTCGAAACACAGAACATACATGTGTCTCCCCTGTTTCCGTTTCCTGCACTCCCAGGACAACGCTGTTTCTGAGAGTAGGACGACATTGCGATATGGACCGCGAGAAGGATGGCCGCCTCTACTTCCTTTGCCTTCTACTGAGTTTTTCTTTTGTATAGTTGTTTAGTACACAGGGTAGCGAGCCCCAGTCAACGGTTAGCGCGACATCAAGAGGAAAGAGAGGGATGCAGAGAGACAGAAAAGAAGTGGCAAATACAAAGGTGCTTTAAAAAAAAAAGAGAGAGCACACAGAGGAGACAGGACCAAGATGGAGCGAAGCACGAGGGGGAAACAAAGATAATTATTCGACAGTTAGGTGTTGTGCTCTGTTAGAAGGTAAAAACAAAAATAATAACAAAAAAACAACAACAATCGGAGGTGAAACGGCTCGGCGGGAGAAAAAGAAGATGAGGTACGAAAAAAAGACTAGGCGCACGAAAACAGAAGGGGAAAAGTGTTCGTTTTCGCTCGCATAGCCTCTACCTCTTTTTTTTTCTGACGATCCGCGTCGTTCTCTGGTGAGGGTACCACTCGCTCGTGCAGACCGATGTAGTACCCTCGTTGATGGTGTAAGGAGTGAGGAGCGAGTAGATGCCGAGGTTCCCAAAACACAAGGGATGGGGAAGGGAAAGTGCGCTTGTCCGTGTTTGAAAAGCTCTCAAGCAAGATACGAAAAAGCGACTCGGTGAGACAGGCGAAGAACGCTTCACCAACAAGCGTATCGGATATTGGTGGTCACGCAGACAACGACGTAGCTTGCGACGGCAGCGGCTGACAGGGGGGGCGTATGTTCATCCACAACGGCTTTTGTTTTTCGTCGAAAAAGCAAGCCGAAGAAATCTGTCATCCCGCAGGGAGGAATCGATTGCTTTGGGAGGGAAGTAAGCGACTCGCCTTTCTCACTTTCTTCCTTTTGCAGTCCCATATCAATAGCAGGACCAATAAATATAAAAGAACAAACAACCAAAACAAAATCCCTACGCGTCCGGTGTGTACAACAGTGTCCTGAGGGGAAGAGTGGACTAGAGTGAATTCGCTATGGAGTCTCTCTGTGCGTCTTCACATTTGCCATGGCGCGTGCGCATGACGGTTTGATAGGCGGCCGCCTATCTAAATTTTTAAGAAAAAGAACGGAGAAAGAGAGTGAAGAGAGAGAAAGAGAGAGAGAGACAGTAAATGCAGTACACCAAAAAGAGGATTAGAGAGAATTCCTCACGCGGGAGACCTGTCGTTGACAACAGTGGACAAGGTCACGAGATGAGACAATTGTCAAGGGAGAAGAGGAAGTGGAAGAAGGAAGAAATAATAATAAAGGTCAGAAGAGAGGGAACGAAGGAACTCAAACAAAAAAACAACAACAAATGAGGCAGACAGAGACATAACGGAAAAGGAACACCGTACCGTCACGTTAGAGTGTATTGGCCAGAGCAGCCACAACTGAGCAGAAATCAGAAAAGAGGTGCGGAACAAAACAACAAAGAAGGAAAACACGAAGTACAGTATCAGATTCCCACCCCACGCGAACATGTTTAAGTGTGAAGGTGGGAAAGACTCTGGCATCCGAAGCACGACACTTGGGACTCGTATTCAGGAAAAGCGTCTCCACAATAGCAATAAGAGCAACGACAAGAGCAACAACAGGTTTTTTTTTTTTAATAAGAGAAATGCATGTCTCTTTCTTTCTTCTCCCCTTATTGCCGCTCCTTTTTCTCTTTGTTTAGACTAAACAAAGAGTACCTTGACAGCAACGAACGTGCCAAGAATGCCCCCGACGACGCCGAAGAGCAGCATAATTGCCATCACGGCCCACTCAAAGATGTCTGTCTTCTTGAAGGTAGCGATCCCCATGCGGTTCAACGCGTAGCGGTAGAGTGCGGGGCAGGTGAAGCACAGCGTGGAAGAGCAGATGCCGCCGAGCAGGGCCACCACCGACACGATCCCCGGCATCACCAGCGCCACCGCGACACAGCAGGTGGACAGGGTGATGCTGACAATCAAGTGATCCTTGAACGAGATTACCTCTACATCATTCTGGAGCTTCTTCCGGTGCCGCAGCTGAAGCTGTTCACTCCGCGCCTTCTCGTACAGCTCCGAGTCGTGGTCATTGACGACGCTAGGCTGGCCGTCAAGATGCACACTGGGGTTCTGGTTGCTTCCCGTTTCGGAAGGAGCACCACTAGGATCGAAATGATCGTAGCGCGCGTGAGGCACGCCTCCGTTGGCCACGAGTCCGTCCCGCTCAGAGCCCTTGCCAAAGACAGACGGAAGCGCGAAGCTGTTCTTGAGCGATGTGAGGCCGCTGCGGATCTTGGCGGGGCCAAGGAAAGGCGTGGGGCGCGCGCTTTCGAGCACGGAAAGCTGCTCCTCGAGTTTTTCCTCTGCGTCGACGATTCGGGTGAAGTCCTTGCGGCGCGGCACGTGCGTCGCGACAGAGGCGCTGGAGAAGCCGTACCACAGGATAAAGATGGAGTCGCGAATGGGGAAGAGCAAGAGCACGAAGGCAAGGTTGATCGGGATAGCGTAAATGATGTAGCCCACGGCGAAGAGAGGGTCCTTGCTGGGGTCGTAATTGGAAATGACGTTATCTCGCACATCGACCGGGTTTGTCAGATAGCCAAAGAGCCCCACGGCAGCGTGGATGGCGCCAGAGACGAGCAGCGAGATGACCGAGACGGAGAACATGGTCTTGCGCCGCATGTCGTCTAGGTTGGCGTAAATCTGGAAGACGAGGCTCTGACAGTCAAACGAGAACATGATGATAGGAAGGGCCAGCAATGGGTGGCGGCCAAGCCACCAGCTCACCGCGGTATTCTTCAGGCGGGACACAAACACGGGGCCATCTTCCGGACTCGGCGCTGTCACGGCTGCGCTGGTGACGTCCACGGTGGCGTCGGTGGGCCCTGGCACAAAGAAGCGAAAGACGATCATGCATGAAATGGTGCACGTGGCAAAGATGGCCAGGAAGGAGGACACGTGCAGCGCCCCGAGCTTGGGCACGCAGGAGAGGGGTAGAATCACAAAGAACCAAAACGCCACAAGGGTGTGCTTTGGTGTGGTCAGAAACGGCACAACGGACGTAACGAGCGGCTGCATCGGCTCGAACAGATCGCTAATGACGACCAGGTAGCCGATCGCGCTGCCAATGTTATAAACGAGGAGCATCCACCGCACGATTTCTTCCGCCTTTCGTCCGAGGAGCTCTCTTGTGATTTCTTCATAGGAGTTGAGGCCCAGCTTCTCGACGGCTTGAATGATAAAGTCTACGGAGTACACGGTGATGAATGCCACAAAGAGGAGAAGAAACGAGGCGAGGAAGATGCCGGCGTCGGCGTAGGCGGAGGGCAGCGTGAGAATGCCGGCCCCCATGGTGGTCACCGCGAGGGAGAGCGCCGCCCCAAGGACGCTACCGCTGGATAGTTCGCAGCCCATGTGTGCGTGTTTTCTGCGAGTTCGTGGAGAACGATGGGACGAAAGAGAAAGAGAGAGAGAGCAAGAGCTGAATGTCAGAGATCAAAAAAGGAAACAAGTACGTCACCTGCTTGGTGAATCCCACAGACGCAGTGTGAAGCACAGAGGTGAACGATGCGCTTCCGCTCGCTACAGCGAGCAAGAAGGGGAAAAACAAAAGAAGATGAGATGGAACTCGCAAAGCGGAAGGGTAAGAAACGATAGCGGAATTAAGAGAGAAAAAAAACAAAGGTAAACTCGAATTAGTTTCCAAAGCGTTCACTTCAGGGTGGAGTGAAGAAAAGATGAAGGAAAAAAAACAAAGAGACGGAAAAGTGAGGAATGAACGGACTTCGCGAGTTACGTTACACAAAAGCAATGACGGTTGCAGTCTTTTAAATACGATTGTCTTCTTTCTTCAACAGTGTGATAGAGAAAAACTGGGAAAATGTAACAATAATAATATACGGGATCAGAGAAGGAAGAATAGCTCCGAGGAAAAGGGAGGGCGTGAGCGTGAAAACAAAAGGAAGAGAAGAAAGGCAAGCCACTGAGCAAAGGTAGGCGATGACTCGGGGGCACAAAGCGGCAGGGCAAAGTCAACGGAGAGCCTACCACGGGAAGGGAGGGGGCGTCAGAAAAGGTTAGGATGGGTTCTCGTCCGGGTGTCTGTGTGTCTGATGACGGGCACGGTTCGACAAGGAGGGAAAGAGAGAGAGAGCCAATGAACGATCGTTTAAAGAATTGAGGGGGCCAACGTACTTTGGTGAACCTCTTCCAGCGTTTTCGTTCTCCACGGTTACCGGCGTCGTCGCCGTTGCGCGAGGAAGACGGGAAGGAAGAGAGAAAACAGGAGACGTAAGCAACAGAAGTGGATTCAACGTCGGCTGCCCTTGCCGTAGCGCTTCGCCTCTCTTTAGTTTCTTAGGGACAGGGCGCAGAGAGGAAGGAGTCGAACAAAACAAGAAGGGACCGTCCAATGAAGAGGAGACAAAAGCGAAAACAAGCACTAGAAAACAACAACTACAATAAAATCTATAGGGAAGAAGTTTAAAAAAAAAGGTGAGGGAAGAGAGAGAGAGAGAGAGAGAGAGAGAGAGAGAGAAAGGTAGTTTCACGGTGCAGAATAATCAGTTACCATCAACAGCTTTCTTTTTGCGTCTCAATGGATGATGGGGATCCAGTTCAAAGGCGGTCCTAGGTTTCCTTTACCACTCTTGTTGGGTTCCCCCCCCACTCCGAAAGAGAGAGGGTGAGAGAAAGTGAGGAAGAGAATGATATTACCATTATTGCTGTTGCTTTACGGATCATACTTGACCGCGGTTTCTTTTCTTTGTTGTTGTTGTTGCTATTGTTGCGGGTGTGCGATGGTTGGTTTCGATGGGCAGCAAAGGTTTCCACACTTTCCCGGTCTGGCAGCTGTACCCCTTTCTTTCTTTCCTGCGTCCCGATTTGTGAGCGAGAGAAAAGGGGGGGGGGGGAGCTGCGGAGACCATCACGCGGTGGAATGTGGTGTGTAGCAAGGGGAAAGAAAAATATAACAAAGAAAACAATCCAAAACAATTAAAAAAAAAAAAGACACACGCGTAGTGGAGAGAGAATCAGATCGTCGCAGACACACGCCGAGGTACGGATCATGTTCCCCGCCGACAATCGACGGGGTTCTTTGAAAAATTCCTTTCTGTTCTGGCTCGCGGCATATCCCTACTGCCAGATGACCATCTTCTTATCCTCCCCGATCGAAATCAACGGCGCGTAGGGTTCTCTTCCCCACGCGACACAGTGCACAGGCGCCTCTCGGTCGTGTCCGCCGCGCTCCAGCACCGTCATTACCCCTTCTTCCCCTGCCAACGCAGACGGCGATGGCGCGCTGGGGGCCGCAGAGAAGTTGTTTTGAAAGAAGGGACAGGCGCGCGCAATGTCTGCTTCATAGCTCTTGTCCAGGGCAACACAAATGACCTGCCCTCGCGTGCTTCCCACCGCCGCCACCTTGGAGTCAGGCGAGACGGCCAACCGGCTCCAGTTCATGCCCACAGAGAGCTGGGCAGGGGCGATGTTGCGCAGCTCACGGGTCATGACGCGTGTGTCGCGAACGGAGATGGCATTGTCTTTGCCCAAGGAAACGCAGAGGCGCCCGTCGTGGGTTATGCGAACGCAGGTGGCGATCCGTTGATGGGCCTTGACCACCTCGCAGCTTCTGTTTGCCGTGCGGCGATCCCACACCGTTAGGTTTCCATTGTAATGACAGGAGAAGATGTTTTCCCCTGCCACCGTCACGTCGTTCGCGGTCGACTGGCAAAGAAGGGTCTTTAGGGTGGCGCGCGAGCGTACGTCCCAGAGCTTGATTGTGGAGTCCGAGGAAGCGGTGAAGGCGTGCTGACCGGTGGCCGACAGCGCCGCCGCGACGATTTTTTCTGCGTGGCCGACGAGCTCGAGCACGCGCAGCGTGCGGGTATCCCAGAAGCGAGCGACTTTATCGACGCACCCAGCGATGAGGTAGTGCGAAGAGCTGTGCAAGGAGAGTGCGATGCTGCCGCCGCTGCTGAACCGCTTCTTTTCCTCGCGGGTGCCGTGCATCATGGTGCTGGTATCCCAGATTTTCACTACTTTATCGGAGGCGCTCGTGAAGACCTCCCGTGCGGAGCCGCCGCTCCCCGCACCGCTACTGCTGCTGCTACTGCTACTCCCATCCGCCACGCAGCAGGTCTGTAAGATGGCACCATTGTGGGCGTCCTCAATCACCAGCGCGGCGCGGCGCGGGTACGGTGACAGCCCCACGGCAGCGCTCGTCGTTGTCAAGGGCGTCGCACCGCCGCCGCGCGTGGTGAGCATGGACGATGCACCGGACGGCGACGGGTTCGTGTCATTGTCATTCTGGGGGGCGGCCTGATGGGTCAGTTCCTCTTCTTCATCAGGGTGCCGGTATTGCTCTACGCCATTGCTGTCCGCTGAGTTGGTGTTCCGCATGGCGGAAGGGGTGGCGCTGCCTTGCGGCCCAGCAACCGATAGTTGCAAACGCGCCACTTCCTTCTCCAACTCCTTGATTTTCTTCTCCTGCTGCGCGAGCTTGTTCTGCGCGGCTTTGAGGTTTAGCACGGTGGCATCCGTGTCCGACGCCCTCACGCGCAGCAGCTGGTTTTCTTCGCGGAGAGAGACGTACTCCTTCTTGATCAGGGCAAGCTCCGCGTTTCGCTTGTCCAGGTCCGCCTCCGCGCTCGCCGCCCGGGACTCTGCGTGTGCGGTGCGGTCCTTCCATGTGGCGAGCTCTGCCAACCCGCGGTAAAATTCATTCTCCTTCTGCATGTAGGCCTGCACCCGGTCCTGCAGCTCGTCCTTCTTCGCCTCGAGCTCCATCTCGCGAGCGGAGCGGACGTTCATGTCGGCCGCCGCGCGCTCAAGCTCCCGCACACGCGCCGTCAGAGCCGCGTTTGCCATCTCCAGTTGTGCTCGTTCATTGTCGCGGTACTGCAAAGCGAGCACACGCGCGTGCAGCGCGGCGTAGCTCTGGAAGACGCTCTTGGTTGGCGCCAGCTCCGCAGCGTTTCGTGCGGCGACTTGCGCTTGAAGATCCTCCTTCCAATTTAGCCGCCGCCGAGCTGACGGTTGTAGGACGTCCCCACCGGTAGGAACAGGTGGGCTCGGGCCTGTCGGACTCGGGTCATGATGAAGCAACGCGGGCACTGGGGCCGCCATTGTATTTTGCGCTGACATGGAACTTTTTTTTTTTTTTCGCCTGCGGGCTCTGTTGCTGAGATGTGATGATTTTTCTTACCGATTTGAATCCTACGTGCGATACAAAAGAAAAATGAACGAAGCGTGTTTTCTTCAACACGTAAAACTAGGCGATTGTTTAGGCTGTTTTCACAGCGTAGAAGGAGAGAAGAGAGATGAGTGTGGTTGCATCGCAGGCAGGCATCTTTATTTCTGGAGAGTGAGAGAAAGAGAGACTTAGCAACATACAAAAGCATTGTTGAAGCTGCTATTGTTGGCACAATGCGATCGCCGTATTGTCGTTGTACGTTGTTACGTCATGCTGTGTGACTTGAGGTATTGAAAAATACATGAGTGCGTCCTGCTGTGCGCCGTCCAACTACCGCGTGGGAGAGTTGCACAGCGGCAGCTCTACCGAGCCACCTGCTGATCTGTTTTTCCTCCTCCTCCTCCTCCTCTCCCTCCACTTGGATCGGAAAAGGCGGAGAGCAAAGATGATAATGGCAATTCGTTGAACTCGCGGATTTGTTCATTTATGGTTGGAATAGTGTGTGAGGGTGAAGAAAAGGTTGGCGTGGAGGCATGTGTGAATGTACGTACGTACGGAGGTGGAAGAGGGCGTGAAAAAGGAAGGAGCACCCACTAGGAGGGTCTACGTGCCCATTACGTACGACATAAATATCTGGAGCATCTTGCGATGAAGGAACGTGTTTTTTTTTTTTGCTTAAAAGGAAAGAAGAGAAGCTAGAAACGGACTGCTAAGGGAAGAAAAGACCGACACCAACGGACGTTGAGAGCGTTGCCTCTTGCTCCCCGCTACTTATTGGATTTCCTCGCTTTCCGCCTTGTGGTGGTCGTCCTACCACCTGAGGGCTTGTTTCCGCTGCCGCGGCGAGCTCCTTCTTTCGCCCGTCGTGTGCGCTGCGACACAGCGGCTTCCGCGCCATCCTCGGCTGCCCCTGAAGGAGCGGTTCCTCGAGGTGCCGGGTCCGCAGACTCGCGCGTGGGTCCGGCGGTGTCGACGGCTGCCCTCACGGAGTTTCTTCTCTTCCGGTGCGGTGACATGACGACGGTGCGTGCAGAGGCATGGCGTGTGCGACCACGGCCCTGAGCTCGGTTCCCTCCGCCGCCACGTCCACCTCGGGTGTTCCGTGCCGTGGCGCCGTCTTCCCTCCCAGGGAGACCGGATGTCCCTTGCGGTGATGCTGGGTTGTCTAAGATGGGTTCATCACGCTGCTGCTGCGGTGAATGGTGCTGAGGTGACATGGGCATCTGGGAAGGAACGGGAGGCGGCTGCTGCGGTTGGTGTGGGGAGCCGATGCCACCACCACTGCCCAATCCAAGGGCCCCTGCTGTCGCAGCGCCGTCGCTCACCACGATGCGTAACCCAGTCTGCGGTGCAGGAGGAGCCCCTCGATGGCTCATGTCCATGGGCCCAAGCACGCCAACCGCCTCCGCACGGTTTCCCCTTCTTTTTTCACTGTTCCGTTTGCTGCCGCTAGTGGTACGGTTGCCGTGGGTGTGGCTAGCCGTCTTGCCACGAGCGGGCGGGTTCTGTGAGGTCCGTTGGGCAGAGAGCGTTCCATCGACGCCAGGGAGCTGCTGCTGCTGCTGTTGGGGCATCGGAAGAGGAGGAGGAGGAGGAGCGATGTGGAACTGCTCAAATACGGTTGTCAACCCTGTCTGATTAGACGATGGCGGCGGCAACGGCGGCGGCGGCGGAGGAGGTGGTGGAGGAGGGGGTGGAGGGGGTCCTTGCGCAGACGGCATGGGCTCAGAAGGGAACGGGAGGATGGGGCTGCTTGAAGCAAGCGCCATTTGTCGTTGCTGCTGTTGCGGGAGGCTGCTGGGAGAGCGACGTGGGCTGCGCGGCGGCTGCGTCTTTGGCTGCTGGTGATTAGGATTGCCCTTGTTAAAGTTGCCTCTCTCGTATCGCTGCTGCTGCTGCTGTGGTGGTGGTGGTTGCTGACCGTACGCACGGCCTCGTCGGCCACCGGCGGGCGGCTGCGGCTGCGTAGCAGGGGACAGTTGCCACACCAACGGAGGCAGTTCCATCGTCATGGTGCGCGAGTTCGCCTGGCTGAGGTAGGAGTACGCGGGGGCGCTGCTGTTGGTGCTGTTGTGGATGCCGATGCCGCTGGGGTCGGTGGCTGTCGTGCTGAAGCCCTGGGACTGGTGAAGAGGCACGCAAAACATACTGAAGTTGTTGGCATTCGGGTTCACGCGGAAAGGTAGCATGGGCGGGGCGGCGGAGTCGCCAAGAACGCCGCGGCCGTCTGCGCGGGATTGGGTGCTCTGCGACGGTTGCTTCTGTTGCTGTTGCTGGGATGGGTGGTGCTTGTTGTGTCCTCGCTTCTGCTGCTGACGGGACGAAGGAAGGGGAACGCCAAAAGCTTGCCGGTCCCCCGCCACTCCACCGGCGTTCTGCTGTCGGGGAAGACCACCATCGGTCGTATGGAAGCCTTGTTGCTGCTGTGGGTAGTACTGCGGGGCTTGTCCCAGGAGGGTGCGATAGTGATGGTTGCGAAGGAAGTCCTGGTGCTGCTTGGTGATGGACGCACGGCCAGAGCGCTGTGGCTGCGTGGCCCCTTGCTGCCGTTGCTGCTGTGGCTGCTGTTGTGGGGAGGGATGGTAGTGCGGAGGTTGGCTATAATATGGGTTGGTGTTCCAATTCGTATTCGCACCTGCTGGCTGCTGGGCGTGTTGGGTGTACGTTCTGGTGAACTTGGTTCCTTGCTGCTGCTGCTGCTGCTGCTGCTGAGGCGGAGGAGGACGATGCTGTGAAGAAGAGGCCTGTGGTGATGGCTGCGGAGGTGGCAGAGGGGCGGTCTCAGGGTGCACGAGCGGTGTTTGCGGGGAAGGGCGTAGCGGGGGTGTGGTAATGGAGGCATTTCCTTCTGCCATGAGACTAGGCATGAGCGGTGGGGGGCCCTGCTGGAGGAACGTGGGCAATGGCCGCCGCTGCGGTTGCTGCTGTTGGGCGCGTGCGGGAGGCGGCGCAGCGAAGAGCGGCTGCGAGTCTGGTTGCGAAGCGGCCGATAAAATGGGAGGGTTAGGTACACTCTGAGAGATAGGTGCGGAGGGTCCTGAGAGAGAGGCTGTGACTGGGCCCGCAGTCTCCGCGCCCGCGGCCTTCTGCTTTTCATGTAAGACAGCGACACTGGGCACACGCAAAGGAGCAGGCGGGACGGTGATGGAGGATGCGCGGAGGGGCGGCGGCACGATGCTGACATCCTCGTCCGCGTGGTCGGCGTTGGCAAGACCCGTCTCCTTCCGAGGCCCTTCGACAGCCTTCGCTTCGATGGGCGTTTGGGTAGGAGCATGTTCCTCATTGGTGACGCCCGCACGCGGTGGGGAGCCACCCAGGGCGAGCTCACTCTCCGTGCCCATGCGCACCATCGCCCCGCTAAACGGGCTGTGCGTGTCGAAGATGTCCTTGTGACTCCCGCGGTTGTCACTGGGGTCGGGGCGGGTGGTCGTGTCGGAGAGGCTTCCCGCGCGTATGGAATGCCAGTCGTCGGAGGTGAGCACGACGGGTCGCTGGGAGGAGGTGCCTTCGCTCGCGGGCGACATAGGCGCCGCGGGGAAGACCGGCTGCGGGCCTCGGTGGGGCTGCGCCTTCTCCTGCGCCTCTGTCACACCACGGTCATCCACACATCCTTCCGGCAAACTCAGTGGCGGGGGCGACACCGAGGTGCCCTCTGGAATCACCGGGTTGCCGTGCGCATCAAACATAAGGGCAACCGGAGAGAGTTCGACGCTCTGACGGCCTGCAGCGGCGGTAGTGGTGCTATTCTCCGTCTCTGGACCGGGAACTGGACTCGACGGCTTGCCCGCTCCTTTGGCTTGAGACGTGGCAGCGACGTGCGAGTTGATGGCCATGGTTGCCGCTGCGGGCAGCGCCGGGAAGCAGTCGCGGAAGTGCTGATCCTGGGCCACGTCAATGTCGCCAATGGAGCGATGCCAGCGTTCGAGTGCAGCCGCACCGGTGCTGCAGGTGATGAAGGGGTGGCGCAACAGATCCGAGGGGCGCGGGCGGCGTTGAGGGTCCATGGTGAACATGGACTGAATAAAGTCAACGAGCATGGGGGAAGGCGTGAGCGGGACGAGGCTCGCAGAGGCGGGCGTGGTGGCGGTGGACGCCGACGCTGACGCCGACGCCGCGGAACCGTCGCACGATTTGGGGGTGTCACCACCACTGTGGCGGGCCGTTGGCGTCTCTGGTTCCTCGTTAAGATTGGCATTCTCCTGCCCTGCTCCACGCTTCAACGCCGCACTCCCGCGTGTGCTGCTGCTGTCTGACTCCTCGTTGCCAAATACGCGGCGGCGGCCATCTGCGTTGTCAGCGTCTTGCGGGGAGCTGCCCTCTGGGGTGCGATTCTTACCGGAGCCTTCCTTTTTGTGTTTTCGCTTACTTCGGGAATCATCTGCGCTCGTATCCGGGTTGCCATTCCGCCGCCGCATTTCGTGTCGCAGCTCCTTTTCCAGATCTACCCGCGCGGCGTAGAGGTCCTGCAGGGACGGCCCCTCGTCGTAATGTCGGCCAATGTGGAGGATAATAGTGGGCGGGTCGGCTTGGTGAACCTCACGCCAAGGCAAGATGCCTCCTGTCGCCATCTCGTACACAACGCAACCAAGGGCCCAGACATCCGAGGCCGTTGTCGAGACTTGCGTACGAATGAGCTCCGGGCTCATGTAGAGCGGCGTCCCGCAAAGAACGCGGCTGCCGCCCAGCATGCCGCCGCCGCTGACCCCGTCGTCGTCCTCTTCGTCTTCATTTTCTTCGTGTGCCTCCGCGCTGCTGCTGCCATTCGTGTCTTCATCCTCCTCGTTGTAAGAGCTCCTTGCACTGTCATTCTCTGAAGAAGACTCACCGCTCCCCGTCATGCTGTGTGCGCCGTGGGCGCCTTCGGCATTCGCGTCTTCGTCCTCCGACAGTTGAATCTGCGTCTTTTCTCCTTCCAGGGTGTGCTCCTCAAGTCCTTGCGTGTGACCAGGCAGAACCTCCTTCACATGCGCCGTTGACCGCCGCGCACGCCGTGCTGTCGGGCTCTCGTCGCTACTGTCGTCACACAGCGTATCGTTAGGTCCACGCGCGCGCAGCTTTTCCTTCGCCTCGCCTTTGCGCTTTGCGTGTGTGTGGTGTCGACCTCGACCTCGCCGTTTCCGGCGAACACCAGCTTTGCGGAAGCGGAACGTCTGCGGGACGTTGCAGTCGCGCAGAATCTTGCTCGTTCCAAAATCTGTGAGCTTCACATTGCCCCGCTCCGACACAAGGATGTTGGCGCTCTTGAGGTCACCGTGGACGACGGAGCAGTTGGCCAGGTAATCGAGACCTTCAAGGATCTGCAGCGTGTACAGACGAATCACGTTCTCCTCAAAGGCGCCAAAGCTGCGAATGAGGGACTGCAGCGTGCCGCCTGCCACGTACTCCATGAGAATGCAGAGGCCTCTGTGCCTCACCGCCTGGAAGCCCAGGCAGCGCACAATGCGGTGGTGTTGCAGTTGTGTGAGGAACCAGAGCTCGCGCAGGTGGGCCTCACGGATACCACGAGGCATCTTGACGTAGTGCCGCACATTCTCGCGCTCGACAATGAGGACTGGGCGGTTGGTGTGCCCTGACGGAGGAGGGCTACGGTGGCGCTGGCCCTTGTGGCTGCCGACGGCCCGCTCGTGTTTGACAAGCGGTGCGGCGGTTGTTGCGCTGGCCCTTTGCAAACCTTCTGTACTGCCGCTTGCCGCAGCCATGGTTGCGCTCGTCCCGATGGTTTCCTCGTTCCGCTGCAGCGTTCGGTCGGTAGCCCTTGTATCGTCCGTCGCGTCCCGAGTTGTAGCCCGCGGAAACGTCAACGCGTCTTGCGTCTGATCATCAGCCCGCTCGTCTCCCTCTTCTTCGTTTGTGCCTTGGGGCAGTGCACCCTCTGTTTTATTCCGTTTCCGTTGAGGGCTTTCCTTTCGCCGCTTCAGTGACGAGCGGGCTACGTTTCCCAATGTGGAGGTAGACACCTGGGGAGGGGTGAGCGCTTCAAGGGTCTGGTGCGTGGGGCTTCGGAAGCCTGTCGTGCTAATGTCTGAGATGGACAGAATGGTGTCATCCGCATTTTTGGACTTGTTCTTATGTTTCTTTTTCGATCCGTTACCCGTTCGTGCCTTCGACCGCTTCCCCGGCTGCCTCAGCGATCCGTTCTGTCCGCGTGCGTGGGCCTCGTTGCCGCTGTCTTCTTCGCTGGCCATCGAGGAGCCATCGCCGCCCGAGCTGCTGCTCGATGCATTCGTTCCGCGAGTGTGTTGGAGGGTGCGGTCAAAGTCCTCGTCTGTCGATAGGGTTTGCATCGCAAGGTTGCCGCCAGCCCCACGCACCCCGGCGTGTGCGCCGGTCGCAGAGAAGGGATATCCGCTTCCCGCTGTCGCACTGCTGTCCGACTCGCCGTAGCCCCGTCGCTGCGCACGCCGTCCACCGCGTGAAGAGCCCGACGACGCGTCTGACGCGCTGTCCACAGAGTCCTCTGAGTCCGAGGTGTTCCATCCGCCAATGTTCGCGGTACCTTTCAGCACTTTAATCGCAATCAGCATGCCCGACTCGACGTCAATGCCCGTGTAGACATCCCCCGAGGCACCCGAGCCAACGCGGGCACCCCACTGCAGGTCGCGCATGGGCATCACATTGTACTTTACAGGCGTGTTGCCGCTCGTGTTAGCGCCCCCAGTGACAGTGGTTTCTCCCGTGGTCTGCAGTGCATTGCTGCTGCCGCCCAAGGCCACCAGGGATGAGCTGGACGACACGTTGGGTGGGATCGGAGCGAGAAGGCCTGACACAGGCGGTGAAATAGAGGTCGAAGATACTAAGGCTCGGTTGCCGCTGAGAGCCGTGCTGCGCGGCGTCGCGCTGAGGCTACGCCCTCCTGTGAGGTGGGTTGGAGCTGGTGCCGCCTGGGACGAAGGGGTTGCAGGCACGGGAATGAAGAATCCACGACGGTCCAGTCCGACGCCGCTGCCCCCGTCGCGCTGGCTCGGCGACGGCCGTGCAGGGGTCGCACCGGCCCGCTTTGGCGCCGTCGACGTGCCTGGGGGAAGTCCATCCCCAGTGCGACTGCCGGAAGGCAGGAGGGGAGGGGAGGGAGGCATGGGTAGCGCCGACAGTACCAGCGGAGGTTCCTCCTCCTCATTTACGGCTGCCCTGCCAACCTCTCCGTCAGCAAGCGGAACGGCGGAGGCCCCTGTCGGCTCAGCAAGGGACATGCTCGGGATCCCGGGTGTGTTGACCGTGGATGCGTTCAGCACCGTTGTGGCCAGCGGCGTCGGCACGGCGGACGAGGCGGCTGTCGTGCTGGAGAGCAGCGGAGATACGCTTTTGGTGTACTGATGGAAGCAGAAGTGCTCCAGGTATGTCCGGGACGGAGGCAGGCGGGCGAGAAGTGCCGTCATGTGCGATGCGGCATGGGTGCGGGCCCCGTCGACTGCCAACGTGGCGTGACGGTCGGCAGACCCACCCTGCATGTCCCATGCGGTGCGGCATTGCTCGGAGCCGGGTGGGCCGCGCTTCTTTTCCGGAGCGGCACCTATTCCCTCACCTTGCTGCCCAGCGAGGAACAGCAGCTGCGCCTCCTGCAGCTCATCCTCGGCATCGCGGGCTTCACGTGATTGCTTCTCTGGGATGCACACAATGGCGATGTCGTCTCCAGTCCGGAGCTCCGTCCGGCGACCCTTTCCGACGCGGCGGTCGTTGATGAACGTTCCGTTGGTGCTGAGGTCTTCGAGCACCACACGCACAATGACATGGGAGTTGACGAGGACAAGCCCTCGCGGGCCGTCCGGCGCAGATGGTGAGGGCACCGGGGGTGGCAGTGGGTTGGCAGCGTCCCCCGCCGCAGAGAGTAGGGCAGCTGAGGAGGGTGATGCCAACGTCGTGTAGCGAGGGGCTGCATCATCTGTCGAAGTCAGCCCAGCAGTGGTGGCAGCATGCGTGGCCTGATTGGCCATCACTGATGTGACGCCGCTCTCTGTGCGGTCGACATCGGCCAGACACGCCGTTACCGAGACCGCGTGGCTGCTGCCGACGCCAGCGTGGGAGCCAGACCGGGAGCGTCGTGTACTGCCTTTGCGTCTGTTGCCACCGGTGGCACCTGCTCTCGAGCGACCACCCGTGGAAGGGGAGGGGGCACCTGGCGCTGGTGCTGTGGGGCTCTGCTGCGTCTGCGACGGCTCTGGCGATGCGCAGAGGGAGCCACCACCGGCTCCGTCTTTCTTGCCTTCTGCTTCTTCTTCCTTCGCCCTTTGGGGTTGCGTTCCGTGACCGTGCTGGGTGTGGGGTCCGTGAGGCAGCGTCGGGGAGGCCTCAGACGCACTGGTATTGGTGTCTCCGCCTCCCGTTTCGACCTTCAAGGAGGAAGGGCCCTTGCCATTGGGGCCTGAAGACGACGTGTACGAGTACGTGGGGGAGCCTTCTCCCTTCTCGTGGCCTAACGGACCGGTAAGGCCTGCCGCGGACTTTCCTGGAAGGGTGTCCTTGAGGCTACTCGCGCCCGTCTGCGCGACTCCATTCCACGGCAGAAACCCATGGTCCCTCGCAAGCCCAGTCTGTCCGGTGACGGCTGTGTCTGGTGTAGGCGACGGCGCGATCGGCACAACCTCGGCTTCAATGGTGAGCGTGAAGTGCACCGCGCTTACGCGGGAGTCCTCCACGACGACGTCGCACGTGCTGCTGCGGCCCACTGTCACGGTGGTCTTGGCAAAGGTACAGGTATGGCTAACGTGCTCGGACATGAGGAGGCCCCATGCGTCATGCAGACTGCTGCCGTGGGCAAAGGCAAGGCTGGCGACGTCGACAAACTGTCGGGTAGGCCATTCGGCGTCCATCTGGCTGCTCGAGGCGACCGCCTGGGTGGGTGCGAGTGACTCCCCGCTGGGCACCAGTGGTGGGGGATCGTTTCTTGCTTTCATTACGTGTGCTTGTTCGCTGTTTTTTTTTTTTTTGTTTCTTCCTGTAAGTGTGCGGGCGTGTGTGCACAATCAAGGGGAGTGAGAAGGAACAATAATCCAAACCGAAGAGCGGAGGCACAGCGTACGAGGAGTAGGAATAATAGGAGGACAAACCGATATCACGGAGGCGTACTGAAGCGAGCAGCAACGGAAAACAATAACGGAATAGAGGAATGCTTGAGAGGGAGAGAGAGAGAGAGACAGCAGTGACCAAAGAAAAAAAAAGGGTAGCGAAGCGTAACGTATAACAAAAAGTAAAAGAAGGGAGAAACAAACTTCCCAGTGTACTAGAGGAGTCCCACCACACAAAGCAACTGCCACAACTGCAACAACAACAACTAGAAAACAACTAACGCCTTTGTTTGCCCAAGAGAAGGCAACGAGTTGACCTTTGTACAGAGACGGTTAGACCACTCTGCGGGTTACTCCTTTTCCTTTGAAAAGGAAAAAAAAGAAAGAATGCAAAGGAAGGAAACACAGATAGGTTACCAGGCGAACAAAGAAAAAGAAGGGAGAGAGAGATATGAAAAACAGATCCCAGAGATAGCAGGGAATGTTTGCGATCGATAGCGATCAACACAACGCGTTTGTGTGCGCGAGTGCAGAGGTACACTTTAGAAAGCAATTTGAGCTATGAAAAAAAGACAGGTGAAGCAGTAACGAAGACGGAGGAAGGATGAGACATTGCGACGCACGACATGACGTACCATGGAAGGTGAAGCGCTTTCATTCTGCAGTGGCCCGAGCATTCGGGTGATAAGAAAGGCGTGCCAGTGCCGAAGAGGTGCCAGCTTTCAGAGACTCTCTTCATGGATGGCGCTCAGGTACTCCCGCACAGCTTTCAGAAGGCGGTTTACACTATAACGCACACACGCACACATACACACATCAATCAATGTCCAAAGGCGCCCTTGCCGAGCTTCGCTGCTGAAGCCTTGACAGCTACCCATGTACAATGAAGGAGCGTCGAGAGCGACATCAACCACGCCCATGTTGAAAAACACAATCTGATGAAGACATCTTGTTTAAGATGTTAATTTTTTCTTTGTTCTGCTCATTCGTTATTATTTTTTGGTGGCATTTGTGTGACAAAGAAGACAACAACAACAACAACGACAACCAAAACGTGAAGCCATCGGCAGCTTCGTTAGTGTTCCAATCACGTGTCGCGGACTCAGCGCCAACCTGACCGCGCCGTGACTCACTCAACTCCAGCACAACTCACAGAGGCTTTCCTCCAGCAACTCAACGCTTCGAAAAGAAAAAGAAAAACACGCGCTCATGACGGTCCTCACGCGTGCGTCTTTGTTCTAACTCGAGCGGAACGGCTGATACGCGGGTGCCTGTGCAAAGTGCGTCACCGGGGGCTTCGCCCGTGCGGCCCAGTCATCCACCAAGGCCGCCCCACCTCTCTGTCGATCCATGCCCATGACCTCGTCTTCTTCCTCCACGCGCAGGGGTAACATGCCTCGCCGCGCCCACTCTTCTGCTCGCACGGTGGCGTCCTTGCTGTACCGCTGGTGGAACTCTGGGTCGTTGGAGAGGGCAAAAATGAGAGACTGCCTGGCGAGGGCCTTACGCTGCAGAGCCACGTAGGCCTCCCAGCCTTCTCCCTCCACACCCGTCAGCGGCGCAGCCTCACGGATCTCACCATGGATGGCCTCCAGTTCCTCGGCGCAGCTGCGGGCCAGGTCCTCGATCTGGTGCGCGTCAACATACGGGAAGTAGCTAGACTCGTCCGCGCTGTCGTTTGTCGAGAACGCATCCGCGGAGACGCCGCCGTCCTCGTCTTCCGTCTCGGGATCTGCAAAGGCCATTGTTCCCGAGGCGGCGATGCCTGACGGAGAGAACTGCAGCGCGTCGGTCGGTCGCACCACAGCTGGGTGCTCGTTCTGCTGACTCTTCAGCTGCGGCACGTCAAGGCCAAAGCCAGGCTCGTACCCGGGCACAGGGGGTGAGAGAGAAGGCCGCCGGTAATTCCCAGGAGGCTGCTCCGTGTTCATGACAAGCGCCTCCGCAAGGCTCCCTTCCAGGCCCATCTTCTGCATCACCTCAAGGCTCTCCGTCATGCGGAACAAGAGGCGCTCCAGGCGGCGGTCAAAGTGGTGCCGGTTCACCTCGCACAGCCGATCGAACGCGTCGGCCAATTTCTTCTCCTGGGCAATGTCCTGCTGGCGCTTGCGACTATCGTTGACGTGGTTCTTTTCGTAGATATACTCCATGGCAGCCTGGGCCCACTTCTCTTCGCTGCCGGTCTTGCTGGCCCCCGCGAGGTACGCATTGGTTGCTGTTTGCGGCTTCTTCTGTCGCAGCAAAGGCGTTTGACCGAGCGCAAGGTGCGCGTGGGCACGACGGGCCGCTGCGTGGGCGGTGATGCACGTATGACCCGTCCCTTGCTGAGTGGCAATCATGGGACTTGCCGTTGCGCTCACCCGCACGGCCGCGGCGGTGACACTACGACGCATTTTCTAAGTGTGATGAGAGAGAGAGAGAGAGTATGTGTAAGCGAGAACCTCTTCTGGGTTGTAGGTGCCCTCGTCGCCTCACTGGTACCTTTCCTGGTTGGTCTCGCTTCGTTTAACACTAGAGAGAGAACACGGTGAGGGGGGTCGGGGTGGGGGTGGGAAGAGGTGACGGCGATCCCTGTCGTAGCGGCTTGGATGACGGTTTCCTTTTTTTGTTGTTGTTTGGAACAATATTCAACGCACACAGGGATTGCAGTCAAAGGGCAAAAAAAAAAATATAACAAGAAGAGGACAACAGGATGAGGAGAGAAATGACAAATAAGAGTTACATGAAGTGAGGGATCGGAAGAATCCAATTCCCACATTCACGAGGTGGCGTGCAACCGCGGTCAACTTACTTGCCGGGAGGGGAGGGGGGAGGGGAGATGCGGTGCAATGGTCCTCTTCTTGTTCCCTCGTTCACCACCTCAAAACGCCTCCCAAAGTGTCTCTTCAATGCCTTGCGGTGGCATCACGTCAGTCCAAAGCACTTTACAAAGGCCAACTGCGGACCGAATCAAGGCGACGTCGCGACGTGGAGTTGCGCTGTGTGTATGGCCACTGCACGCTCCAGGTGGCGCGGCGCTTCCCCACGCTTGATCGATCCGTGCGAGCAAGCAGAGGTTTAATGGCATCGCACACTTCACAAAGCGTTGAGTTCGTTAATCCCTACGTGCATCTTTTTCATTCGCTTCCGCTAAAGCGCGTCTTTTCAAAGTTCGTTTTTTTTTTTTTTGGTGATTTCGGATTGGGTTGCTTTTGCGCTCATAAGGTTATAGGAAACAGCTGTGATACTTGTCGGTGGACATCCCTGTGCATGTGTACGCGGTCTTTCCTCATGGAAGGGGGCGTGCAAGAGAAAAAAAAAAAGCAGCGAGGGGAGGAGTACTGCCAGTAACAATAAGAGGAAGACGGAATGTGGTGGTGGACGTATATAATGAAGAGGACATAGGAAAGAGAGAAAGTGTTACGTCCCATAAAAGAAGAGAAAAAGAGAAAAAAAAAAAGAGAGGTAATTCAAACAGAAAAAGCGATGAATAAATGTGTGCATGAAGACGGACAATCACTGCAAAGAGGATTCGTTGGAAACGGTAAAAAAAAGTGATGTCGTTTTTCCTTTGTTGTGTCGCTGCAAAAAATGAAAAAAAAAAGAAAAAAAAAAGGTTGAGCGTACGCCAGCATTACGATAGGACAGCAACCGTGGATAGAAGCAAACAAAAGGAACGCGCTCTTAGCGACAGAGCAGCGAAAAAAAAAAAAACATTCGTCCCAGCGACGAATAGGATGACACTATCGAGGTGCGTCAGAAAAACAAGCAAACTAACAGACATGATAGGAAGAAAAAACATGAAGGAGTTGTGGCGGGGCTAAGAAAACGAGTACATGAGGCGATAGATGAGGCAGAGGTAGGGACCTTTTCAAACGAGCACACAACGTGAAAGGGACTTAAGTTAGTGGTGTGTGTCGACAACAACCGTAGATAGAGAGAGAGAGCAAGAACGAAGAGACATGTGTTATCGAGGAAGGTTTCGTTCGATAGGTAAACCGGAAAAAAAGAAGAAGAAAGAAGATGACAGGGGCAGTCTGGTTGGCGGAGGAGAACGAAAAAAAAAAAAAAACGATAACGGAAATAGGAAATGAATCGGAGGAGCAACCCGTCAACAGACAAGAGGCCGCAACCTTGAGGCAGACACAATGAAAGCACCAAGACGGCAACAGCAACAACAAAGAATAAACCCTTTTCTTACACAACAACAACAACTTACTCTTTGATCTTCATCTAGAGAGAGAGATAGCGCTGAGGCACAAGCGCCGCTCAGCACCGCTGCGTCGAGTGACACAGATGCACCTTTTCTGGTTAAAACATAAGAAACACGGTGCCTCCTAACAGATGTGTAGGCACATTCTTATTTTAATTCTTTTACTTTTTGTTTCTGCTTGGGCAACATTCCTTGTCTGCTAGGAATCAGATATCCTGGATAAAGCAGGACGCCGTCATCAGAGAGAAGGGTGAAGGGGTGAGAATACATCCGACGCGGGCAGCATGATTCGGGAAGGACGGGGAAAAAAAGAAGGAAAACTGACAACCAAAGGGAGACATTCGTGAGAGGCGAAGGTTGGAGACCGATGGTGGACATCTGTAGATATATATATTTTTTTAAAAAATAATACATGCACTGACAACACACACAACGACCCAAAGAAGAAGAAGAAAAAAGGAACGGAAAGGAAAATCTTGATACACAAGACACGCGAGAGGAATATCTTCCGAGCCATATCCACAACGCAGTAGACTGTTCTTTCCCACTTGACTGCCCAGTAGAGTTGCTTAAAAACAAATTCGCCCTTGCGCACACAGCGGAAGCCGCTACCGTAACACTGCCCTTCCCCCACCCACCTCTCTTAATCTCCTGGTACATGCCAGGATCTCAAAGAAGGGGGGCGGGGGCAGGAGGAGGGAGGAAAGGACAGGGGAAGCAGGGAGGGATGCTGAAACCGGTGAAATTTGCTGTTTTCAATGGCGGTGCGATACATCCAGGGTAAGGCGATGGTTGGCAGACCAAAGCAGGGAGAGCAAAGAAGATCCCGCGGGGGAAAGAGCAGACGAAAAAAAAAAAGACACGTGATGGGACTCTCGACGTTTTTTTGTGTGTTTTTGCGGTTCTTCTTCTTTTGGTATGCCTCTATTCCGTTGTCTTCTTCTATCCACATTCGGTTGTGTGTGCGTGTGAGAGAGAAAAGGGGTATTCGTGTGCATTTCTTTCAAAAAAAAAGAGAATTCTCCTTCCCCATCCCATTGCATTCCTCCTCCCTGTTGGCTTGCCTACATGCCTGTACACACACACACACACACCCACACACGCACACGAGGTCGCTAACGACCCGAAGGAGAGGGACAGATGGAGAGACGGTGGGAAGAGAGAAAAATAGATATATGAGAGTGCACACCCCGTGCGCCAATCGTCTTAACGGTCAAAGTTGTTTCCTTGCTCAGACTCCGGCACGTCCTTCTCAATGGTCTGCTGCGCAGAGCGGCCGATGCCGTCGGTGGCGACCGAGGGCCCGGAGCCGCCGTTGCTGACGGAGCTGACCACCTGACCAGCGGTCATGTCGGCGCGGCCGCGATTTTCGGGGTGGGCCTGGTGGAACTTGACGCTCTCCTCGTAGATGGAGCGCTTGACGTCGGACACCGTCTTCTGCGCGGACTCGTCAAAGGAGAAGAGACGGTAGGCGCAGTGGTCGTCGGCCTCGTCGTGCAGCGACTCGAGGAACGGGTGCCGCATCGCCTCGCGCACGGTGATGCGCTTGTTGGGGTTGAACACCAGCATGCGGCGGAGAAGGTCCAGGGCCTCCTCCGAGGCCTGCGGGTAACGCTGGCGCCAGTCAGGCGCGGGGCGAAAGCCCTTCTTCTTGAGATATTTTTGCGCCGCGGAGCTGCCCACGGCGGCGATGTCGGCGTCCGACGGGGTGCCAATGACCTCGACGATCTTGTCCAGCTGATTCACACGGTCCTTGCCCTGGAAGAGAGGGCGGGAGCCGAGAAGCTCGCCAAGGATGCAGCCAATGCCCCAGACATCGATTTGGGCGGAGTAGTTCTTGTCCTCCATCACGAGTTCCGGCGCACGGTACCAACGCATCGTCACGTAGTCCGTCATGTACTCGCCTTGGTCGTTCTCTTCCTTGGCGAGGCCAAAGTCGCAGATCTTGAGGTCGCAGTTGGTGTTGACTAGGATGTTGGCCGGGGTGATGTCACGGTGAATGACGCCTGCGGAGTGAATAATGAAGAGCGCGCGCAGGGCTTGGTATATGAAGAACTGGACGTGCGCCTCGGTCAGCACCTGGCCGGAGCGAAGCACCTGCTTCAGGTCCGTCTCCATGATATCCATCACAATGTAGAAGTGCTCGAACTTGTCCTTCTCGATCGGGGTAAGGATGTTCTTGAGGCCAATAATGTTGTCGTCGTTGAAGTGCGCCAGCAGCTTGATTTCACGCAGAATGCGCTTCGCCAGAATCACCTCGTCAAAGATTTCCTTGTTGACACGCTTGATGGCGACGAGGTTGTTGTTGTCCTTGGTGTCCTTCGCTCGGATGACGACACCGTAGCTACCAGCGCCGATAATCTTTTCGAGAACGTAGCGATCGTCGAGCCGACTGATTTCGCGCTGGAGCTCCATAAGGTCCCGAGTGGCCGACATGGTTTCTCTTCGCGCCTCTGTTTTTCTGTTTTATCGCAAAATAATAATAACAATAACAGTCAAAAAAGGCAGCAGGAGGCGAAGAGGTGTGTAGTGGAAAACCCCAGACCTGGATCCGCGTACCCTTGTAACGAGTCTGAGGACGATAATGCGGAAGGGACCCCAAAAAAAAGATGATGGACCCTTGACGGAGTGTCCCAAAGAGACACCTGGTACGAATGTGTTTGCTTCCACAGGAGCGAGCGAGGAAGGAAGGAGAAAATGAAGAGGCACAGGGAGATGCAACCGTGGATCAGCAGTTTTACCCAAAAACAAAAACAAAAACAAAAACACGATATGCTTGCTTGCAAGGACAAATGCAAGGCACAGAAGATAACAAGGACAGAGGCGACCAATCAGGAAAGAAGGATACAAAAACAAAAAAAAGGAGATAGAGTTATTGCAGGGAGGAATATATCTATATACGTAGATATCAATAGCGAGGACTTATGTATAGATTGAAATACTTACTGTTGGTATATGTGAGAGAGAGAGAGAAACGAACGGTTGTTGAACTAGGAGAACAACGAAAGCGATATGTTTTCTTTCTTTCAACGATCGGAGACTACGTTTGTGACACGAGACAGGAAAGAATATATCGGAAAGGCACAAATTCGAGTCGCAGGAGTTGTAGAGAGAGAGAGAGGGAGAGAGGGAGAAGAAGTATTCGTCCAAACGCTCTTTGAGTCAACGCCAATCATTGCTCCTGTGTGTATGGGGCATTCCCCTTTCATGTTTTGCATTCACAACAGCTTTCCCTTCACGCAGGCCTCTCTTATCCGTTATACCGCAAATAGGATGAGTCGCAAGCGATGGAAACAGAAGCATCCCGACTCTTCCCTGTGAAAGGAAAGGGATCGCATACGCAAAGGCATTATAGACACTTGCTTTCCCCTATTTCCTTAAGAGTGTTCCATCACTCGCCGCGATGGCACCCCTTTTCAATCGAATCTACCTCCTCTTTTCCGCGCGCATCACCGGTCACACCCGCCAACTGCAGAGCGGACAGAATGGAAATCGGAAGCATGGTTAGATCGCGCGGAGCGCGAGTCTTTTTTTTTTTTTTAGTGAACAGAAGATAGAAGCAGCCGGCTACTGACTTTAAAAAAATAATGGGCCAAAGAAAGTGAAGGTGGAAATGAGGCGAAAGCGATGCTGCGATGTTTCACAGAGAAGATAAAAAGAGGTCTGACTAATGCATACAGAGAGAGAGACAGACAGATTGAAAGGACCGCTGACACTGTCTGCTGGCGGTTCCCCACCTTTCCGTTCATCGCCGTGAATGCATTCTGTGAGGATGAGAGCAGCAGCATATGTGTGAGAAAACATCACAGCAAGGGTTCGCGATAAAGAAAAAAAGTCTAATGGAGTTAGTTAAACGTAAAGGTACACTTGTGAGAACCGATGAAGGCCCGAGGAGAAGATGTGGCAATGCCACCTACCAAAGCCCTTCCCCATCCGCATCAGAGCTCAGTCGGAGTCAGAGCTGGACGTGTCCAGTGGGTTCCGCGGCCGTTTCACCGTCGAACCACGTGTTGACGGCGGCAGCGTTGCGGGTGCTCGGTTGGGACTGTTCATGCTGCTCGCAGACGCCACCTCTTTCTGAGCCTGGGGCTGAGACGCAGGCTGCTGCGGCTGCTGCTGTCGTTGCGGGGAGTTCTTCTCCTTCTTGACCTTCTCCTTTTTGGGGTGCGAAGGCACAGGGGACACCGCCGCGGGTGCGGCCTCCACCGCTGGCATCTGACTGGCAACGGGGGTCGGGGCGAGGGCAAAGCGCTCTAGAAACGTCATCTCGCCAGCGCCGCCGTCCGCTTGCGCCGCCGCGGTTTGCTGCGTTTCCTTATGCTTCTCCTTCTTCTCCTTCTTGGTAGGAGGCGGCACCAGGACATTCTCCGCGCCTGCCTCTGCCAACGGAGCTGGTGGCTGTTGCTCCTGAGGCTTGTGTTGAGGGCTGCCTTTCTTTTTATCTTTGCGGCGCTGCTGACGGCTACTGTCCGCGCTGTCGTCTTGGGCACCCTGCTGCAATGGTGGGGTGGCACCGGTAGCCGTGTCTGCCGCTGCCGCCGCGCTCTGCTGCGAAAGCGTGCCTTCCGCGATGGCCATCTCAAGGAAAGACATCTCGCTAGGTGGCGCCTTCACCTCTGGGTTGTGCTTGGGCGAGGTGCGGGCGCTTTGGGGATGGCTGTGGGACGGTCCCGGTGCTGGTGCATCAGAGGGCTTCATGTCTGGAGACTGCTGGTTACGGTTGCGTTTCTTCTTGTTGCGCTTGTTTGGGCTGGTGTCCTGGGCCGTCTGCGCCGTCTGCGCCGTCCCGGAGGTGCTGGGGCTCGGCGCCACCACCGCCGCTGCAGGCACGGGTGGAGGTGCCGTGTGCACAGGACGGCTGCTGTCCGCACCGTTGCGCTCTGGACGAGACTTGTCCTTGTGTGCATGTCGCTGTGGGGTGTTGTTGTTATCGTTGCGGTTTCCGTTGGTGTCGTGGCCTCTCTGATGCTGATTAGGATCGGAGGAGGTGATGCAGACAACCTGGTAGCGGCTGCCTGGAATCACCACCACGCTCCCCTCCGCATCGATGGGGAGGAGCAGCTGGTTCGTTTGCACGTCGCGGAGCCCAATGACGCTACCAGCGCTGCCGTAGCTGTTCTGATTGCCCCGGCCGCCAAAGGCGTAGGTTGGGTTGAAGGTGTTGTGCGTGTCAGACGGCAGACGAATCGTCAGCTCGTCAATCTGAATCGTTGACATGGCTCTCTTGATGTGTGGGAGAGCTTTCTCAACGTGCCCGTGAATGGTCGTGATTGCCGAGTTTAATCTGTGTAATCTGAAAAATTCTGAGTCGTACGTGATTTACACCAATACACGCACGTCTTCACGATGAGAGAGGGAAAGAAGAAGAGACTCGTGAGATTGCTTGAATCTATCTGGAGAAGTTCCTCAAAACAGAAAAAAGAAAAGAAAGGAGAGCATAGCGTCGCGTAGTGAAACAAAAAAAAATAACGGTCGAGATACGGTGGTAAGCATCGCTGAGGAAAGTGGTTGCACGTGTCACTTTTCTTAGCGCAGTCTAGAGTCGATCGCTTAGGAGGGAAACCGGAGACGAGGGACAACAAGTTTCGGTTCTCTGTGTTTTCATTTTTTCTTTTCTGTTCAGCAGAGCCTTCTAGGGAAGCAATTGACACACGCAAACACACTCAAGACATCCCATCAGTGGCAGCAGTGTGCTTCCCCTTCGCAGAGAAGCACGCAGTGCATGCCAGGTCGCCGGCCTGCAGCACCCCAAATGACCTCCACCACACCCACAGGCTGCCCCACCCGAGGCACGGGTGTAAAGGCAAAGTTCCTGCTCCCCATTCGTCCCTTTCCCTGTGGCGAGGCTGCGTGCCGTGGCTGTGGCAGCGATGGCGTGATGGACGACAAACGGAAATCAAAGGGTCGCAAGAGGAGTCGGCAATCCGGAGCGGTGAGCCATGTTTCATCCCCCAGAGGGTACACATGTGGGCCCAGCTCCGATGCGTGGGAAGCACAATCGCTGCTGGCGTAACCACAGCCGCCCAGAGTTGTCCGCGAGCTGGAGTCTCCTCCCTCGATGCTGCGGGAAGACGTGTCCATCGCGGGGGTGACGACGGCGGGGGAAAAGATGGCGGCACGTGGCGTTCGAACATCCCCTGTCACGCTCCCTTGATCCTTCACCTTGCTGCTACCTACCCCTAGAGCGGCCTTGCTTTCCTGAATAGGAATGAGACGTTGGCAGGACGGCGGCGGCACAGATGAAAGTGGCTGCTGCGGCTGCTGCCGCTGGCTGAACGTGCTGAGGTTGAGAAACCGCGTGCTGCCATTCGCGATAAGTGCTGTCGTTGTGAGCAGGAAGGATGAAGGGACGTCATGCGGTGGTTTACACGGCGCACCAGAGGACTTTATCGGTGCATCTGCCACGGGGTATGAAACCTGGCGCCGGGCGAGACAACGCCGCAAGAGTCGCTGAAGTTCCAGAGAAAACCACCGGACCGAGTGCTGGCTTCCCTGCAGTGCGGTGTGCTGCCAGACATGGGCCATCGAATCGACTAGGAGCAGCACCTGATGATGGTGACGCTGCGGCAGGCGGCGCTCGTCAGCGGTCTTGTCACACGACCCTTGCGTAGACTGCTGAACCTCCTTCATGTCAGGCAGAGGGGATGCCTCGGTTGCACTACCACTGACGCCCTTCATCACCGTGTGCCGCTCCTCCATCGCAGTCGCCACGACGACGGAGCGGCTCCGTTTTCGGTTGCTGCGCCGCTGCTGCACGGTCAGATGAGATGAACCCTGGCTGTCCGTGAAGGCATGCTGCGATGAGGAGGGCGACAGGGCCTCTGGTGTCTGTGAAGGTACGGGGCTAGGTGACGGAGTGGTGCGTGCCGAAGCGCGCTTCTGCTGTGTGACCTGACGGGGCTTCACTACACCGTCCTCGTGCTCCCGCGACCCTTGCTTCACTGCTGTATTCCTCCTGTCCGGGAGACGACCACAGGGGGTTGGCACTTGCTCATGCGGCGCACAGAGCAACGCGTCTGCGGTGGCATCCAGCTCATCGGCCAACCATGCGAGGAAAGCTAAGAGTTCGTTGGGATGAGACAGCGCCACGAGGTGCACGTGGTCTCGCCTGCCTGCGGTGCTGGGAAGCGGGACCTTTGTGTGCAGCGACGCATCCGCCAAGTGGCCCAGTTGCCGAGCCCAGCCTTCTTCCGCCGCCGGACCTCCTCCAAAGCAACAGACATAAAGATCATAGCTGGGAACATCCATGGACACGTGCGGGGCCTCCGCAGGCGAGCACTGGGCTTGACGATTGGCCTCCTCCATAAGACGCTCTTGGCTTCGGAGGAAAGCTGCGGCGGTGCGTTGTAGCACAAACGTCTTGCCACTCAATGGTGGCCCGTAAAGCTCATTCAGGGAGCCAGTAGTCCAACCGCCAAAACCCGCATGGGAAGATGCCGCGTTCGACTCAGCCTCGTCGAAGGCGCTATCGGTTCTGTGGTAGAAGGCGGAGAAAGGATCTACACTTGCGGCACGCGCGAGCAGTGTGTCAAGGGTAAGGATGCCAGAGGACATCGTGCCAGTCAGGGGCGAAAAGACGGCCGTCATGTCGCGTGGGGTGGTCAGTTTATACGCCTGTGCAGCTCTCGTGCAGCACGCTTCGGCGCGTTGGCGAACGTCCGTGACGCTGAGACGTTCCCACACTGGCACCTGCGCTGCGGCCGCATGTGCTTGTAATGTGGTACTTCGGTATGAGCCTTGCCCAGAAGGTACATGCGGTGCAGGAGCTGAAGCCCTCCCGTGCGCTGTGGAGGTTCCTGCGGAGAATGTGCTCTCTGATTTCGACATTTCTTCGTTTTGATGTTTTTCTTTATATTTTTTATTCTTCCTTCTATGTTGTGTGTTGACACGGGAATGTGAACTAAGAAGCGGAAGCTCAGATGGCTTCCTCTTGTGTGATCTGATGTACTGTCTGTGGAGCAGTTTCGGTCTGTCTAGATGAGTGCGTGCCCAACGCTACTGTGGCGATACGTAAATCAAGCGACATAGGAAGAATAGATAAGTAGAGAATGCTGTTTTCCTTTGCTTGCTTGTGTAAGCCGTCACGATGAGTGAGCCAGAGATGGAGAGAAGAGGAACGGTGTCCGATCAGTCTGGCGTCGGTGGTCAAAAAAATGTTCACCAAATGAGGGCGTGAAGCATTAATTTTCTCTTTCGTTTTTTTTTTAATTACCGTTTCTATAATTTTTGGAAATTTTTCTTGTCACGTGGTAGGAGTGACCAGGGCGGCATTGTAAAGGGGAGGGATGGGAGTGGCGCAACGAAACGCATCACATGCCGTTGTGTTCATAATTTACAAGCAGAGGAAAAAGAAATAGAAAGGAGCCCAGAACGCGTTCTTGGTCAACCAAGCCAACATGCTTGCGAGCGGGACCGTGAGAAGAACGGCGTAGCGACACGAAACGCCTAATAAATTCAAGAAGGAGAGCGAGAGAAAGAGAGAGCGAAAGAGAGAGAGAGGGAAGGATGCACATGGGAAAGAAAATAATATAATACCGGAGCTGCAAACGCACAGAAGACTCGGCGTACTGTCAGGGTCGCAAGGAGTGACCATGGCCAAGACAAGGCACATTTGTGTCCTTCCTCTTTACTGCTGTTTCTTCCTCTTTTCCTTCGTTGTTTGATTCGCCACCGCCGAGCGGTGCGCGTGCGCGCAGCCAACACGGGCCACAAGGAAGAAGAGCAACGAAGGGAAAGGCCATTTTTGCAACCGCAGCTGCCAGTCCAGCTGAGGCCCCAAGCCGCCAAGGACGAGGGCCAGCGCGAGCACGCATCCCTCGTAGAGGACTCGTCTCGGCGTCTTGTCACGCAGGGAGGAAGGCACCTCTTCATGTGCTGACGCCACAGAAGACTCCCCGACAGCTTCGACCGTGCATCCCGTGGCGGTCTCTTTACCGTCGCCCACCTGCGGAACTGGTTCGGCTGCGCTCACTGCTTGGCTGTTAGCAGGGGAGTTGTCTACGCGCTGGGAAGGCGCCTCGGATTCGGTCGGCGTCTGCGAACGCGCATCTTCCCTCGACAAGAGGACGCACCACTGCGCAAGGGAACACGGCCACAGCCACGAAACCGCGAAGGCGAAGAGCGCCGTCAGCATCGGGGTCTGCCACCGAAAGCGCGTCGACACGAGCAGGCCGGTGGAGGGGTCCAGTGTGATGGGACTTGGCGGTAAACACGGCGCACCAACCAGCAGCATCGCACACCACCACACCAGAGCATCGGCGAGTAGCGTGCAAGGCGGTCGACGCCCCGCAAACTCAGCGCGAGAGAGCATGCAAGAGAGAATGCGTCGAAGTAGCGACTAAAGCTTTGGTCAAGCCTTGTGTCGACGCAGAAGGGAGGGGGGATTTCAAAGAACAAACCGTTCGAGGTAAGAACGAGACCCCAGCGTGGTTGCTCGGAGGTGTAGAGGGCGGGGCACTGGTACGTCCGAGAGAGAAGAAGAAGAAGAAAAAAAGTAACAACAATGGAAACAGGGAGAAGCGTGCAAACGAATGAAGCGAATGTTATCTGCGTGTGCTCTCTGCATGACGGTTGCCCCCAGAAGCCCAAATCACACACTCACATACACACACATACTCGAGAGGGGAGGCAGTGCGATGCTACAGTGGGGGACCTACAATGGCCTGATTCTATTTGCCATGGCACAACATGTTTGATGCGGGAAACGGGAAAGGGCACAAGGACCCTGCTCGCCTCCTTCACATCCACATAGCGCTATCATTCATTCGATTCCCTCTTTGCATACTCATGTCTGGTAGATGTCGCAGTGCGATAGAGAAAGAAAAAAAAAAAGAAGGTCCACAACAAGAATCAGCAAAAAACGATGAACTCATACGGCGTACGGCTGATCTTGGGCAAGGAAGCTGATCGCCCGCCGACCTTCTACTGCAGAGGGCGTGTTGCCAGCTGTTTCCGGCCGGCGGAGTGGTGGTGGTGGTGGAACAGGTTGTGGAGTGCTAAAGAGATGGGATGGCGCACTCGGTGGTTGCGGTGTGAGGGAGTGTGCTCGAGCACGCTCATGGTCACGAGAGAACGGGTGCGGTGACGTGAATACGGGTGGCTGCCCACGGTTCTCACGCGAATCGACGCCCACGGTGTCCCCCTGCTCCGGAGCCCCGCCTGTGTTTGCATATGGGTGCAATGGCCGTGACGGGGCGTCGGCGACAGGCTTGCCAGCAAACGTCAGCGAGGGAGGGGGAAGGGGAGTGTCGTAGGGCGGACGCTTCTGTGCCACCGTCCCCCCAGAGGAGCTGGAGACAGCATTCTTGTTCGCCATCCTTGTGCTTGCCCCCGGTGTGGTGGCCTCGTCGTGCTTCGGGGTTGGCACCGAGAAGCTGTTACGGTCACCGCTCTCGCGTCCGCTGATGCTACCCAGCGCTGTGGCATCTAATGCCATCACGGGTGGACCGTTGTGGAACGGGTGGGAGGAGGGAGGCAGGGGAGGCGGTTGCGAGGGTACCTCGTAGGACCAGCGCTTTCGGACAAGCGAGTCGGCTTCCCGTTCCACAGGGAAGGCGTGCCCGCTTGGGGGAGGGGTGGGGCGGTTGCTGGACGGCACACGGGAGGAAAAGTGGTGGAGCTGCGGAGAGCCTTCGGTGTCTGTGGGGACCCTGGTGCTCGCGACTGCACTTTTTTGAGGAGAAGGGGTGGCGTCTGTTTCCAGTACCGCAGGCTGTGCATTCTGCTGGGCTTGCTGCTGAAGGAGTAGTTGTTGGTTGTACACGTACACCCGTGCCGCTTCCGCGGCCTCTGCCTCCTCGATGGCCCTGACTTCGTTGTAGTAGGCGCGAGCCTCCTTTGCGGTTTTCCTGCCCCATCGCCGATGCCGCTCCAGCTGACGACTGAACTTGTTGGCGTGCGTTTGGAGCAGCAACAAGGCCATGGAGGCTGTCACCTCGGACATGACAAGCGCGTCACGGCCAGCGGCTTCCTCCGCAAGGAGCATCCGCAGTTGCAGCTGCCATGCGTGTCTCTGTACACTGGCTTCCGCGATCGGAAGGAGATACTCGCCGTAGAGTCGGTGCATCGCTAGAAAGGCCTCCGCTTGCAAGGGGATGGCGCGTTTGTGCAGGAAAAACTTCCACAATTGTGTGGCCGCCGCCGTCTCCAAGGATGGTGGTGAGACGGGCACCCGCTCCGTCGGTGGTGGTGGTGGTGGTGGTGCGGTGGCTTGTGTCAGATCACTGCCGGCGACCTCGCTTTTCTTGCCACGGTCCGCTTCTGTCACCACAGCAGCTGGCAGGAACGCACTATCGGAGGCCCCACTCAGGGCTCGTGCATGATAGTCAGTACCATCGCCGCTGCCTGCCGGATGGATCTGCGGAGTGCCCGCTGCACCGCCAGCGCGGTGGTTCCCACGAGGGAACGGGGCAACGGAGGCACGGACGGCGTCGAGGAACGAATCGGGAGAGCTTAAGAAGGTGCCGTTGCCAACGACGGCAGTGAGCGGCGGACGCGCCTGCTCCGACTGCAGCGGGGGAGCAGAGACAACGCCCAGATGTGACCCGGTCGGTGTGCCGACGCCTACGCCGCTTGTCTGTCTGTCGTGGTGGCGCTGCGCAGCGGCGGCCATGGCTGCCTGGGAGAAGCCCACCCCGACCCGCTTCTCGCCCCCCAGCGGCGCTGTCAGGGACTGATCGGCGCCACCCATGGCAGGACCTCCGTTGCCGCCGTCTCCGTGGTATGCGAGGGCTGCTGGTGGTGTGACGGTCTTATTGTGTGCGTCATCCTTGCTGTCGTGCTCGGTGGGCCAGCACTCTAGATCTTGCCGCTGTTTTTGCCGGAAGCGCGCCTCGCGCTCCACTGCTACAGCGGACGTCAACGCGTTGCCTGCGCCGTCCTCAATCCTGACCGTGACAGGGCGATTGCGGCGGCGGCTGTTCGGTGCGGGCAGCGGTGAGGACGCGCCTGGACGCCCCATGTTTGCCGTGTTGGTGGCACGGTACGAGCCCACCAGACCGCGACGCTCCACTGGTGAGGTCAGCGAGAGCCCGAAAAGCGGTGACATCCACATTTGCCCTGCTGTCGCCCCATTCCCATTGCCTGCCCCACCTGCCTTTCCTGCACTCCCGCCGTAGCTCCCGCTCGCCTCGACGACGGTCAGCGGAACAGGTACACTCTTTTCTCGAGGTGCACCCACGCCACTAGGGCTCTGGTGCCCAAGACGGTCCACCGTTAAAGGATCGTGTCCATGAGGGGCTTGCGAACCGCGCGGAAATGCGGGCGCTGGGAGCTCCGGTTCTGGCATGGCGATGCCGTCCAGGGAATTGGCAGTCGCCGCGGCGGAGTTGAGCGTGCTTCCGAGCGAGCGGTCAAACCCACCCCCGCTGCCAACGGCCACAATCGTATGGGTGGCTGGGCTGTTGCTGGGGTACGGCGACACCTGTCCGCTCGCGGCGGTGGGTGGGCCCCACGGGAGTGCGGTGGGCGTCGACTGGCTGGCCGCGCCGTCTCGCATGGCCATCTCGCGGCGTTCCCGGCGCCCGCAGTTGCTAATGTACGTGCGGTCAACGTACTCGTGGTTCCAAAGACGCGCTCGCGTGAATGTTTCGGCCGCACCGACCTCCTCCCTCTCAATCGAGTGCCGCGCCGCCGTCTCTGCGTCGAGGAGACGATTCTGCTCGGTCTCACGGAACAAGGCGCCGGATGCGAGGCCCTCCGCGGTTTCTTTCAACGCCAGCAGGCCGCGGACCACCTGACATTGAAGCATACCAACCTCATAGACCTGCAGCATTCGCGCAAGAATGTTCGCCTCTACCGCGGGACGGCATCGATGTTCGTAAAAGTGAATAAATTGGTATTGCTGGCCAAGCAACTGTCGGACCCGCGCAGCGCGCATGGTGCGCTGCAGTCGCAACGTGGCATTCTGCACCTGATGGGACCACAGCATCGACTGCTCGCGCAGACGCAGAGACTGCTGATGAGGTGGCAGATGCGCCGCGAAGTACTGCGGTTGCCGCATCCAGAAGTAGTAGCCGCTGTACCGGTAGTGCCTTGCCAAGTGCACGCGCACGCACGCACCAGCGACGACGCGGTGGAGCAGGGCGGCTGCTTCTGCACGGCGCCTCGCACGGCGCTCACGCCAGCGGGAGAGGTAGGCGTCAAAGATGCGCTGGATCCGCAGACTGTCAAGGAACGCCTTGTTTTTTTCCACCTGATGCAGCATCACCCGTGCATTGATGTGGCACTGCCAGAGTTGTGGGCCGGAGAGGGAGGAGGAAGAAGGGGAGATGACGCTGCTGCCCGCGCGGCTGCTAATCATTGCCAAACCGGCGCCTTCCCCAGTGGTGAAAGACGGGCCGTTGAAGTTGCTGTGGGGCACGATACTTTCCCACACGGAGCCCTCGCCGCCCATGCTTCCATGGTTGCTCTTCGCATGGCGACTTGGATTGTTGGTCGTCCAGGTCATCCTATCATTCGTCAGCTCACCACCACCCACGCCGAACCCGGACCCAGCATTCATCCCCACTCCCAATGATGCGCCATCAGGCACCGCCGAGCCGTCACCACCATTCGCGTTGCCTATCAACGACCCCGTAGTACCATTACCAAACAATCGATAGCTCCCCGGGCGTGCCCCGGGTATGGCTTCGCCAGGTTCACCAAGCACGACGGCTCCCAAGCTCTCGCGAGGGGTTGGCAAGGTCGACGGTGGTGCGTACCCTTCGTTGAGGTCCACTGTGTCGCCGCAGGTGAGGTCGATCCAGCGGCCGGTGGCGGCCTGGAGTGTCGTGGCCTCCATCCAGAGTTCGTCCCAGACAGACCAGTCTCCACCGCCGTCACCGCCATCACGAAAAACGCCCGGGCTGCCGCCACCCATGGAACCTGTCAGACCTGCCAGGGGAAAGACGGCGTTGGAGTAGTCCGCCGCTGCGTTCCCGTGCGGGACCGTGCTCGTGACAACAGGATACGCAACATTTGCGTTGGCGTTGCTGCTGTAGGTGGCGCTGTCACTTCCGCGCCGTGGCGTGGGCAACGGTGAGCCGCTGACACGCCTGCTTGTGTAGACGGTTGGCGCTGCCACACCGGCTGACGAGGTAAGCACCTGCTGAGGGGTGACGCCTTCGAAGCTTTGCAAGAGTCGTGCGTTGGCAGCGGAGGCGACGGCTGCGGCGGGAGAGCTTGCGCCACCCACCGCCGTCACCCTACGTGCAGCCAACAGCTTCGCGGTCAGGGCAAGACTCTGCAGCAGCACGGCCCGCGCCTCACCGTACCGTCGACGGAAAGCCAGCGCGCAGGCTTGGTTATTCAGCGCCGTCGCGTAATCTACGGCAGGGACGTCGTTGCGGTTGTCGAGCACAAACGAGAGCTCCGTCATGGCGTTGTCAAGGTGGCTCTCGACACGTCGGTGGTATTCCTGCATCTTCACCCGCAGCCGTTCCCCCATGCTGGGTTGTGCGATGACTTTGCGCTGCCGTGCGAGTTGAATGGCATCCAGGAGGACGTTCCGGCATGTTCTGTACTCATGCTGAGCTTGCTTGCAGTAGAGCAAGGCGAGGTTGTTCTGCACCGCACAGAGGGTCTTGGCCAGCCGGTCTGCCGTCGTGGTGGCGCTGCTGAGACCAGTGAGGGCGGCTGCCCCGACTCCAGTTGTCGTAGAGAGCGACGACGGAAAGAGCGCTGCGGCGCCAGCAAGGGCGCTTACCAGGGCGGTCGTGTTAGACAGCAGGCCGCTCTGCAGTACAGCCGTTGTCGCAACCGAAGTTTGTGTCCGGTACGGACCAAATGCAATCCGCACCGCCTGGTTCCGCCTACCCACCCACCACCGCAGCGCGCTGTAACTTGTTGCGGCGGTGTTAAGGAATGTGGAGCTGTGGGTTTGGCTGCTGCCGCTGCCGCTGCCGACACGCCGGCGCAGTGTACTGCTACTCGGTAACCCACGCTGCGGTCGGCGGGTGCGTTGCATGTGGGTGGAGCGCTGTTCGTCCTCTGCGCGAGGAGGTACCGGTTCGCGGTGATAGGATAGGTGGCTGACGCTGCTGCTGCCCTCTTCCGAGATGCGAGAAGATGACCCTAGCGGTCGCGAAACTTCTCGCGCAACGTTTGGTGAGTGATTGCCTATTTGCGCCGGCGGGGCGACAGCGGAGGGGACCATGTGCCCTTGGTCAGGCAGATCTTTTCCAAGGGAGGACGACGCAGCGGCGAGGAGTAGCGCAGGTTTCCTGCGAACGCGCGGTGGCGCGTCAGCCAGCCCGATCTCTTTTTCTCGATCCCCATCTTCGTTAACGAGCATCTGACCCGTGCCAGCCGTCTTTCCCTCTTTTTCCTTTTTCATTTCACGGAGCGCCAAGGGTGTGTTTTCGTTGACTTCAGGGCTTGTAGATGGGAGGGCCACGACACTGCTAGGCTGCGAGAGGAGTCCTTCGTTTCCCGAATGCGCGGAACTCGACGCGGAGACGTCCGACAAGGCACTGAGGGAGTCGTCAAGAGGCCCAGGGGAGGTAGGACGCTGCTGGCGGTGTGCGCGTCCTCCTTGGCGCCTGCGTCCCGTCTCCTCACCGCCCTCTCCCGTGCTTTCACCCCTGGGCCGACCACTGGTGCCGACCACCCCGCTGTTCATGTCTTGGTTTTCGTCGGTGGCGCTGTCTGTTCGCCCGTTGTTGTTGCCCTTGCCGCGATGAAGAAAAAGGAGCTTCGGTGTGGGAGGTCGTTTACCAGTGTAACCGCTGCTGGGCGGCGAGGGCGGCCGTCCCTTGAGTCGTGGCGGTGGCGTCGGCGAGGACAGACCCTTGGCCACCTCACTCACCTTGCCGCCGTCCCGTTCCCCTTCGCGGCGGTGGCCCGGCCCCCGCTGCGCCTCTGTTGTCCTACCGCCCTTTTCCTCTGCTTTGCTGTTTGTCTTTTCGGCGGGGTGTGGGACGGTGTTTGTTGCTGGTTCGCCATCGAGCGGGGAAAGCGGAGACCTCTCCTCGTCCACAACCTTGTCGTCTCCTTTCCTAACGCCCGTGTCGATTTCCTCCAAGCTACCCAGGTCAAAGTCCAACGCGGTCACACGACCAGCGAGCAGCTCCGACTCGGCCCTCTCCGCTGCTGCGGCCTCGCGTGCTCTCGCAAGGTGCAAGGAGATGGTCTTCTTAGCGCGTAGAAATTCCTCGCGCGCTTGGTAGAACGTCCCGTAACTGCGCATAAAGAGGAGGCCAAGGTCATTCGCCGCCGTCGCCGCCTCCACGCTTTGCTCACCAAAGCACAGTACGATTAACTCACGTCGCAGTGAGGCAGATGTGATGGCTCTGTCGAGCCCTTCTCGTGGGGCCCGGTCCGGGGTCACCACAAGCATGTGCTTGACAAGGAGCTTTAGCAACGTAAAGTACAGCTCCGCACACTGCACGAGGCGGAGCTCAAAGGGCTTTACGGCCGTGAGGCTGCCCCTCGCCATCCCCGCTGCGCCACCACCACTTGCCGCCACGTGCACGGCCACCGAGGTCATTCCCCGGTTGGTTCCGTCGTAGGACGACGCATCGTTGCCGATCTTGTAAAGACCACCCGAGGTGTTTGGGTTGCCTGGCGAGGCCCTCGTCAGGCCAACAGCTAGCCCCTCACCACGTGGTCTCCCGTTACCTCCGCTCTGGGGTTGCTCCCGTTCCGTGCTGCTTCCGCGATCGCGCGAGGCGCTGGACATCCATCCGGACGTTGTTAATGCGTTGTTGGTGTTGCCCTCGTTATCGTCACCCTTGGGCTTGCTGTGGTGGTGGGCGAGCGGCTCAAGGGGAGGCGGAGGGTTTGCCGCGGTGGCAATGGTGGCCCCGGGTGCGTGGTAGGGAAAACGCCCCGAGGCAGAATCCAGCGGCGACGGTGTTTGCTCTGAAGCGGTTCGCACGTGCGCGCCTGCGCTCGCTACGTCCAGAGCCTCGGGCGAGCTACCGTCGCCCACCGCCTTGGCTTGTCCTGGCGGAGGAGGAAACGGTGCGCAGGAAGGGAAGGGGCCTGTGTTGGTGGGTAAAGGGAAAACTCCAGAAAGAGCTGCTGCCGTACTCGGCAGGCTCGTGGACGCTGTGACAAAGTTGATAATGCCACCTGTCAGCACATCGAGTTTGTCGACGGCAGACTCGAGGGCATCGGTAATGCGGGGTGACGTAAAGTTCTCCGCGATGCGGGCAAGGAGCTGGACACGTACGCGTAGGATGTAGCCGAGTGCGGTGCTGCCCTCAAATAGCTCTTCCATGCGTTGCGCGTAGTCCCAGTGGGCGACAAGGGCCTGGGTGGCGTCGCACTTGCTGCACAGCATACAGACTCGCATGCTCGCATCGGCGGCAAAGGCGGAGCGGGGCCGAGCGCCGTCAGAGATGAGATCCACACCGGCCCGCCGCGCTAAGCGGTCCGCTGCGGCGCTACCACTGCCCGCAACGCTGCCGTGACGGCCTTGGTGATCGCGTCTCGACGAGGCCCGCTGCGTGTTGCGGCCCACCCCCAGCAGCCCTGCGGGAGTGAGGTTTCCAGGCACGCCAGCTGCGAGGTAGGCGCCTCGCCGGCTGCCACCACCACCGCGTCCACTGCCCATGTTGGCACCGCCGTACACGCTGTAATCATCCACGTTGAGGAAGTCAAAGTCCTCTCCGTTGTACCAGCCACGGAGCGCGACGCGGATGTCCGTGGCATAGAGCTGAATGTTCTTGCCCATGTGCAAATAATGCAGACGGCATTCCTCCGAATCCTCCCTGCTGGACCCTGTGGCGGCTCCGCCCGCGGCCGCGGCTGTGATGTGGGCATTTCGTTGCTGAGGGAGGAGTACCACCCGAGCGCCGAGTTGCTTTTGGTCCTCGGCGTACACTCGAATTTTCTCACGGCTGCCTTGCTTGAGAAACAGTGGGACCTCGATGGTGTTCCGCCACACAGCGGTGCGAAGCGGCGTCCTGGAAGTTGCACTTGTGAGGCTGGCGGCCGTGGTTGCTCCGTGTGCCGACGCGTCTGTCGTCTCCGACGGCCGCGGGACGTCCCCGGCCAGAGAAAAAAACGTGTCAAAGACGTTTGCGGTGCTCACCCGGCGGTCCACCTCGATCCCATCGTCCCCGACAAGCAGAGGGATGTTGAGCATCTCCTGCAAGCACTGCAGGGTGAAGCCTGCAAAGATGTGCTCCGGTTGGAACTCGTAAAGCTCGGGATCACCCGCCGCGGACGGGGAAGCCTCCCCGTGCACCAGCCAGGAGTTCATGTCGTGCAGCCTGACGCTTGGAAAGAGGTGCATTGTCTCGCCGTTGTACATGGCGGACCGGCTCGGTAGGGTCGCGCGGTGGCGGCTACCAGCCGTTGTCCCTCCAGAACCCCCAACGGCAGTGCCAGCGGCTCCCGTCTGCGCCACACCGCTCCGCAGCTGCGCATCGAAGAAGCTGGCCGCAGCGGTGGCTGTCGACACGCCAGGCATCCCTGGGGCCCTGGGCGTCGCGGCAGACACGCTTGCAACGCCACCACGTCGGCTTCGGCGCATGACCGTGTGCTGCTTGTGCAACACCTGCGACTCTGTCGCCTTCTCACCGAGGGCGTATGCCTTGGAGTAGAACCCGTCGTAGACGGCGCGCCTCAGCTCGTCAAACATACCTGGGCGGAACTTCACCCCTGTGAGAGACGGGTTAAAGGCAGGGTAGTGGCCGTTGCCCGCCGCGGCGGGGGTGGACTCCTTGAGGGTGGTGTACTGAGAGGCAAAGAGGCCCCGGCCGCTGCTGCTCGTGCGGCTTCGCGTGGCACTCCCTGGGCCACCACCCGAGACCCCAAAGTGGCCGTTGCTCAAGAGAGGCGGCGCGTCCACGTTGACGCTCTCCCCCTCGTCGAGGTTCGCAGAAGTCTCTGCAAGGACAGAGCCCGGACGATTGCCCACCATACGGCGACGGGAGCCGGTCCCTCCCGTCCGCAAGACTGAGCCGTCGTTGCTCAGAACGCCGTTACGAAGACCACCGTCCTCTGCCATGTTACCGCTTCCCGACTGTTCCGCCAGATCATCTAGGTTCTCGTCGTTGGGTGAGTCGGGCTCCGCCTCCACAAAAAAGACGCCATTAAGGACTCGCTGCAATGTCTGGAGGAACGGCTCGCTGAGCTCGGCGCGCAAGCGTTCGGCCTCTTCGCGGGTCAGCGTTGGCGCCCCGACGCCGTCCGCGCCGCCCGCGCGGCTTGACGCCGCCGCCGTCGTGGTGTTGGCGGCTTCTAGCCCAACGTGGAATGTGGAGCCTGGGTCTGCGACAGTGCTCGAGTGATCCGAGACCGCCACCGACGCCCTGGAGGAGGAGGCGAGAAGGCAATAGTTTTGGAATTTCGTCAACCACCACGTGCCGTCCCGTGTGTATGCGTGCCACTCTTGTCTCACCAGGTGCTTCACCACCCGCGCAATCAGCTCCGCGAGGATGCCTTTGATGCACCGGGAGCATTGGTGCAGACGGGCGAGGTTGTTAGGCGAGGCGGAGCCGTGTCGCTGCGCGTCCTGGACCTGCTGGAGGAGGCTCTTGTGCTCCACCTTCAACGCGTCAAGGATGGCATCGACATGAGTGCCGAAGCGAATGCCGTGCCCATGAATAATGGAGGAGAGGAGAACGGACTTGTCCGCCTTTGTGCCGTCCAGCAACCGCGCCACCACAATTTTAATTTTGGATTGTAAGACCAGCTCGTTGGGGCCAAACTCACGTGAGACGCAACCATCGCGGGTGTGGTACATTTCCCTGCGAGGCATACACAACCCTGTGTGAGAGTGACGGGCGAAGGGCTGGTACAGGGCGATGGCGCGCGCATCAAGCATGTACCACCGGGCGTCCGCACCAATAGAGAGGAGCAGCCGCGCTGCTTCATTCACCGCATTGCTCCCGCTGGGGTCCCTGGCGTTGCTGCCGCCCGCCGCACCAGAGGCCGTGCCACCAGCGCCAAGGCCCACAGTTCCAACGCCACCGCCCATGGCGCCGGGGGTCGTCCCGGCGATACCATTCGCACTAAGGGCAGCCTTACTCGCGAACATGTCGAGGCTAGTGTGGGTGGCTGCCACCCCGGCGCCGCCTGTGCGCTTCGCGGAGGGGCATGTTGAACCTGGGACGGCGTAGAAGACGCTGTGGGGGCTGGCCGACACGCGCATGCCGTGGCTCCGCGGACTACCCATCAGCGCCGTGAAGTTAACGCTACCGGGTTGGGTAAAGTGACTACTGAGAGCGTTGGTGCCGAGACCACCCCCGCTAGTGGTCACCGTGCCACTGGCGGAAAGGCCGGCGGTCGAGTACATGGGAGTATTCAGGTTGGCGACTCCTGCAGAGGAAGCCTGCGCGACAAGGGCGGCGGCCTGGTCCAGAGGGGCGAGGGCACCACGAGCTTTGGCCATGGCGAAGGCAGCTGCGAACCGTGGGTCCTCCCCTCGGCCACCTTCGGTGCGGCTGAGGGGCTTGAAGAGATGCAGACTCGCGCACAGTGCCTCAAAGCTGTGCCACACAGGGTAGATGCTGTCCCACCCCACCCACGGCGCCGTCACTGGTGCAAGGGAGAGACACAGCACCGGCACGCCTAGCACCTCCATCCCCAGCGCCAGTGGGGTGAAAAACTTAGAAAGCGGCGCGTTGACCACGGCGTGGAGGCTGTCAACGTAATTACGCACTTCCTTCGCACTGTTCCAGCGCAGCAAGCACATGCCGTGCGCCGTGTCGTAGCAGCAGGTCGAGCTATAGCGAACGAGGCTGTTGAAGACGTCTGTGTAGCGCTCATTGTCTGACACCCAGACGGTGACCGTGTTCACCATAATGTCCGCGAGGGTGTCCAGGTACGCATTCCAGGGTTTGTAGCACATTTCCTCATAATACTCCTCTCCCCACTCGTTCCTCAGGATAGTGTAGGAGGACGGAGTCGTTTTGTAGTTCTCCGCGGCCCGTTGGTCGGCCAGTACAGCCGCCTGCACAGCCGCTTGCACCGCTGCAGCCTGTTGCTGACTCGGTGGAGGTGGGGAACAATTACCGATACCGCGAAGAGGCAGTGTTAGCGGGGGTGTCACAGAGGGCTGCCGGCCGCCCTCGCTCGGCTTCAAAAATGCAGGGCCCGAGCCACTGTCGGCCTGCTGTTGCTGCAGCTGCACTGGTGTAGAAGCACCGGGAGCAAGGCCATTTGTGATGGGTGACTGTCCACCCTGCCGGGAGAAGGGGCCGGTCGCCGCGTTCGACGGTGAGGCTGGCGGCGGCGGCGGTGAAGGCCCTGCTGACGTCGACGAGGAAGATGCACCTTGCCGTCGTGCGCGGGACGCACTCTCGCTGAGGTCACGCTTGACGGGCTGTGTGTTGCGAAGGGTTTGGTTGCGCAACAGCTGACGTAGGCTCTCTACCTGAGCCACGTATTGCTGATGCGTTTCTCGTGCGACAGGGGTATCACTAAAGGCTCTGCATACGAGGAAGTACTCGGTGAAGAGTGCCGCTGTATTGGTGGGTTGTGTGCGAAGCGCGCGCGCGGTGCGTGCCGCATTCGCGTCTTTAGCAGAATACATTGACCTTGTGAAGCGTCACAGGTCCATGTAAGACGGGCTGAAGACGAGGTCAACACAAACGAAGGAATCCTTGACGTGTGCGGCACGTTGGAGATAGGGTGACGGCAAGAAAAAAAAAATCTTTAAGATCAGAAGCAATAAGCGAGGCAAAAAGAATGCACAGCAAAGTGAGACAGAGAAACGAGCCAGGAGATGGAGATTCTAGCGAGTGAAGAGAAAGAGGTCGAGCGAAAGAAGCGCGAGCAAGAGGTGAAGACACCAGTGCCTTAACAACGCTGCAAAATCAGTGGGTAGACTTGTGTGAATCAAAAGGAACGGTGATACTGGGGAAAAGAAGCGCGAAGAAGGAAGAAGGAGCACAAACACAAAACACACACGACAGAAAAGCCTTTACGGGCGAGTAACGGAAAGTATGGAAGGCACAACGAAAAAAAGGATGTAGAGGAGCGCCACCGCTTGATAGCGCGCTTACTGAGACAGAAGGTAGGAGGGTATGTGGGAGAAAAAAATAACGAGAGGTGTGTGTGTGTGTGTGTGTGTGTGGAAAGCGAAAAGAAAACAAAGAAGGCTCGAAGCGTACTTGTACAAGAGGAAACACTTAGCAGAAAGTGGAGGTCGCCTCTAGAAGAGGCGGAAAGCAGATGGGCGTGAAGCGGTAAGGTGAAGAGCACACTTTCGAGCCGCAAGATCTGCTCACACGTTCTGAGTTGCGACAACTGATGTTGTCAGAAAGAGATTGAGGAAGGTGGAGAAGAAAGAGGTGGGGAGAAAGAGAAAGAGAAAGAGAGATGTGACCGAGCCGTTCGCACAAGAAAAGTGGGGTCATCACGGCAGTGTGAGGTGACGCATCACGACCACAGCAGCTTATCGTTGCCTCCGCGCCACGTAGAGGGGGTGCGTTGGCATGGTGAAGGAAGATAAACTGCTGCTAATTCTCCAAGTTGCTTTTCAACACTCGCCAGGGCGATGTTGTGATGAGTTCTCCCCGCTTTGTAGCAACACACGCGCTGCACTGCGAAAGCTGCGCCTCCGTTCACCGGAGTCGGCAAACGACCTCTGTCGTTGCCACCTGCATGGTTCCCATGTAGACAAGTCTTCATTTTTTCAGTTAGCAACAGTCAATAATTGTGTGAGAGAGAGAAAAAGAAAGAAAGAAAGAGAGGAAGTGCCGCAGGAAAGGCAATCAAGGAGAAAGTCCTGCACGAGCGCGCAGAGACGTTATGGTCCCTGTACGCTTCGGTCCTCTTTCCAGCCCACCTTGTTTGTGGAATATAATCTTCGCGGCTTCGCAGCCAGCGAAAGGGTGTTGAGCTTGGAAAAAAGCTAAACAAGGCCTGTTGCCAAAAAAGAAACAAAAAAAAACGTGGAGAGATGCTAAAGCAAGGTAACAACGGAACAATGGTATACCTGCCTGGACTCATGGTATGTGCGAAGCCAGAAAAGAACTTTCGCTGCTGTGTCTTCTGGAGATGAGAAGACAAGTGGGCAACCTGACGCCGAGCATAGTATCCCTCACGCAGGGGACTGCTAATCAAGCCATTACCAATGCGTGACAGTGAGCGAGGAGTAGCACGGCCGTGTTTTCACCGTCACCAGCGCAGCGCGCTCATTTCTGTGGCTCGCTCTGCCCAGAAAGAAGGGAGCCATCTGCCTTGCGATCGAAGTACACAGGTTGATGCGAGTAGAGACGGTTCACAATGACCATCCGCTGCATCTGACGAAGCTTTTCCGGCCCCTCCTTGGCGAGGAACTTTTGCTGCTCCTCGAGTGGGAGTTTCTCCACAGCAGCAATGTCGTCCTTGGCGTGCTGCACAAAGTACTGACGGAAGTTGTAATCGTGAAAGCCGCGCGCTGTCCGGACGAGTCGCGCGCGCAGCTGATTCAGCGACTGCTGGACAGCAGGCGAAGACATGGCACAGTCTACAGCAATAAGAGAAAATATAGAGAGAAGAGAAGAGTCGTGCGCTATGTGGCAGCGTAACACAGGAATGCTGACGGGGAGAACCGTTTGGTACTTCAGAAAGACTTGATGTACGGGATGCAAGAGGAACCAAGGCATTTAATGGCCACCGTGAGGAGGCGAGAGGAGCAGGTGGTGGGACAGAGGGGAAAATGTGTATAGGCTTGAGAACACGGCAAAGCAAAACTAGGATAGCTTGGATGACCGCATCTAGGAGCCCGTTCCAGAAGACTCCCTCCCCGTATACTGACCGGCGGGCACATGAGCCGCATCGTGCAAGAAAGGAAGAAACGTCCCTGACGAGTTTAATCATTTTTCGCTATGCCTAGGAAACGCATCGCTTACGAGGGCGGGTTCCTCTCCAGCCACACCCATAGTTGTGTTTGCAAAGGAGTGAAGATTGCATACACATGCTTAGCCTATTGGTTTGGTTTGGTTACAGTTAGCCGGGACTGGTTTAGTTACACGAGTTAAACAACAACAGATATGGAAGTAACAAAAGAGGAATCGAAGCGATCATAACAAGTGGAAAGGGAAGATGCACAAGGAGAGTTCTTCCAATGCAGAATGCGGGAGCTGTTAGAGGTGTTTACGTCATGCGGGCCTCGTCACGCAGGTACTCGCCCACATCAGCTTCGTGGAACAGCACCTGCGAGTTCATCTCGCACTTGCGGCATTCCAGCGTACTGAGTGCCGCCACGCCGAAGCCAAGGGGGATATCACCCATAGAAAACACAGCAACCTTCTGATACTTAGGCGTCGATTCCGTGACACGGCCGAGACCTGCACGAGTCACGTTACCACCGTACAGAAACTTCTGCTCCTGGTTTGGCTTCACCCAAATCTTGAAGAGGGAGTACTGCGCAATGTACTCCAGAGCTGTCACCTGAATACGCACGTTGCCATTGTGCGTAAGCTTCGCGAAGAGGACGCCGATGCCCATGAGGTTGTTCTTAGCGACACAGCTAGCCAGCTTCGCCAGACGCAGAGGCATGTACCAGATGCGGTTCTTGTGGAGACGGAAGCAGTATTCCTCCTCGCCCTTCCGCTCAAGAAGGTGAGTTGTGTTCGGTCCGATGTATTGGGCAAGCTTGTCGAAGAGTTTCTTCGTTTCCTCAGCGGTTAATTCACGCATGGTTGGAGGTCTGTGGGTATGTGGGTAAAGTACTGCTACAGGACAGCCGAAAAACCTTGTGGGTGTTGTAGATCGGTGGAAAGGGACACTTGCTACAAAAAAAGCAAAGGATGCGCGCGCACAAAACACGCACGGGAGGATGTAGACGAGGGAGATGAGCTGTGTATGTTTGTGCAGGTGTATGTCGCTCGAAAGCTGTATCCATGAGGCCACAGTGTCCGCAACACGATTGTTTTGTACAAGCGATCCGACGCGTTGCGATCGGTGGTGTGGTGCAGGGCCAGACCCGCGGCACGTGTCAGAGAGAGAGAGAGAGAGAGAGAGGGAGAGATAGAGAGAGAAAGAAAGAGGCGTTACTGGTAGGATGTTGCTGGTGCAAAGTTGCCTCTGATGGTGAATGTGTTGATATTCAGAATGATACAAGAATCGATACTCGTGCGGAGGGTGGTTTCTACAAGAAGGCCACTGATGTGGTGAGGGGGGCCCGTCTCATACCGCCGTCAGGTGAGCGAGCATAGGGAAACGGAGGTCACATGATACAGCAAGTGCTTTCTTGGTACTCCTGTGCCTTTTTGAGCTCTTGGAGTCCCTTGCTCACGTTGAGGTCCGCTCGCTGAAGGTTGTAATCGATGCGGTCGAGCATGGTGCCTTGCTCAACCACAAGCAAATGAAGGTCCTCGAACATAGAGTGGAGGTCTTGGACACCATCAAGAATCTCCTTTATTTCCTTGCTAACTTCTTCGTTTCGGGCCTCCTCAAGAAGAAGCTCCTGGATGTCAGCCTCAGTGTATCCAAGCTGCATGAAGGCTGCAGCCTTGGATTCTTGTTCAACAAGATGGTGGGACGCCTCGTTGCCAAATTTGGTATACTTTTGTTGCCGCCGTTCCCGTAGTTTCAGCTGGTTCCCATAGTACTCCTGACCGCTCTTAAACGTTTGCAGTAGGGATTTCAGCCTTGACGAGAGATGCTTCCGTGCATTCTCGGCGATCCGCACCTCTTCGGCGTGAGTGGGATCGCGAGCGGACATCCCGTTGATAACCATGCGATCAAGCTCTTTCAGCAAACGGTGAGTGTCCTCTGTTTGTTTCTCAATCATGTCCTGGAGTTGTTGTTCCTCCTCCTCCGACCGAAAACGTGGTCTCAGGAACTCCTGCTGGGTGTCTGCTAGCTTCTCCATTTTTGATTTGATAGTCTCCTCAAGTTCTGTGAACTCTTCGAGCGCACGAATCCACGGGGGGTTCCACACTGCAACGGCTTGCCCTTCTGCATCATGAGAACCCATACCCGTAAACTGGCCACCGCTGTGCGTACGCAGAGCAGCGCGACGAGCTTTGAACTCATCGAATCTGTCTCTAATCTTGGGAGGTGGGTCTGATCCTTCCATTGACGCAGTATAAACCACACACAGAGAATGTGGATGATAATCGATTAGTCTATCGGCTACAGAGGGACGAAGGTAAAGTACTGCAAGCTCGCAGATGACAGGAAGGAGCCAGCGCATCCAGTAGACCAGAAAAAGGAAGAGCTCATCGGTACATCGCACGTGAGCAGAGCACAACGTTGCCCTATGGGGTATGGAGACTAGTGATAGGGACTCGACGGCACGAACCAACGGGCCACTCTATTTGGAAGGCGGTTCTCAGCCTCCCATGCACGTTCATCTTGTGTTGCTTTACTTCGGTGATGAATTGCGCCAAACAGTGACAGGGAAACGTCGTGATCCAGTTCTTACAAACAAGATGACTTTGGCCGTTGGCCCTGGAGACAATGTGAGAAAAGAAAAGAAGACAGTCATAATCAGCAAGACGTCCTTTTCGAGTTGAGCGCCAGCGCCTTCAGTGCATGCGTAGGTTTCTGTCGGTTTCGTAGCACCGTGTGATGTGCGCAGCGATACTTTCAAGAAACCCCATACAAAGATTCATGTAGTTTACACACGAAAGCATAATGGAGCCCAACCCGTGCGCACGCACCCTTCCGTGCAGAGGATAGGGTGGTGCGATCATCTGTCACATGACGAGATGTCAAGACGACCACACAATGCTGGGAAGAGACATGAAAGCAATCCTACCTGAAGGAAAAAGAAAACGGACGTAAAAGGAGCAACAAGAAATACTGATACTTCAGCGCAATACAGATGAAAGAAATAGAGAAAGAAAGGAACATGGTTGACGAGTGGCACTGGTAACGGGTGGGAAAAAAGTGTGTAGTTAGAGGTGATGAAAGAAGTTGGTGACGGACTGGTGTACGACGCACCGCGCTTCCTTTGCCAAGCAAAGGTATACACCCGCGTCTATACGCGGAAAATAAAATAAACAAATACGTTAACGATAGAGGAAAAAAGAAAAGGAGAGAGAGAAGGAAAAAGAGAGAGAGGCACAGCGGAATGCCAAGGGTGGCCATTACAACAGATGGCTTTTCCGCTCCTGTAGATTTCATCCGACAAAGCAAGATGTCTGCAGGTATCTTTACTTGTGGTACTCCTTCAGCTTTTGGAGACGCTCAGCCGCCAGGGTGAGGTCCGCGTCCGGCTTGCACGCGGCGAAACGAACGAAGTTCTCGTACACGTGCTTGTTGGCAGGAGAGCAGAATGCCGTCGTGGGGATCGCGCACACGCCGATAGTCTTCGTGATCCAGCGGCAGAACTGCCAATCCTTCGCGTACGTGGTGTCATTGGCGTCATAGTAGTGCTTCGGGTCGACCCTGGAAATGTCGGCCATGACGAAGAAACCACCCGAAGGCCTCACCGGAGTGAGCCCACTGTCCTTGATAATGTCGCACAAGCGCTCGACGCGGCGTTCGTACGCCTTGTTAAACTCGCTGTAGTAGTCATTCTCGTCTGCACGCTCCATTGCACGGGCGGTTGCAATCTGCAGGGGTGTTGCAGTGCAGAACGTTTGACCGCAGATGGTTTGCACGATGGGAAACGTCAACTCCTGACTCGCGATTGCCCACCCAACCTTCCAGCCTGTAGAAGAGAACGTCTTTCCAGCGCTGCACAGGGTGATGGTACGCTCCCACATACCAGGAAGGGTGGCGATGGAGATGTGCGGCTTTCCATACGTGAGGTACATGTAAACTTCGTCCGCGATGACGATGATATCGTGCTCTTTAGCCACCTTGGCAATGATTTCAAGCTCTGCGAGAGACCATACCTTTCCAGGGATATTTTGGGGAGTGTTCACGATAATGAACTTGGTCTTCGGTGATACTGCGGCCACAAGAGCTTCTTCGGTGAGTGACCATGCGTCCGCAGACTCTGTCGACGGCTGTAGGGAAACGTACTTGGCGACGGCTCCGCAGGTGACGAGGTCATGGTAGTAGCTCTCGTAAAACGGCTCAATGAGGATTATCTCATCACCGGGGTTGAGAAAAGCCTGAGCAACGGCGTTGAGGCCTTGGGTGACACCGTTGGTGACGATCACCTCTGTGGGGGCGATATCGCGGTTGAACCGCTTGGAGTACAGCTTGCGCAGCTGACCGACAAGCTCTGGGTGGCCACGCACAGGGGAGTACTGATGGTGCAACGGGTTTTCTCCACTGGCTGCAATCACCTTGCTGAGCTCATCAAGCAAGAACTGAGGAGGCGTGAAGCTAGGAAACCCTTGTCCGAGGTTCACGGCTTTGTTCTGGATGGCAAGGGGTGTCATCTCCTCCCAAATGGAAACCACGGGAAGCCCAGAAAGGCGAGCAGCTGGGGAGAACTTGCTCATTGCGAAGAGTTCTCTTATCAGGATGTGTGAGGGAGAACGGTGCGTGTCGAATGGGGAACAGGGAGGAGTGTTCGGATGCAAGTGGATGCAAGGTATGGGAAGCAGGCAACTAGTTAAGGGATGTTAGGCTACTTTTGACTTTGTTAACGGGAGGCAAGGGAATGATCCAGAGAGAGGGAAAGCGTGTTGTTATGTTTCGGCGCGGTCGTCATTTTTGCGCGTGTGCTTTGGTTTGTGGCTTCGTTCGCTGGTGCTGTGGGTCTCTGTTTGCGGTTCCTCTTTTTTGCCGTTGGCCTTCTGGCGTTCGCTCCGGTGGGTGCCTATCCGTGGCGGTCGGGCGGGGTCCCTCGCCGGGGTGGCAGGGGTTCTTGCCTGGTTCCCCCATGGGCCGCCGCGAGGGGCTGGGGGCCCGGGGGCGGCGTTGCCCTCCGCGGGATCCCGGGGGGGGGGGGTGGTGTGAGGAGGGGGGCGGGAAGGACGAGGGAGTTGAAAGCTACCTGTTCGAGGGGGGAGGGTGTTGGAATGGGCGTATGGGTTCATTTCGTTTGCGGCATCGGGGGCGGGGCATTCTTTTTTACGGAACCGCATTCGCGGTGGCGTAGGGAAAGGCCTGCCGGCGTGCGTTCGGGGCGGCGGGGGCCCTCGGGGGTCGGGTCCACCGCCCATTCTGGGTCACAACTGGTCTCTTTTAGGCCGAGGGGGTGGTGGTCAAAGGGGAAAAGGAACGATAAGAACAACCAAGCTGCAAAACGGGGGTAGCACTTCCACGCTATGCCCCTAAAGCGGAAGAAGGAGGGGCTCGTCGTGGCGCGCGGCGGGGTCAATGTACGGCAGTTGTGGGCAGCGGGTTGCCCACGGGGCTGGCAGGGCAGGCCGGACACGACCGTGGAGGTCCTGCCGGCGCCAGCCTGAGACCGCAACGCCGCCCAACACGTTACTTCCACCGCGGCGGTACAGTTGAGCAAAAAGCGTGGGCTGCGAGGGGCTCTCCTCTGCCTCTGTACCCGCGTCTTCGCTGTCGTGGGGTTGCGGGGTGAACGGGCTGTGCGCCGCCGTGGCTGGCGTGATCTGCGGTTGCTGCTGCATCTGCCGCTTCCAATCCATGAACCGCTGTGACGGCCGCTGCGCCTTGCAGCACTTATATGTGTTGCCGTCTGTGTTGGTCTTTTCCGTGAAGATAGACGCCGGCGCTGGGGAGACGGCGGGTGCGGTGTGCGTGGGGCTTGCGGGGTCGGTCTGCATGGCGCCTGTGGGGCTTGCGGCGTGCGCGGGGTGGCTGCTAGGAAGATAAAAGGTGGCGACGCGCTGGATGAGGTGGTCTGCCCAGCTAACGCGTTTCTGCAGAACCGGGCGTGTTGGCCGTGGGGGTGTCGGCGGAGGAGGCGCGAGCGGGACGGACGGTGAGGACGGGAGGCTTTTGGCGGCCGCGGTGGTTGCCTCTGTCCGCGCCCGTTTCAAGGCTGCCTGCGTTGCGGTGTCTTGTGTACCAGTGGCCTCCTCCTCTTCGTCTTCTGCTTGGTTCTCGATTTCCTCGAGCACTGATGCGGAGGCCTCTGGGAAAAAGTCGCCTTCGACAAGGTGCCGGGTGGCCCCGCTGTCGTCGTTTTCCGCCGAGGCGCCATCCTGGCCGTTGTTCTCGTCCCCAGCTTCGGCACTGATCGAGTCGCCGCCGATGGTTTCTTCGGTGACCTCGTCGTCTGCCTCCGGGGATCGCCGACCCCCTTCGGAAGCGGTCGTGGGGAACACAAGTGGGCTCCCCACGTCTATCGCTGGTTCTTCGGCGGCGGCGGCTCCTTCCGTCGGGCAAAGGATCTCGAGTGGTCTCCCTTTTTTGGCGGAGCGGCTTTCCTCGCTCATGAGGCCTGGCGGTGTGTGTGTGTGGCGGTACAAAGAGACGGAATCTATTGAGATGAGAAAACGGCGTTCTTTCCTCTTCTTCGTGAACAGGTCCCTGTGCCTTCACCTACTTTGGCGTTTCAGTTTGGTGGGACGAGCTGATCCGAAGCCAAGAGGAGGGACGAACAGAAGAATATGATCTAGGACAACAAGTACAAGTGGCGCGAATGCTAAGCGCAGGGAAAAGTGCACTGTGTGGCAACTGAGCTAAAATTGGTCATCCATCGGTCATTTTTTTAAATTATTGACAACGCAAGAAAGGCAACCAGAAAGGCGGAGGATATGCGTGAGTGAGAGGTGCCGAGATATGGCCTGGTTGTTGCGTTTGTTAGATCCAGCCAGAGGGAACGGTCGGACAACTGTCGTTTGGTAGCCCGTGTTTCAACGATGTGCTCAGTCGCAGTCCTTTTATGTCATAAGGGCACGATGCCTCGTGAGTTGGATACCCGCCTCAATGAGAATCTTTATCCTTTTTTTTTTTTTTTTTGATGAGTTGTCGTATGTGATTGTGATGGCGTCCAGCGGCGTGCCAAGCTTAGCTCCTTCCTCCCTCTTTGTCTTCCTCTTTCGCTCAGCATTTGTACACATTCTAAAGGATCTCCAAGAATGGTTTGTCAGTCCGCTCGTCGTTAAAAGAAGGTTCTCGTCATTGCGAAAGAGGAAAGAAGAGGGTGGACAGGAACGTTCACCACCTCACCGATGCAGGATGGAGGGCAACACCCGTCACAAAAAAAGTTTACTTACCACCACGAAATAGAGACGTGCACAGAGAGGGTTGAAGTGCACCCGTGCGCATAGAGGAACGTCACGTGCTCTCAGAGAAAAGGTTCTCACGCGCACAGCTACACGGAATGAGTTTCCTACCTACCCCTGACAAAGAAACAAACGAACAAGAAAGACGTCGTGATGACTGTAGTGCTGTTCGTCCTCCCCCAGCCACCACACCCAAGAGACACACAAGACACAGTACAACAGACACACACGCTCTATCACCCCACAACGTAGACAGCTAAACGCTGGGAGTTGCAACGGTAGCGTGGGAGAGAGAAGAGAGAAGAGAGAAGAGAGAAGAGAGAAGAGAGAAGAGAGAGAGAGAGAGGAGGGGAAGGAGCAAACGAGCTTGGAGAGCGCAGAGTTAGAACGGGCAATCGGGGCGGCTTTGGCGGGGTTCTGTGTCCTCTGTCGGAGGCGTCATCGCCCCCTCATTCACTCTCCCCCGCCACTGTTCCGAGAAGGGTGAGGTGAGTGGTGGGAAGAGGCAAATCATCCAGGGAAGCGCCACAGTATCAACGTTGTTTTTCGGAATTTGTTCCGTGGCAAGTACGCGCTTTTGCTTTGGTGAGTTTTCTTTTTTCTTTTTGGTTTGGTAGTGATTCTCACCCAACTGCGAATGAGGCCACAGAGACTTGTCAGGACACAACACACAACATGGGTGCGAGATCTTTCGTGACGTTACTTGAAGTGCTTCTTCATGAACGTCTGAAAGTTCGTTGACTCTTCCTTGTTGTTGACCACCAATCGCCATTTCTTTTCCTTGTCCAAGGCATCCGCGGTGGCAGCGGTGTTCGCATTCGCCTTCCGCCACTCCTGTCGACGAAAGAGGACGTCATGAGTGTAGCTGCCTGTGGCCGGGGTATTGCCGCTTGACGCAGTGGTGGACGTCGCGTCCGGAGCTTTGGCGCCGGCGGCCGCCGCCCGCGCTCGCAGTTGTGCGAGACGCGCAGTCTCCCGTGCCAGTGCGTCTTCGTCTTCGTCTTCGTCGTCCTCGCTGCTGCTGCTGCTGCTCGTTGTGGGACTGTTGTCACCACCGCTACCAGAGACAGAGGTGGCCTTAGATGGCACCTGTGTTCCGTCAGCGGCCAACGGCTCTTGGCGTTGCTTCTTTACACTGTCTTCGCGGCCGTCGTCTTGGGTCTTCTCTGTCGCTGCCTTGTGAGGTGCGTCGCCTTCATCGCCGTCCCCAAGGGGCGTGATGAGGCCGCGGCGGCGCTTGATATGCCCTTGACCAGGCAGGCTCTCCTTGTGCACAACGCGGTTGCTCATGGGAAGTCGCACGAGTCCGTTCAAATGTTTATTTCTTTGACTTTGCTGGATTCAAGGCTTATTAAAGAGTCTGCGGGGAACCGATGCCCTTTATAGTATTATGGGGAGGGAGCCACAGTGCCGTGGCGATAGGTTTCCTACTACGACCGTTAGAACGAGTGGCGGTTGGAGTGGCGTGAGAAAGAACAGCTCATGAGGCACTTTTTCTCTTCTTCCAAACCTCTCTGGCGCACGGAAAGAGCGGTGCGATCACATATCACAAGCACCAGTCCATGTTACGGGCGAGTCAGTACATTCACGTGTGTTACTTTTTCACTTTTGTTGTCGAACATCCTTCGTTGTCCAAGGGTTTTCAGCGGCCATGCGTTTATTCCTCGTTTTTGTTTTGGCTTTGAAATACATGCATCCGGTGGTGTGATGAACAGTGGAGCAATAATAGAAAAGCGTAAAGGTGAAGGGTGATGGGACGAAAGTCTGGTATATCAACGTGGACAGTAAAGGCAAAGCAACAGCGGCAGGGTGAGACGGGGTTTAGAAAACCCAAAGTGAGGACGCCAGTTTCATTCAAAGACTCATGCAGGACAGGCTGCCCGCGCTGGATCCCATCTTCTTCCCAGTTCACCCACCACCCATCTGTGAGTGCTGGTTGGTGCTACTCCACACGCATGGACTCCTCCATCTTCTCCAACCGGTCTTCGAAAGAGGCGGCCTTCAGCTTCTCACGCTGCGCGGGAGGAAATACGAGCCTCAGCAGCTCATTGTAGAGCCTCGTGACGTGGTGCATCATGCTGAAGTTGAACATGACTAAATGAAAGAGAAAAGCGCGGTAGAGGCTTGCCAAACTGTTATGCATCCGCGCCTTCACAGAGCTGCTCCGCTCGGCCAGAATTTCACGCGACGCCGCGGCCTGCTCGCGCCGCAGCTTCAACGCGCCGTCGTCATACACGCTTTCAAATTCCGCTTCGGAGCCCGTTTTGGCGCCGCGGGTGTAGCCGGTCCTTGATGACTGCGTTCCGCGAAGCTTCGCCAAGACACCCATGACGCTGGTGTGCGAGCTGGCTTCTCCTTCTCCGTGGTTTGTCCGAGAGCCCTCCTTCGCCTGTGTCTCCTCCACGAGCCGTCGCACGCGGGCAAGGTACCGCTGCACGCCGTCGTAGTCATAGAGAGGGCCGAGGGCATTCACAGCACTCTGGACGAACATGTTGACGCGGTTGATTGGAGAGCCGTACAGGCGGTTGATGCTGCGCAGAATGTCAATGCTGCGCCCGACCATGGGAAGCTCTCGCGGAATCTTGGCCTCGTCAATCATGAAGCTCTTGATGCGCGCGTGGGCGTCCCGCTGCATCTGGCGCACCTCATCTCGCGTGACCTCGCCGTAGCTACCATCCCGGATAGACTTGAGCGGTTTCTGCATTTGCATGGAGGCGAAGATCTCTGGATCGGAGATGCCCCAATCCTGCACCACCTTTTTCAACGAGTCCATGTCACGCGTCACCAGACTCTTGAACAGAAGTGCGTAGAGCATGCGGAAGCGCTCGCTCTCTGGCACGCAAAGGCCAAAGTCGAGTAACACAATCTGGAAGTCATTCTTGCTCTTGCGCGTCGGGGACGGCACTGGTGGGGTCGTAGCGATCTGATGGAACGGAGCGCCACCATCCTTGTCGCTGCGAGTTGTGTCACCTCTAGTCTGACTAAGTCCGCGGTTTCGACTGGTGTTGCTTCCCGCCGTCTCTGGTGAAGATAGTGACCCTGTTGTCTCAGAACTTTGGAATGGTGCTGCCGTCGTCCCCGCTTCAGGCACGTGCCGAACGAGGACGTTGGCGGCGTGGGGATCGCAGTGAACGAAGCCGTGCTTGAAGACCATATCCCCAAAGGCATCAAAGAGGGTCCGCAGGACGGCCTTCTCGTTGAAATTGGCACAAATTTTCTCCGTCTCGCTGAGCTTCGCGGCGTCCACCCACTCCATCACAAGGAGTCTCTTGGAGGAGAGCTCTGGGTACATGGTGGGAATGTAGATGCGCGGGTCGTCCTTGAAGTTTTGTCGAATCTGCTCCGCGTTGGTGGCCTCAATGGTGAAGTCCATCTCCCGCTTGAGGCCGTCGACGATGGTTTTGCGTGACCAGGCCGTGGGCAGCCCAAAGAGGTGTTGCATAGTAAAAGAAAAGAACTGAAAGGTGTAGATATCCCATTTGGATTGCCGACCAATGCAAGGCTTGCGCACCTTCACCGCCACAGGGATGGGCGCGTATGCTCCGTCTTCGTTGGCGCCGCCGGCTGCCCCACCTAGCGAGGTACCGTCCATTTCAGTACGCTGCAGTGGGTGCCGCAACCACGCCTTGTGCACCTGCGCAATTGACGCCGAGGCCACGGGCACCTCCTCGAAGCGAACAAAAATATCCTCCAGCTTGCGGCCCGTTTCCTCTTCAATGGTCTGTCGGACTTCGTGCATCGCGACGGGTTTGGCGTCGTCGAGGAGCACCTTCAGCGTGTTGGTGTATTCCTTGGGCAGAATGTGACTCATGGAATTGAGGCCTTGGCCGAGCTTCACATATAGACCTTCGTTGGTCAGGCACACGTTGAGAATGCTGTCCGCGGCGCGCTGGTGCATGGCAAAGTATTCCTCGGCTGTTTCAGGGGTTTGGAATTTGTACAGGGCAATCACGCGGAAAAAGGCGGAGATGGCGCGAAGGGAGCGACTGACGGAGTGATCGGTGGCCATCTCAGTCACACCAACGCCTAGCCCGAGTGCACCCACGGTGTACATGAGCCGACGGCCCCACAGGCGCGGTCGTGTCGCACGTGCCGCCGTTGAGCTCGCTGTGGCGGACATGGTGATGGTGTTTCTGGATATGTGCGCTTGACTGGACTAGAAAGACGTGAGCAGAATGTTTGTCGCAACCAAGCAACCAAGCAGAAAGAAAAGCGTGAAAACACTGAAAGCAACGTTACCAAAGGAAAGAGGTAGTGGGAGTGGGAATGCAATGAAAGAAAGGTACGGATATAACGGCAGCAACAAAGCCAATGACGAAAAGGAAAGCAGCGTAAAGAACGCGAACGTTAGGATGGCTCGGTCTGTCAAGAAGAGCCAATCAACAAAAACAAAAAGCACAAGGAAGAAGCAACAAACCGCTTGTTTTGAAAGGCGGCTCTGCAAACGTGCGGACGTACAGAGGGATGGATATATGACTCCTGTCGGTATGGAATGGAATTGGGCTCTTGTAGAAGGCCACCGGCTCGGTACACTGGACAGACAAGCCTTCCACTTGGTATCGATGAATTTAAGTTATAGATGCAGATGAGCGTAGAAAGGATAGAGATGGAGAGAGAAGAGACAAACAACCAGGGCGTGTGGGTGGGTATGCGTGAAACTATGAACACGTGTGTGTGTATGAGAGATGCTAAAACGGTGTCTTAGGTGATTCCTCAAACTGTGTTGTGATCTAAGGGTTCTTTTGTTTCTTTTGCTGACGTTCCGTCTTTACGCCGATGAATTCTCAGTAGTGCCTGCCTAGGTAGTGCGACGCGACAAAGAGGGGAAGGAGTGAGTAATGCATGGACCCGGAGCAGGGGATGTCTTTCTTTTGTCTACCAAGGTGAGAAGCTCATCTGATTTTTACCGAGTCCTGCCGCGATTCATCTTATCAGAAGAAACTGTACCGTTCTTGTCGGAGTTCCGTTTGATTTCTTTTCAGCGCTTCTGTGGGCTGCTGTCATGTACACAAGGCGGTTAAAAAGAAGTTGACGATCTTGCCTCGACGAGCTCTACAACGCGCTCCACATCGACACCGCGCTCCAGCAATTCACACGCCAGGAGCAGTGATGGCTCCACGGCCGCCGCCGCGCTCATGGACGCCGACGGCTGCCGACGCTGCAATGGGGACCCGACGAGGTAGGCAATGGCAGCGAGACACTCACGCTGTGCTGGAGTGATGGTGTCGGGCGCAGGCACCTCTGAGGATCCGGTGCATTTCCGATCGTCGCCACGGTGCGGCGTCGACGGTGCTTCTTTTTTGGAGGCTATGGTTGCTCTATGAGGGGGTTCTGATGGCACGGTGAAGGACGCCGTGCAACCTTGTCCCGCACGCTCTTTATCCCCGAGCACGGGTAGTGTCCCTGACGTTTCTATGTTCTTTTCCTGTCGCGGTCCTTCTGTATGGATGGTCTGGCCAGTGTTCTCTGGTGCAGGAGAGGATGTGGCGGCGTCCATTTCCGTATTTTTTTTTTTTTTGTGTGTGTGAGGTCAAACCTACCTAGGGGCGAGGAGGCCTACAAGGGAAGTTATGCGAGGACCAGAAGGTGGGGAAAGATGAGGAAGCAGAAGGAAACTTAGGTTGCATGTCAGAAGGGTGCTGAGAGACCACATGTCGTTCCTTTCATGACATCGTTTTACGGTGGCCAACGATCCCATGGAGCTTTCAGTGGCGTAGCAAGTCTCTTTTTTTTTTTTTTTTGGGTTTATGTGTGTCTTACCTTTTGGAGAAACCAAGGTAAAAGCAATGAGGGCACTTGTACGTGTGTGCGCGTTCCAGGAAAACAAAAATAAAAAAAAGGAAGGAAAAGGATTTATTGTGCATCTAGGAGAGGTGTCGTAAGTGAATCAGTGAAGGGGGAAAGCAATCCCAAAAGAGAGAGAGAGAGAGATAGAGAAGAAAAGGAAAGAGGAGTGATACATGATCTGAGCGTTCGATGGAGATCAGGGGTGGTTTACGTGGTGTGGTGGGTGAACGATGGCAGTGCCACCTTACCGGGTCACAGGGCCCGCTCCCGCAGAGCGATGCATCCTGGCGGAGGCAGAGGTGGCGGCGACACGAAAGGTCTCGTAACGATTTGTAGACGTGACCGTTGCAACAAGCCCCGCGTGGCGGCCCTGTTCACGCGGCATAACATCCGCGTCGTGGTTCGTGACAACGAAAGCTGCGGCGCAACGCTTGAGGTGAGGGGAGTTCTGCTTACGTTCCATCTCTGAATGGGAGTAGGATGAAGAAGAAAAAAAAAAAGAGTGAGAGAGAGAGAGAGCGTTGTGGGAATGTGTCTTTGTCTGGGGGGATAGGGATTACGACCTACAGGAGAGAGGATATCGGCGGCAGGGGAAGGGGTAAAGGGAGAGAAGGAGCGAAATGGAATGCTGACCCAATGGTAGTATGAGTGATTCGGCCTCTGGTGACTACTTCAGGACACTGAGGAAAGCCTCGGCCGTTATCGCAGGTGTTGTGACTGTGGTAAAGATGGAAAGCTCCTCACATCAGGACGGGTCGTATTTGGTGTTTCACTCTGATACTTGTGAGAGATGCCTTCTTTTCTTTTCAAAGTATTTCATTGGTCGATTGCTGGGAGTTTGTAACGTCAAGAAAAGCAAGACGAGACACGAGAGGAGCACGGAAGCCACACGTGTTGGTTGGGCCTCCCCTCTCATACATTTCCGCCCTTCTCGTCTTGATCTACCTCCCTGTAAGCTTCCTTCTCGTTGTATCAGCTCATCTCAGTTCACACCACACGTTGTGGCGTCCTTGTATGGTTTTCTTCCCACTTGTTGAAGGAGAAGCCCGATGCGGTAGGTGAGGCTGCCGCACCGCCGCCCGAGACACGCGGGCCTGTGACCTCTACATCCTTTTCTCCGCCGTCACGCACGTCCTGCTCGTCCATTGTCACAACTTCCGTGGCCGCTGCCTCCTCGGCGGACTTGCCCAGCTCGTGCCCCTGTCGCTCCAGGTAGCGGTCAACGATCTGGTACACCACAAAGGCCGTCATCATGGCCAGTGCGGCGATGCGGAACATCCAGCGCGCGCCTACGGCCTCGTAGAGCAAGCCTGCGAACACGTTGCCAATAATGGCGCCGAAGCCAGAGACAAAGGTGAAGAGGACCCCCGTTGCGGAGCTCGCAAGCTTGGCAGGGAAGATCTCGCTAATGAGCTTGACACCTGGCAGCCACATGAGAGCGAAGGTGACGCCGTGCAGGGGCTCGAGAAGCAGCACCACCCACGGCGTGTGGAGGAAGGAGTAGCCAACCACGCGCAACGTCCACAGCACCATGGCCCACGTCATCATCTGCCGTTCGGTGAACATGGCATGCAGACGGTCTGCCTGCTGGAAAAGCGGAATCTCCGTGCTGACGGTGACGAGAAGGGTGATCCCCATGAGGAAGGTCGAACCACCGAGCTCCTCGAGGAAGATGAAGAGGAAGTTATTGATGAAGCTGTACCCCATCCCCATCATGCACGACGCGAACAGAAAGATGAGCAGACGCTTGTGCCGCCACAGCACCTGTAGCACGTCCTTAAAACGCACCGAAGAGCTCGTGGCGTGGTCTACCTTCTCGTACGGCTCCGTCGCGTACATACAGTAGAGCAGTGCTGCCTGGCCAATCGCGTACTGCGCCGCCGCCACCGTCCACGTGCCCGTCGCACTCACAAGGGCACCCGCGATGGGGTTGCCGACGCCCCAGCCATAGGCGCCAAAGGACCTGACGTATCCCCAGGCGGAGGTGCGACCCTTGGCAGGAAACATGAGCAAGGTGTGCTTGTCAAGAAGGGCGTTCATGGGGGTCTGGAAGCAAATAAGAGCGACAAACGCCAGTAGGGTCATGGGCCTGCTGGTGTCCATGGTAAAGAAAAGCACCATCAGCGTGGAGCCGACCGCGCTGACACTGAGCATGCGGCCAGCGCAGTTGAAGCGGTCCGCCACGAAGCTGAGCGCAGGGAGCAGCAGGATTTGGTTCACAGGTGCCAGGGACACGAGAATGCCAACGAGCTTGGGGGAAAAGCCCTTGTCGCTCTTCAAGATGACACCCATGTACGCGCAGATGGCGGCAGAACCAAACATGTAGCCAAAGTATCCAAGCATGGCGGGCTTCCGGTCAATGGACGCCATAATCGCCGCGTCCGCCTCCGCGGTGGAGTTGGGCGAGGCAGGCGCTTCCGCCTCTTCCGTGGAGCTGCTGCCTTCATGGTGCCTGTGGGATTTGTGGCCGTGATGTCCCGATTCTGAAATGGTTCCTGGGCTGCTGCCACTGTCGTCTTCCGCGTTGTCATCAAGGCCGCGGCGGCGGTGGTGTGGTGGCCGTTCAGCGGTGACGTAAACAGTTGGACCAGCGACGAAGCTTCGATTTGTCACTTGTTCCGCATCCCCGTCGCTATCATTCGCATGCGCAGCGGCGGCGTGTGAGTGCGGCCCGCCTTCACGACGAAACGATCCGTTGCGTGACGCGTGGAAGGACAACGGTGGTGCGTTGGCTCGTGTCGGGGTCGTCACGGTGGAGGGAATGGCCTGCACGGAGGGGGCAAAGGGCGGTGGTGGTGGCACGACACGCACGCGAGGCCCTTCGGTCAGGGAAGCAGAGGGATGCCCCGCTGTGCCTCGGGGAGCCGCGCTGTTGGTACTGCGGTTGCTGGCGAAGCTGCCGTTAAGGCTTGCGTGCAAGGGAGCGGCTCCTGCGCGTGGCTCGGCGCGGCCGGCACCATGGGTAGCGTGTGCGCTCATGATGATCTCGTCTTGTGTTTCCCTTTTAAAAAAAGTCAACTAAAGTGGCGTTCGAAGAAGACCCCACGTCAATGATGAGCGATAAGAAGCACGAGAATTGTTAGTGGCCGCAGTGGTGGGAGCCAGAGCAAGCAAAGGGATGAAAGGAAGAACAGAAAGTATCAGCAAGTGGTATCGATAGGTTAACGGTAAGAAAACAAAGAAAGTTAATTGCAATCCATCCACAGCAAACGTTGTAAGAGGGTATGTAAACAACAGTAACAACGAAGGGATGAAGAAGTGGATTTATAAAATATCAAAAGGAAATAAGAACCAAGTACAAGCGACTGGAAGAAGATAATCTAGAGAGGAGGTGAGGAAGAGGAGTTGAGTACGGGTCGAGGTAAGAGATCCCTGTGCGCTACGGAGAATGCGCATTCAAGTCACAGTGAACCTTTTGGTTCAATTTTTTCGGGAGAGTAGGAGCTGTCTCATTATCCTTTCTTTTTGGCTCTTAGCCATTACATCAACATCTTTGTTCTTGAAGTGTGTGTATGTGTGTGTGTGTTGTGAGAGTATTAGGAGATGCAGAGTGGGAAAGGCGGAGGGGGAAGGAAAAGAGAATGCAGAAAGACGAAGCAAGGCCTTGACAGTGGAGGCACAAGAACAGTAGAGGCCAACACAGCAATTGCCACGCTACAAACAGAAAACAATCCATGCGTGTAGCATTTCACGAGGGAAGGACATGACGCCGAGAGAGATGTGCGCCAAAACGGTTGTGTGTAACCTTGCACTTATCAGACGCATAGGGGGACGAGACTCGCAACACAGACACACAGCTTCGTGACGAGAGCTCCCCGTGCGTCTTTCTCCCCCCTTCTACCTCTTCCTCTCTCACCTTGTTACTCATGAAATAGGTGCCGGGGCACGGGCGTACACCTCCTTCATCAAATCATCGATATTCGTCGCACGGATTTCATTACCGACTTGCTTCTGACCAAGGAACGTCTGGATCGTCGGCGTTCCCGAGATGAGCTGGTATTCGGTCAACTGCCGCGAGCTGACGGCCTTGGTGTCCACACTGTACCAATAGATATTCCTTCCCTCGCGCTTGCAACGCTCAGACGCTTCCTTGAACATCTCGGCAAATGTCAGGCAAGGAATGCAGCCGTGCTTCCAGAACTTGAGGACAATCAGGTCGTTCTTGTGCTCTTGCAACTTATCTAGCAACTCCTCTTCACTCTTGATAGCTGGGAGCTTGGTTTGCTCGAGAAATCCGTTGTCTTCGAACTCCTTCATCCACTTGGGAAAGTTCTCCTGCATATACTTGTCGTACTCCTCATTCGACAGGTTCTGAGGAAGACTGCGGTCGCCAAAGATGCGACGGATGATGTTCTGTGTCTGCGACATGACGAGCTCTAAGGAACCGTGTGGTATAAAATATATATGTCAATTTTCTTTTCCTTCCTCGCAAAAAGCGGTGGCGAGAAGTCGATAATAAGAGAGCTTCATGCCGAAGGCATTTTTGATAAAGGGACGGGAGAGAAGCGTGAGGAGAGGCGCGCACGCACGAAACGTTGGCAGTGATGAAACCTGAGAGCCCTGAGTGACTCGCCACACGCCCAACACCAGCAGCTCGTTCTTGGCGAGCGGTGCTTGTCCAAGTTGGATCGATTCGCCTCAGGCGAACCGTCGTTAGTGAAGGAGGTGAAACGAAAAAGTGGTGATGAGGCACGAGGAAAGAGCACAGAGCGAAGCTTCATTTCCCAGATGCACTTTTTTCAAAAATTTTCTTTTCTCCGCGCGTTTCCTCTGCGTTAGTAAAAGCACGCTGAAGGCAAAAGGCGACGAAAATGAAAGATGTGGTGAACAAATGAACTGTGACAGAGATGAAATGCAACGCAAAGCGCTGTCCCACCGAGCCAAAGTGAGGAGCCTCGCCCACCCACTGTACACAGAGTCAACAGATGACAACGGGGTGAAATGGGTTAGCGGCCCCCATCCCTTCTCCCATCACTCCGCGATGCCCTTCGGCCAGTGCCCGTAATAACGACAATGCCGAATCTTCCACCACAGCTCACTGTGGTAATGGGGATCGGTGAAGTCACTCTCCCGCAATTCCGCTCGCGCGCTCGACATGCGAGACTGCCCGGGGGACATCATGGTGACCGACATGTCCATCATCTCGTGCTCCGGGTGCATCTCAGAGAAGCGCTTCAACCTCGCCCAGGGATCCGGCCGTTCTTCGCCTGGCTTGGTGTAGACATCCATGTCAAAGAACGGCTTGTTGTTCCGAATGCTATTGAAGCCTCGCACGACAATCCACAGGACGAGAAGGAACGCGACGCCGTAGGTGCCCACGGTGTGGTTGAGGTACTTGTCGGGACTCTCCTTCCAATGGGCGAAGAGGCGACGGTGCCACAGCCGGCGATCTTTCCGAGTGAACTTGCGCGAGGCTTTCACCTGCGTGATGTAGTGCACCGCGTCCTGGTAACTCGGCGGGTCGTTCGGCGCCGTCGGCATCACCTCTGAGGGGATGACGACACCGCCATGCTCGTTGATTTCGCTCAATGTGTACGTGTCGAAGTTGGTGACATTCTTGATGTACTCTAAACCGGGTGCCAGCCAACGAATCACCTCACCGTCGGGGAGGACGCGTTGGAGGTAGAACTTGTTGTCTCGCGTGCGGATGAGGGAGAGGTCGGTTTCCACGCCATTCCGCACCGCCTTCCCCATGTGGTCAACGTAGACCAGCACTGTGACGGCAGGGCGAGGTGGAATGACGGTCCGGATCGCACGCACGCCGCAGCCTTCTAGCAAAGGAACTCGCGCAGCCTGACTACTGCCATGGTGGGGAAGAGCACTTATGAGTTGTCGTCGCAACATGGGAACGATAAGTTTGCTACGTCTTTCTCTTCAACCTTTACGCCTCTCCAAAACAAGCACTACAACCAGGGGAAAAACGTATCCCTGATAAGTTTTTTTTTTTTTTTTGGCAATCGGCCTTTTCAGTACTCTGCTAACCCACACACCAAGAGCGTGTGTGGGACAGATATTCAAAAGGCTGAATAAAATCCGCCAGCTACCTTGAAGGAAGAAATGCGCGCAAGCAGGACCACCGGTAGGCACAGAGGGACGAGATGAAAGTTCACAGACAAGGAGGCCATTGCTGCCTGTTCCCTTTTCTACGCGCGAGGCACCTACGGGACATGCCCACGCCTTAATGCCCGCAGACAGACGGGGGGCTTTCCTGAGGGTTGGATACCATTGGTTCAGCGGGTTCTCGTTCCTTCTTTCGCTATGGGTGTGAGAGGTATCATGACAGAGAGAGAAAGGGATACGAGAAAAGGAGACGGGGGGAGGTTGGGGGGGGGGGGAGGTCGAGGTGATGGTGTGAAAATCTAAAAAATAAAAAAAAGTGTGTACTCAAAAATAATAATACAAGAAGCACATGAGAGAACATAGTGTAGAACTCGTTATGCCAGTGCAGAACGAAAAGCTCCACCTTGCTTCAGATAATCAGAGCAACCGGTCAGTCCGCGTGCGAAAAAGAAGGCGTACAAAAGGGAGAAAGAGAAAACAAAAGGAATCGAGCGAAGTGAACATATTTGTAAAGTTCGAAGTACAGGTGGTAGTGAAGCAACGAATTTTGGCATCACCGCAACAGAGGCAGTTGCTCGTCGGCAAAACCACGGCTTCACACAGGATCCACGTGCGTAAGTGGAACCCATTGAGGGCAAGTGGCCAAGCGCCATCACGACGGGGGCTTACACCTATCTATGCATGCTGCGCGGGCGAGGTCAATCGCGTCAGCCGCACGCGCCGGCCCGTTGCCGAGGCGGGTGGCGTCGACGCATCTGGTGTTGCGGCCAGGGCGGTCGCGAGCAGGCCACCCTCCGCTCCGCAGGTCCGACGAGGCGACACCAGCACAGAGACCTGCAAGCTCACCTCCTCGCCGGGGCGGCCTGTCAGCATGCTGCTGCTTCGGCACCGCGTCTGCGGCACACGCGGAGGGGTAGGCATCTCCCCTCCGTGCCCGCTGCCTGTCTCACCCGTGCCGAGATGGCGGAGGGAGCCCCGTGAGGCGGAGCGCGACAGGCGGCGCGCACGAGCGGAGAGACGACGCGGTGGTGGGGATGAGGCGGGTGCTGGGGAGGATAGCGGTGTCGTTGCGAGACCTGCGGTAGTAGCAGTAGCAGTGGCAGGAGCACCGGCAGAGACAGACCCTGGTGTGGCGCTGGATCCACAGGAGCCGTGTGCCTGGGGAGGCAGCAGGCCTCGGAAGGAACGCAAGGGCGATGCCGTGAGTTTCTGTGGAGAGGAGTGAAGCGAGGAAGGACTTGCCCCGCCGTCAGGGATGGGGAGTGCCTTGGGTGGTGTGCGCAAGGCTGCGGCGGTCCGGTTATGCAGGTTGTAGAAGCACGGCACGGCTGCCGCTGCGGCATCATCCGCTGCAGTGGGGATGGTGAAGAGGCACTGACCGCTTCCATTGGTCGTGCACGGGTCTGTGTGGCGAGATAGCCGCTGCTTTGGTGGGGTGCAATCTCTGGCATTCTCTGCGGTGTTGTCCATGTCCATATCCATATCCATGTCCTCCAGCGCTCGCGGAGGTGTTCGGAGACGCACACGGGTTTCATCAACGCGGCTGCGATGCACACTAAACGGGGTGGCGCGGAGGAACATAGTCGGCCGCAGGTTCGGCGGTTCCGCGTACGGAGAAGCCGGGGTATCTGCGGTCATGGGTTCTCCTCCCGCGGTAACGGCAGGAGGGTCCGCTGCTGGAGGAGACGGCTGCCTGCGACGGCCTCGGACCACATGGTCCGCGGTTGGTGACGGTTGCGGTCGTGGTGGTAGATCCCGATTCCCTTCGCGATTCTCCGCGCATTCGGAACTGTTCTCGACCGCCGTCATAGGCACGCCTGTGCACCGGAGAATGGGACTCTCTCGCGTCGTGGGAGGCGGCAGCTGAGGGCCGTCAAGGTCGGTGTGACGGTCGTCCCCCACCTCGCACGGCGTCATGCTTATGGACGGTGCCGTTGCTACGCGCGGGGGCGGCGCCGCGTGGTCTTGCCGCTGCCCTTGTGGATGCGGGTGGTGCCCCTCCGGGAAGGAGGCGATGTCACGGCGTGCGCGAGAAATGGCTGTGGGCGGCATTTGAGGGCTATGCGGCGCCTCGTCTTGTCCGCGAAGGGGTGATAGGGGTTCCGTGGCGTCGTTCTCGGCGCGCGTGCCTTGACCGTCATCGGAGCGTGTGGCTGGCTTCTCCGTGAGGGCGTCAGCGTCAAAGTCACCAGGGCCGTCGCCAGGAAACCGCTGAGCTCCCACGTCACTCGCTTCCACGGGAAGTGCGGTCGTGCGGCGCCCCTCGTTTTCTGGCTCAGCAGGTGGGGAGGCCGGTGTGGCACGGACGTCACTGTCGTTGTCACTGGGGAGGATGGGTGAGTGTGGTGGCTGTGGCTCTTTGCGGTGTCCCTCAGCAGTTTCGGGCATACGGGCTGCGAGGTGCTGGCGGCTGGTGGGGGCACCGACACGCCCACGCGTGCGAATCACAAAGGGCGCCTTCACAGGGTGCTGGTTGGCTGCGCTTGGTGCGCGCTGCTGCAGACCGCCCGAACCGGATGTTGTGGTGGGCTTCGCCTTGGGCTGAATGTAGGCAAGGTGCTTGCGTGGTGGGTCACTGGCAAGGGGCTCCCGAGGGGAGGGCGAACCCGACCCGAACGTGTCCAAGGGTGCCGGGCAGCTGGCCACAGCGGTTTCCACGCGGTCGCCAGGAATGACGGAAGGGAAGGCAGGCGAGGGAGAGCGCTCCACTGGTGGAGGGAAGTGCATCTGCCTCGACAGCCCTTCGGTCGCGTGGCCAGCGTCCACGACGGCCGCCTCGCGGTGGCGGCGAAGGGCCGATGCCGCTGCGGCCTCCTTCTGCGTTCGCTTGCGCTGTGGTGGCGGGGTGGGCTTGGCTAGCTCGGCCGGGGCCCCATCCCCGAGCCCGGCGCCCGTCAGCTGGCAGAGCTTTGACGGTGAGGGTAGCTGGGGCGGCGGGGAGTGGGGGGTTCGCGGGGTGCCGCGCTCCCCAGACCTTTTTGGTGGCGTCACGTGGCGGCGCGGGGACCGGACCGGCGTCGTCGCAGCACTCGAGCCTTTGGCGTCGCGGGTGCGTTTTGGTGTGGCCATGCGGCGCAGAAATTCTTCCTGCCGCTGTGGCTTTGTTTTGAGAGGGGTAGCGCCTGCTCCTGCTGCTGCTGCTGTGTTCGGGGAGGTCACGTGGTCCGCCGCCGCAGCAGGAGCTGTCGTGACGCATGGACTGTGCGCCCGTGGCGAAGACGTCCAACCGACGTGGTGGTCGGTCACGTGAGGCTCACGCCGATGGAGTGGTACCTCTTCGCCTTCTTCAGCGTCCTCATCTTCAACAGGGATTTCAATGGTTCCACGACCCTTCTCTTCGCTTCCTTCGCGTGACTCGGCAAGGGGACCGCGCGGGGTGTCCACAGCCCGGGGAGACGCGTTCCTGCAACTTGCCTCGCCGTTCCGTGAGGAACGCAGGCGATACAGGGCCTCAAGTGGGGTACGATCCAGCTTCTTGTGCAGCTGCGAGGGCTGCGCCAACGGCTGTGCGCGGCGGTCGACTGGGACCGCGGAGTCCGCCGAACGGTAGGAGTCTGGGTCCACAGCAATGGACATCCGGACCGCAGGCTCTGCAGTTGCCCTTCCCGATAGGAGCCAGTTCGGATCATCCTGCGCTGGTGGGCTCATGTGAAGCGTCGCACGCGCTTTCCGAAGGGTTGCCCGGTCGACAGCACTGAGACGGAGCGTATCGTGCATGTACAGGTACAGCACAGAGCTCAGGATGTCCCAATTCACTGTGACCGAGGGGGATACCTCCATATCCATACCGACAGCCCGGTCGTCCGCCCCTCGTCCATGCGCAAGTTCTTTCCAGCGCGGGAAGAAGAGCGCCAAATTATCGTTCTCTGCCGCTGCATCCATCGCAGAGCTTTTCGCCCCTGCTGAGCCACACGCCCTACGCTTCCGCAGCCGTGCTCGCGCCGTTGCCATGGCCGCCCACAAGTGGTCAAGGGTTGCCTCGTCACTGAGCTTGGACAGCGCCCGTTCAACACAAAGCGCGTCGTCGCCGTCATCCTCCTGCGTGCCAGCCATCCCCCCAAAGCCACTGCCGGTTTCAAGGGAGAGGTGATTCGATTGGGCAAGAAAGAAACGATGAAAGTTTTGACGGCGGGCGAAGGCCCCCATGATGGACCGGAACTCGGGCTCTCGCACCACCTTCACCGCATCGTCCTTTGAAGGAGCGTGTGCGGCGGATAGGTTCGTCTCCACAAAGGCGTAGGACTGGAACAGGGACCATAGCGTCTGCTTGCAGTCCCGGAAGCCTTCAGTCGACATGGGCGAGCAGGTGCTTTTTCTAGGGCCGCGTAAGGTGAATGTAGAAAAAAAAAAAGCAAAAAAAAAGAGGACAATCTAAACGTGAAGAATATATTGAAAAAGAAAAAAAAGAAGCAACACAAAGCCTGCGGAAGGCAGAGCGGGGTCTAGCGTCTAGCACTCTGACAACCAAAAGGAATAACTGAAAGCAACAAGAAAAAATATGCAGAGGAGGATGCCTTCAGACTATGCTTTTTTCTTTTTGTTGAGCACAAGGGCTTTTGAGGCGATTGTGTGTGTGTGCGTGTGGATGAGGACGTGTAGAGAGAATAAACGGAGGGACGTGAAAGCAAGATTGACGCGCACGTGGGGAGCTAAAGTCTTTTCTTTTCGTTCATCACATTGGGGTACACGTATCGTTCCCAAGCCCATGCGCTGTGAACACTGTATTCAGCTCAGCACATGTCCCTCACAAAGTTGACCTTGAATCACACATAAAAAAAGAAGCTGCCTGTCTCTCTGTTCTTTCTTCTTCATCTGAAGTGAAAAGGATATCAAAGACAAACTGTGAAGACGCCGTGCAGACGAGAAAAAAAAGTAGACAAAAGAAAGAGGGCACGTACTTCTCTCTCCCTCCCTCTTTCTGTCTCGTTTTTTTCCCCATTCCCACACTTCATTTGATCTGGTACGATTGCCAGCGCCCACCGCGGGCCTTGCTACGTGTGAGCATGCCTGGCGTGCCAGCCTGCAAAAACTTCAACGGCAGCACGGCGGCCCGCATGGAAATGCCCAGTTTATCCATCTCCGACCACTGCACGGGAATCGGATTGAGCCCGGCGGCGGCAACGGAGTCCATGGAGCGCTCGTAGCCTTTCTGTACCAGCACATCGGTGGAGAAATCTACCCCATAAAAGGTAAAGAAGTGGCAGCCGGGCTCCAGATACACCACCTGCACCGGCGGCGCGTCGATCCCTGCCGCCGTGTTCGCCGCCGTGAGCAGCTGCTGGAGTTGGTCAACGGCAAGGAGGCCGTGCTCGTCTTTCCAGGCGAGCAGGATGTCATTGCCCGCAAAACCAAGGTAGTCCCCCAGAGGCGGGGCGTCGCCCTCCTGCTCCAGGGTGAAAACGTCGTACCGCATGCCAGACATGGCCGCGGCGGAGGGTGCGGGGGCGGTGCCTTCCCCATCTCCCGCAGGCTTCACCTCAAAAAGTTCACGGAGAATCTGATGTGCCACGGCGTTGGTCCGCGGACCGTGTCCTGCGGCGATGCCATTGGGCAAGCAGACAATGTCCCCACTGTGGCAGCGGCACGCCTCGTTATCCTGCATGTAGGCCGCTGTCGTCGTCGGGCCCCCTGCCCCGCGAATGTAGCGCATCGTTTCCATGAACTCGGTTGCCCGGTGCTCCAGGCCTGCCAAGGGCATGCCCAGGAACGTGGGGCCAATGCAGGCCATGTGGTCTGCCACGCGCAGGCTGTCCACACCAGGCCGCTCCGACATGAGGTGGACCTTGTCTACAAGCGTGGAGTGCTGCAGGGTTTTGTAGAAGTCGCGGAACTGGTGGTTCAGCATGTCGCGGTTGACGACAATGCCGTTGGGGGCGGTGTTGGGAATGCTGCGGTAATGGGGCGCACGCACAAAGGCGTGGACCGCGCGTGAGGTCGGGGTATGCTTCATGGTTTCTCTAAGAAAGAGAGAGGGTCAGAGATGGGATGCGTCGACTAGTGTAATTTACTGCCTTGCTTTTTTCTTTTGGACTTCCAAAGGCAGGGGATGGAAGGAAGCTGGTTCAAATGTGCTCACCTGCGTTGCCGTCAAGGCCACGATGAAGCGTGTTGATGATGTTGTGCGTACCCTTTGTTGAAAAAAAAAATGAGACGATGAGGCGGAAAGCAAGGAAGATGAGGAGGTTTGGTGAGGTGTGGACTCGTTGAATGGAAGATGGCAATTAACAAAGTTTTCGTTTGCTCAACTTGCTTCGTCAGTTTTGTGGGCATATCTTACAGTCCTTTTTCTTTTTTCACGTCTTCGTAACTCACCCCGTCTTTTCTCTCTTCTTCTTGCATTTGGCTTGTCTGATGTTGCGTGTGCATGGACGTCGAAAGGATGATCTAGTGGGTATAAGAGAGGTGTCACAGGTATCGAGATGGAACGAAGGAAGGCTCGACACTGGCGCACTCGGAAAAGGTGTGAATAGTGGAACAAAGGTCTAGTTGTGTGCAAAGAACATCAATGGAAATATGGATCGTCCGTCGCACAACAGGAATGAATCGCGCCAGCGGCGATGTCGTTCTCGTCTGTCTAGGGGTCATCCACACGTATGCACCAATGAAAGACTTAAAAACAACAACAACTAGTAGTCGTCACATCTCGGTGGGGGGAGGCAGACCAAAGTAGCGACGCGCCGTGTAGCGGTGGACGTCAACCTCCTTCCAGTACACACCGCGCCAATCGTTCGCCGCCGCGGACTCGTACCCCACCCGCCGTGTCGTTGAGGAGCTCCGGGCGTACACAGCCAATGGTTGTGTGTGATGCAGGTGCGCGGACGGCGACGGCTGGAAGTCATAGCGGTTGCGCCAGTGTGCAGCCGTTGCCGTGGTGGATGATCTTTCTGCCGTCGATTTGCCCGTCGGCTTCCTTGATCCGAGAGGCTTGGCAGACAGAGGAAGGGTTGCCTTTGGGGGCACCACAAGGTGCTGCGGTTGGCCGTTGCAGGTGAAGAGGTAGCGTGGAGCGACAACCACTTCGGTGGTGGGTGGGATGGTCACTACGGTGGCTGGCGCAGCTGGAGCGGTCGCGGCTGTGGGAGCGACCGCTTCTGTAGCCGGTGCTGGCGGTGGTGGGGGTGCTCCTGTGGTGGTTGGAGCGGTCGTGGTGGCGGCAGCCGCGGTGGTTGGCGCGGCGGGAACGGAAACGGGAACGGCTGTAAACGCTGCAGGTGCTGTGGACGCAGCTGGTGCGAGGGCGGCCCCAGCGGGTGGTGGTGCGGACGGCACGGAGAGCGATGGAGCAGAGACGGGTGGGGCAGCTGCGGGTGCGGCTGGTGGCAGTGGAGGAGCAGGGTTTGGGGCCGTGACCGACGCAGGAAGGGGAGGAGGAGGAGGCGGCAGCGAAGGCACGGAGACGGTCGATGGGGGTGGCACGCCAGAGATGCCGATCGCGTGGTGGGACGCGACAGAACTCAGTTGCGCTGTCGACAGGGCCACGGGCACGGCCAGGGAGAGGGGCCGCAGAGTCTGCGCCGCCGACGACACCCCAAGCGGGGAATGCACATCGGTGCCTGATTGCAGCGAAGGCAGGCTGGTGCCAGGCCGCGGGGCCGCCTTCGGTGCGGTGGGCAACGGAGCGACCGACAGGGAGGTGGATTGCAGTTGCACGACGGGCGGACTGTCGCCACCGCTCGCACCGAGTGGGGATGCCGGTTTTGCCTTGGCGACCAGCGATGGCACCACTGGTGAGTTCCCCGTGCTGCCGGCTGCCGGCCGCTTCCCTTGCAGTGGCGCGGGCGGTGCGGGGGAGGAGGTGGCGCTCGTCGCCTTGCTCCGCCGTTCCCACGGTGGGATGCTCTTGGGTTTGCCTGTGGCTGGCCCAAAGAGGTTCGACATGTCCAGTGCGACGCCGCCTGACTTCACAGCCGTGACGGTGGCGGGGGCCGCGGGTGAGACGACCGCATCGCTCACAGGGCCCGCTGCTGAGGGGGGCGGCGGCACCACCGCGGGTGGGGGCGGGGGCGGCACAAAGGCAGGCGGAGGGGGAGGCACGCTCATGAGGGCTCTAGTCTAGAACGATGCGGGTGATGGTGAAGGTTTGTCTATGTATTCTCCTAGTAGGTTTCAGATCAACATGAGGAACGGATCCATGAGAGAAGAGGATAAAAGTCTTTCGTTTATCATCTCGCCGTCACATCATGGGTGAATCCTGCTGACAACCCTTTACTGGGGTGCTGTGGAAGGTGTCCATTTGGACGTTCTCGCGCTCAACGATGTTGCAACCCATCCCGTGGCCGAGGACAGCTTCAATAAACCTTTGTTTCCCTTTAATAAAACAACGTGTCTAATGCGAACGAGGAAAAAAACAAAAAACAAAAACAAGTACATCAAACAGTGTCATCAGCGTCACGGACGCATCTTCGGAGTGAATGAGAGACATACAGAAGAGGTCTCGTTGCGTCTATGTCTTGTATGCAGAGGGATGATAAAGAAAACAGGCACGAAATGCGTTGCTCTGTCGCCAAGGGAAGGATGGCCCCTCTTCCCACCAACACCAGCTTACTTCTTTTCGCCCTCTGCGCTTGCCTTTGCCTTCGAGGCAGAGCGCGTGAGCGGGACCACCTTCACAATGGGCATGCGGGCCTTCTGTCGCTCGCGCTTCTCAATGGCGGGGGTGCGCAGGCTTGGGGACGCCCCGTAGTAGCGGCGCTGGATGTAGTTGCCTACATTAGGGTTCACCCATTTCACTCCGTGCACATCAGCGTCGGTGGCGCCACTAGTCGCCACGGGTTGGCGGCCTACGGAGGCGAGCAGGGCAAGCACCTGCTGCTCGTGCGAGAGCGGCGCGGCTCCTACGGTGGCTCCTGGTACCCCAGCGGTGGGAGCCGGTGCGGCGGGAGCAACCGTCGTCGTTGTCACGGTGGGGATACCGTACGCATTGCTTGTCGTGGTTGTGGTTGTGCCAGTGAGGGGCGCGGCACCAGCGGATGGAAGCCCCACGGCTGGCACCGATGGGATCCCGAGCGGCGGGGCAGCGCTGCTGCTCGGGGCGTTCGTCCCCACCCCTGAGACTGGGACGACGCCTGGGATGGTGCTGGATCCTGTTGTTGCCGAACCGAGGGGCTGCAGCGGGGCGACGGGGGCGCCAAGGGTGTAGGGAGTGGTGCTGGGTGGCGGCGCCGTGGTGGTGGCCGCTGGGACAGTGAGGGGCTGTGGAGGGAGCATCGGGTTCGTGGGAAGAGAGCCCGGCGCCGCGGTCGTGGCTGTCGTGGGTGCGGTGCCAGGGACGGTGCTGGCGGAGGTGGGCGCCGCCGCAATGGAGCCTGGAAGGCCTGTCAGGGTGACACCTGGCGCGTTACCAGAGGTTGCCGCTGTCCCCGGTGTGGCGGTGTCCGGGGGCTCGGTCGTTGATGGAATCGCAGGCAGCGCCGCGGCGAGCCGGTCGCCGTAGCCCAGACTCAGCGTATTCAAGTCCCCCTGCGTGGACTGAATGAGGGCAAGCGTGGCGGCCAGGTCACGGTCGGCTTGCTCGGCCTCTTCCTTCTTCTTTCGCAGATCCTGGGATACGCGTGCCTTGCGGTCTTCCACCATGCGCATCTGATCCTTGAGTCGCGCGTACTGCGCCTCGACATCGGCCGTGGCACCCCCACCGAGCACGGTGCTGCAGCGCCGGAGAATCTCCATGGTTCGCGCGTCCCGGTTCTCCGCCAGACGAAGCTGTTCACGCAGCTGTGCGTTGCGCTGCGCCAAAGAGAGGCGGAATTCCGCGTACGCTGTGGAGCCCGACCGATACCACGCCTCCTCATCCAGCTGCTCGTGGTCACGGGTCATGAAAGTGTACTCGTCTTGGTACCAGCACTGCACCCGGCCGTGCGAGTCGGCCGACCACACCACGAACCGCGAGAGCTCTGCCGGGCACACAATGCTGGTCAACCAGCCTTGCGCCTGGTCCTCCACCCGCTTCAGCAGACGACCGGTCTCCGCGCAAAAGACTCCCACGGAGCCGTCCGCAGAGCCGGAGTACACACGCGAGCCAGCGCGTTTGAGAGCTGTGATGCGGCCGCGGTGCGGGGAGGCAATGTCCACCGCCTCACAGGTGCGCAGCGTCCAGCGCACGAGCTGGCCCGCGTTATCACCGGACCACATGATCTGGCCGACTCGGCAGAGTGCTGTGACGCCCCCCGCACGCGCGTGGAAGTATCCTGTGAGCTGCATATCGCCCGAGCCGACGTCCCAGACCTTCACAGTGTCGTCGGCGGCCCCGGTCACGAGTGCGTTGCCTTCCGCGTGCATGCAGAGAATGGGCCCCTCGTGGCCCAAGGCGCCCATGAAGGCCCGCACGTAGCGGCAGCCCTCCGCGCGCCACTGCACCACCTGCTGGTCAACGCCGCCCGAGTAGACGAGCCCGCCAAACTCCGCCAGCGCCTGCACGCCGCTAAGGTGCTTCTTCAGCGTGGCCACCAGTTCTGTCGTTTCGCCGTGGTGCACTTCAATGGTGCCGTTGCTGAGGCCGAGCCACACCTGCGGCTCACCGCTCCGCGTGATGAGGCTTAGCATGGAGTGAATCACCACATTGGCCGCCTTCGCATTGCCCGCCCGGCCAAGAGGCCCCGCGGCGACCGCCAAGGAGCCTTCGAGGCCAGCAGCCGTCGTGCCTGGTGAGGCGTCGGCGGCGGGGTTGCTGCCAGCGAAGCGCCTCACCACTTCCGCCGTCCTCGCGTTCCGCACCTCGCAGCCGCCGTCTGCGTAGGAAAGCCAGACCAGATGTCGCGACACCGCCATGGCCTGCGGTGGCGTCGGCGTCACAAACGTCTTTTCATTCACGAGGAGTTCACTCGCGACGAGTGGGGGCGCCGAGGCGCACCGTGATGGCCGCTGAGCTCGCCGCGTAGCCAGAGGAGAGGACACTGCTCCAGAGATCGCGCGCGTTCGAGCGCCGTCCACGGCAGCGCTGCTGCTGCGTTGACGTGTGGCGTTTGGTGCGTGGGGTTTCACAGCAAAGCGAGGTAACTGGGTCTTGTAGATGTCTTGCTGCGGCACAACGGAGCGACCAACATTCTCTCGTAGAGGCCGAAGCCCACGCTGATCGCGAATCTGCATCTGTGTGTGTATGTGTGTGTGTATGCTTGTGAGCGCGCCGAGGATAAAAGAAAGGGGGTTTGGTTGCGTCTAGAAGAGTTGTATGCCGGATCTTAAAAAAAAAAAAGCAATAATGGAATCTATCAGATCTTTCAGTCAGCCAGTTGTTTCGGTTCTATGTTGGCCTGAAAGAGTCTCTCGTTGCTGTATGAGGGAACACGGAATCTATCAAACGAGGTTGAGCTTAAGTCGTTCTACCTGCACCCAGGTATGTTTTTGTATTTTTTTTGTAGCTGAAACCAAGAATTGCCCTGTGGTAGGGGGAGAAAGAAAAAGAAGAGTGTGTTGCGTGTGAACAGGAAGGCATGCGAATCGTTCTCATGCGTACTCAGCGTCATTCCAAAGGTGAAAGCGCATCCAGCATCGTCGTGTACGTTGCATTGCGTGCAAAAAACAACAACATGGGAGCATCTCTCGCTGCCTCTTCATTGTTCTACAGGTTTCGTTTTGCTCTTATTCTAAGAAGATGTGTGCATGCATCAATGACTCACAGACGATTTGGTATCATATCAACAAAGTGCTGCTTTACGCATCGAGTACATGGGAGGGAAAACAGTCTATCCAGATCTATGTGTCGTGAAAAAAACAAAAAGCAAGCGAGTAGCTCACCAGCGCGCTTGACGGTGGCGATACCTCAGAAGGAAGCACGACGCGTGAGGCTACCAGGAGGTGCCGGCAGCGGCACCCCTGACGCACCAGATGGAGGTGGTGTTGGGACAGCGGCTACGGGTGGGGGCGGTACCGTAAACGAAGTGGTGGAAGCTCCGCCGCTTGGGTGTGGAGGGGGTGGCACGGCGACGGCGAGTGGTGCGGGCGGTGGTGGTGACGGGCTGTCCGTCGGGGAGTCCGAGGCGGAGAGGGGTCCGTGCGTTGACTTCTTGGCTGGTGGCACGCCCACCACGGTCACAGGGGTCAGGCCGGCAAGCGAAATGCCCACAGCAGGACCCTTGCCCAGCGCGGACGAGGGCGGTGGTGGCGGCGGTGGTGGCAGGGAGGAAAGGTCCGGCTCGTAGCTGGCACTCCGCACCACTTTGTTTTCACCCAACGCGGGCACAGACGTCAGGGAGGCCCCCGTGGTGACGGTTGTCGCAGGAGGTGGCACCGAGGTGAGCGAAGCGGCGGTTGCGTTTGTGGTAGTGGCAGTTGTCGGTGCGGGTACGCTGACAGAGGGAGGAACGACAGGGACGGAGGTGAGGGAGGTACCAGGCGGCAGGGCGCTTGTGGGGGGCGGCACCGCTGGGACGGCTGGCGGCGCAGGCAAGGAGGGCATGGAGGCCGTCACCCCTACTGCTGATGTCGCCGTAGCGGCTGCACTGGTCGCTGGGGCAGCTCTTCCCGTGATTGCCGATGACGAGGCTGGCAGGGCCGCTGCTGTGATTGCGGTGGTGACGGGTAGGGCTGGCGGTGGTGGCGGTGGTGCCGCTGCGGCTGCAGCAGCTCCTGCCGTTGCTGGTTGGGGTGCCACAACTGCCTGATAGTAGGACTGAATCGTGGAGGTTGGTGCGGGGGTGGTAGACGTGGTGGTTCCAGGAAGAGGGGGAGCGGTCAACCCTGACGGAGGGGCCGCCGACGTTGCCGTCACCTGCGGCAGACCGTACGACGCACGCAGGGAATGCTGGGCATCAAGCAGTTTCTGCAAGTTGGCGCGCGCGACCTCGAGCGCCTGCTGCTTGCGGGCGAGGGTGGCCTCGACCTTCTGCTTCTCCGTCTCCATCTGCCGCGTGCTCGCCTGCGCGTCGCGCACCTTGTTCTCCAGCGTCCAGTAGCGCGCGGCCGCCGACTGGTTCTCCTCATCGTTACGGCTCAGGTACGCCCTGACCGCGTCGTCGCTTCCGTTGGACAGCACGACCAGCTCCGCTAGCTCGCGCTGCTGCTCCAGCAGAGATTCGTTGCTCTCGCGGAAAGGCTGTGTGGTGGCGTAGTACCAGCGCATGTCGTTGAAGCGCTCGCGGTCCTCGGTCATGGCAACGTGTTCGTCGTGGTGCCAGCACCGCACCGTGTTGTCTGCAGACCCCGTCCAGACGTAGTACCGGTCCACCTCCACGGCGCACTGCACGGCCATAACGCGGGCCAGAGTTCCGCCTGCCGCCGTGCTGGTGGAGTTTGCCTGCAAACGCTGCGACAGCGTCCCGTCCAGAGCGGCGTAGACACAAATGACGCCGTCTGCCCCGCCCGAATACACCTGCGAGCCAACCTTGCGCAGCGTCGTGATGCGTCCCGAGTGTGGACGCGACACCAGTAGCGCGGTGCAGTCCTTGAGGCGCCACACAATGAGAGTGCCGCTCTCATCGCCCGACCACATATTAACCCCAACGCGGCAGAGCACGGACACACCACTGCGGTGTTGCTGGGCAACCGCACCGGCAGCGGAGCGAGCACCTTCCGCCTCTTGGTTTGCCTGCAAGTGAAAGCGACCTGTGTTGATGACCACGCCGCTGTCTCGGTCCCACACTTTCACGGTGCCGTCATCGCTGCCGCTGATCAAGGCGGCACCCTCAGCGTACAGGCAGCGGACATAGTTAGCGTGCCCCTTGAAGATGCGCAGCAGCCGTCCGTCGCACAGGCGCCACTGTGCGATTTGAAAGTCGCTGGAGCCTGAATAGACCACACGACGATGAGCATCACCGGCGCTGGTCTGCTCTGCCGCGAGGCAATAGACTCCCGAAAGGTGCTTGCGTAGCTGCCGCAGCAGGGTGTAGGACTCCCCATGATAGACCTCGATGGCACCAGTGGAGAGCCCCACCCACACCTGCGGTTCACCGCGACTCACGACCGTTGAGGGGGCGCCACGGTGATAGGCACTTTCGTCATTCACGGAAAGAAGACACCAAATGCGTGTGCTGGCAGACGGGCGCCTGAGGGTTGGTGCGGCGAAGGTGTGCTGCACGCAGCCTGTATGCGCGTCACGGACCTCCATGCCGCCATTGGCGAGCGCGAGCCAGACGCTGGCCCCGCTGATCGTCATTGCCACGATGCCGTCCTCTGCCTGAAACGTTTTGGTATGCGGATCGACGGCCGCACCGAAGGCATCCGCAGTGGCGTCGCTATAGCGTGCGCCAAGTCGCTGCTCCTGCGTTGTGGTGACACTCATATACTCTACAGCAGAGGCCATTTTTGAGGATGTATCGTTGTTTCTATTGTATATGTGAGATTCAAAATTTGTTCCTGTGAGAGGATTTTATAGGGGAAAAACACAAAGATGGAGGCTGGGAGAATCTAAGAAGAGCAGAGACAATCTGTTTCTGATGGTTCTGATTATCGAGGCCTACACGACGTAAAAGCAAACAAACAAAAAAAAGAGGCAGAGGAAGAAAAACGCTGTAGTGGGTGATGTGGGGCACATTCTTTTCAGTGTTTCAGTGCTCAGTCGATTCCAACTTACTGCCTTTCTCCATACACGAGAAATGGGAAAACGCCTTCACGCAGCGCTTGGCTTGCTCATGCATATGTTGCCAGTTCCCTCCCCCCCACTTTCTGAGCCAGTTCGTCAAGGCTCATTGAGGATATGTCTTTCCTTTCCTTTTTTTTTTTTTGCTTTGTGAATGGTGCACATGGCCACACAACGCCTTTCAAAGCATCCTCTTCCTGGGATCCGCACGCACACTGTGTGCGTGGGCCCGCAAGCAAATCGTGGTGGCGAAGCGCTTCCTGCCGCCCCTTGCTCTCTCCTCAGCCAGCTACAAGGGGCGCATTTCATCCCGCTCATAGTACTGGGCATTGTAGCCCTGCCCCGGGCGGAAGAGGCGGCCCGCCTGCATCCGGCCCTCTTCCAGCTCCCAGTCCGTGTTTTCCTCTTCACGGCTTGCGCGGTCCTTCTCCACGGCGATCAGCACGCGGACGACGTCGACAATGACGAGGCCAATGAAGCCGTGTGGGGCTAACTCCGGTAGCAGGAAAAAGCGCGTGCGCGGGTACGACTGCGCGCTGGCTGTGGAGGGGACATGGCTGCTGCCGGCAGGGCTGCTGTTCGGGACGAAGCTGTGGAAGATGCTAAAGTCGTCGACAATCTCGGGATGGTTCATGAGCTGATTGCACACCGCGTAAGCCTCTCGCTTTGTGATTTCGAGAAGCTGCCCGGTGAAGTGCTTGAGGATACGATTCACCGGTGGTGGGGGAGGCGGTGGAGGGGAGGCTTGTGTTTGCTGCGGGGGCGGCAGCTGCTCAAAGCGCGTCGTTTCCATGAGACCCGTGAAGGTGCGATGCTGACGTGGCACATTGCCGCTGAGGACCATATCCATCGCCGTCGCCATGGACGGTGCGTTCTCGGGAGAGGCTGGTGGTGACGCGATGTGTGGTGTGGACGTGGTGAACGGGTTCTGTTGCTCTGCTTGCGCCGATTGCAGAGGTGTGGGTCGCTGTGGGCGGCCGCTGCGGTGGCGCGTAGTCTGTCCATTGTTTAATAACGCGCGGTGGTGGTTGCCAAGGTGCAGCCGCCGCCGCTTCGCGCTCTTTAACGTCTCTTCCAGTGCTTGCAGAAAGAGCGTCGACTGCTGACGGGTGATGTCACGGATGGGAACGCGGGACTGCTCCACCGTGCCTGTGTTGATCATCTCCACCACGGTCATGAGCTCGCTGGGCGAGAGGCAAGGCTGGTGCTGCTTCGAAGCCTTCGCTTGTGACGACTGGCACGGCGAGGTGCCCTGACCGCCATGGCTCGACGAGAAGAAAGAGCCTGTGCCCGCGCTATTCCCGCCGCCTCCGCCACGGTTGCCACGGTTGAGGTTGCGTCGGTACATGGGCGGCGGGGGTGGGGGCAGACCCTTGGCCTCGGCTTCGGACAGCGCCAGCACATAGGCCAGCGCTGCCTCCTCGTCTTCCACCGTTGTGGGCTCGTCGGTGGGGAAGTACAGTTCCGTGGCTTGGGCGGCGACGTCGGAGTCAAGGTACGTGGCGTCTTCGTTCCCCTCGGCGGCTGGAGTCGCTGGGGAAGGCCCGAGATCGTTATCTGTGGTTTCCAACGCGCTGCTGCTGCTTGGGACACCCTCCCCGCTTAGCTGACGAGGATGCGGCCGGTCTGCCCGCTCCGGTGCGAGCATGGGTTCCCCCGGTCGGATCGGTCGGAAAATTTGCAGTCGCAGGTTGCCTCGGTGCGGGCCAATGAAAGGTGCTCCAACAGCAGGCATGCGCACCGGTGGGGCGGCTGTCGCGGGTGACACCGTGGGCGAGAGCTGGAGCTCATCGTTGGGGACAATGTTACGATGGAAGCCTGGTGCGGTCGGCGTGCTGGCGAGTGGGGGTGGGGAGGCCTCCATTGTCGGTGTTCCCTCCGGCTCGGAGGCGGTGGTGGGGTCAACGCGGTACGTTCTGGATGCTGTGTGCGTGGTCGACTCACGTTGCTGCCCAGAGGCCGCGAGGTTGCTGCGCCTGTCGTCGGGTCGGCTGAGCGGGGCAGCCGCCGAGCTGGCGACCGTTTCCTGTCCCATATGCAATGGTACCGTGAAGATGCCTGTCTCCTTGTCTTCCAGCGAGGCGAGCTCGCGGAAGTGCCACTCCCGATGCGCATCCAAGACGTAGAGACGCTTCTCGAGCCAGAAGCGATGACGCGCGGACACGGACGCGCCATTCCGCCGCTGCTGTGGCTGTTGCTGCGCGGCCGCGTCCTTGGCACGTGACGTCGTCGTTGCTGTACTCACGCCGGTGGGAATAGCGAAGTTTGTCATGAGAAGGGAGCCTCCCCGCATATCCAGAATGTCTTCGTGGAAAAACCGCAGCTGCTGCTCCCAGACGCTCTCCTTCTCCATCAGAAAAGACCAGAGGTGGCGGCACGTGTGCGCCAGCTGCACCACATCGGCGTAGGAGAGGAAACACGTGATGTACTCGAACGTGTCGAGGGGCAATCTCAATACGGGTACCTCTTTGGTGTCCTTGTTATGCATCTCTGCAATCTGCCTGAACTCCTCCTTCAGCGCTTTGGTTTCCTCTTCCTCGGCAAGCTGTCGCGCGGTCTTCCAACTGACGTTGTTGTTGGTGTTGGCACTGTTCGCACCCCCGCCAGTCGGCGAGGAGGTGAGAGAGAAGCCGTCCATGCCTGGGGGTGGCGAGGGGGTCGCTTGCGGGCCAAAGAACGGGGTACCTTGATTGCTTGCATGACGACTCTCTGGGCTCTTGCTGCTCGTAGATAGCCGCGCGGCCCATGTGGACATGGCTGTTGTCCAAAAAAAAAAGTAATATTAATAACGCTAAGTTTCAGGAGGGCTCCCGTCACACGTGTTTTGTCCGTGACTTGGGGACGTTCGTAGCTGTTTTTTTTTTTTTTGTGATTGTATTTGTTTGCGAACGACGAGAGAGTTACTTGATAGCCACCGCGCAAGTCTTTCGACTTTTACAAAAGAGAGGTAGAGGAAAAAGTAAAGAGAGAGACACACCAGTGAAGATATTTCCGGTTTACCTTTCCCTTCTATGGAGCGAAGGTAGGTCGGAAGGTGTATGTTGGAAGCGTGGTGGAGGGCGAACAGAAAGCAAAGAAGAACGAATAAATAACGGTCTGGTAAGGTCAAAGTAAAGATAGAATAGCAGCTCCTTGTCTAGAGCACGTAACAACCACAAGAGACCGAAGCGAACAGAGGGAAGTGGAGAGACACTGGCGGAGGCTCTTCGACAGATGATGATGACGGTAAATGATACACAGTTTGTAGGAAGGTGAGAACGCTGGTGCGCCAACACAGGTGACAACGTCAGAGCGTCCACTGGTTAGCAGAACCTCGGCCTTGCGCCTCGTAGTGTTTCTTTGAAGTGAACATCCGAAGAGAAGGCAGGAAAGCATGTGCGTGAAAGAGGGAGGAGAAGAGGTGTACGTGTGCATCTTTTAGTTCCGATTCACGCAGTGTGGGGTTTTATTTCCGCACATCCATTGCCCAAGAAAGCAGTACAGCTCTGTCGTAAAAGTGCTGTGCTGGAGACGATGGGTCCTTATGCATCAGCCAATGTCGTTCCTTGTTGTTTCTTCAAGTGGTTTTGCTTTGTGCTTCATATTGATTTTTTTTTTTTTTTTAGATGAACGAATTACACGTGTGTGAGTGGTATGTGAACAGCGGACGCAGGCCGCGGCAGGATACACAAAAAACAACAACAACAACAACAACGCATTCTGAGGACGAGAGAACGTCAGGTGGGAGCAAAGGCTAGATGCGGTTCCAAGCGGGGATCCCTGTCGGTGAATCCCGTGGCGCTAGCTGGCGACGCTTCAGCGATGCCGTCGGGCGGTACTTGTTAGCAATCTGGTGCCACTGATACCAGAGCTGTCGGTACACCCGCGGCCGGAACGCCGAATTGATTTCGGTGGTGTGCAGCCCTGCGGTGAAGGGTTGCGGGACCGAGGCTTCGCGCGTCATGTTCGCGTGGCTGTCTTCCTCCAGCATCGCCTGGAGGGCCTCGGGCTGCAGTTGCTGGTCGCCGCGCAGGTTGAGGGCGAGGACGGCCGCCGCGGCCCGCTCCTCCGGTGTCGTGCTCTTCTTCTTCAGGAGCGCAATCTCGTCTTCTGTCGGACGCCCGCGATAGACGTCCGGTTCCCATTTGTCCTCGTAGCCCTTGACGCCGCGCTCAGCGGCCAGTCGCATCAACTCACTCGCCTCCCGCGGTCGCATGTTGCGAATGAGGCAGTCGTGCAGGAACTTCACCATGGTCGGGTGCATTTGTCGGTCCTCGCGAATAATCTTATCCAGTACCTTTAACGCCTTCTCCCAGTGGTTGAAGCCTGGAATGGTCATGGTCACAATGACAGAGTTGTGCATCGTGTCCGTCGCGTCAAAACCATTTGCCTCGCACGCCTCGAGGGCTTCTAACGCGACACGCCAGTGCTGCAGCTTTTCCAAGCGGTGGTTCAGTTTGAAGTCATAGTTATAGCCGTGGTCGGCGTTGGCCATGCCATTGACGAGGTAGTAGTACGTGGCGCCGTTGGGCTGCACGCCGTCCTCCTGCATCTGTCGCACAAGCTTAATCATCTCCAGCGCACGCCCCCACATGGACTGCGAGAAGAGGATCGTATTATAGTGCTCCAGGGTGAGGCGGTAGCCGACCATGCGGCCCTTCGATGCAAAGGTCATGGCTTTCTGCCAAGAGGTGGTGTTGGCCATGCGCTTGAGCACGCGCAGGAACTCAGTCGGGTCACGGCGGATTGGATCGGTCATGTTTGCTTGTTTATTTTATGTACTCTCTCTTCGATGTTTTTTTTTTTCTTTTTAGATCCCTGAAGGGGGTGTGTGAAGCCAAGTCTCACCGCTTTGTTTAAGGTGGCTGCCTGTGGACCGTCGCCACACTACAGAGCAAGCGCGCACGCGAGCGATCAAATGTGATAAATAATTCGAGAGAGAGAAACAGCACTGTGTAGAGCGAATCAACACACTCCGCTCACACAACTGTGTTACGCGCCTCCTGTTTCCGTGTTGGGAAGCGCCCTCCTAAAAAAAAAAGTTCCAAAGGACAAGTCTGTTCCTTGTCGGATGGGTGGGTGTACCTTGCTGCGAAGTAGAACGTTTTTTTTTTTTTTTTGCAACGTGAAAAAGGAAGAAAGGTGATGTTACGAACTCTGAATGCAAGTCATGGGGCAAACAGGCGGCGTTCTCAGTGCATCAGTGCTGCTCCTCTTCCCCTGCTTGTCACAGGGGGTTCGTGCATGTGCGGAAGAAAGATGACACCACTTCTGATGGTGGCCCGTTCTCTTTTTATTTGGGTCACCCTCGCGAGGTTTCGTATCAGCGTCCCACAACCTCACAACTTACGCGGATGGACACATGTGTGTGCGAACACCTCGTTGCGTGCATGCTTCCTTCTCTGTTTGTTTTGTCTTCCACAGTTTTCCGATTATATAGAACCCGTAGTGGCAGGTTCGCGCAAGTGACGCAAGGACAGAAAGGAAGAAGAAGAAGAAAGAGAAATGTAATTAATAGCGGAGATCACGTGCAAGACGCATGTCCGTAACATGTCCAGTCAAGTCAAATAAGAAGGAAAAAAGAGGAGGGGATGGAGCCTAGCACGACCCGACAGCCTGTCTCAAAAGACTTCGCGCCGACTGCCACGCTTCAGCGCCACCAAAAGATCCTCAATGGTTTCATTCTCCGCACAGAGCTGCTCGACTTCGGCAGGGCTGAAACCCCCCGACGTGCACTTCGCCTCGTCAATCACGCGGGCCACCTCCGCCAGCAGGGCTTCATTCCACAGGGGCTTGGCTCGCGCGTCGGGATCCTCCTTTCCCGTGCCGCTGTCCGGCCCGTCAGCGTTTCGGTACTGTGTGGCGAAGTAGTGTCGCACCATGGCCACGCCGCACTGCGCGTCAAAGTTGCCCATGTGCAGCTTCATGGTCACGACACCGGGGCGTAGCAAGGCGGGGTCGAGATGTTCAATGTGGTTCGTTGTCATGACAACGATGCGGCCAGGGGCATCCAGAATGCCACCAAAGGCTTCCAGAAGGCCTTTGATACTGAGCTTGTCCTTGTCGGCGGCAAAGAAAGACTTGCCGTCGTCGGTGATGGTGACGCGGTCCACCTTTGGAGCGGACGTTGCCTTCTTTCCTTGCTTTCTCTTCGTCTTCTTGGAGTTGCTCGTCGATCCGCCAGAGGTTTTGTTAGACTCGCTCTCCGCGTCATCGGTGTCTTCCTTGTCAGTATCGGGCCCCTCTTCCGCGTCACCCTCCGCGTCGCTCTTGTCACCGTTGTCAGATTTACTGCTGCTGCTGTTGTCGTCTTCCCGGATGAGAATAGGTTTCTTCGTAGCTGGCACATCCTCTGCCACGCGGTCGCTGCCTCCACTGGCATCCCCATCCGTGGCGGTCTCATCTGGGATTGGCGTTTCGGTTGTCTGCCGGGTTTCCGCGTCGGAGGTGGCCGCGGCGTTCTCCTCCTTGCGAGCAGCAGCGCCCGTGGTTGTCGGAGGGGCGACCTCGGCGTTGTCGCGCAGAGCTCCTTTCCGCAGCACCACGTCCGAGGCCGCATCGACGTCCTCGAGCATGTAAATCACGCGCTCCGTTTGCAGTTTTTCGACAGGGTCACTGCTGCTGTAGCGCTCCCTGGGCGCGTTCTTGACACGAAACGCGGAGTCGAACATGTACTCCATGAGTTGGTGATTCGTCTTGACGCGTGAGAGCGGGATGGAGAAGATGTTGCGACCGGTAAACGCCGCGATCGCCTTGACGAGACTGGTCTTGCCGGTTCCTGGAGGACCGTACAGCAAGAGGATGAGCTTCCGAGGAAAGCCTGGCACCGCGAACTTGCCCGTCTTCGTTTCAAATTGCCGGATGAGCCGGATGAGTCTCTCCTTCTCTGGGAAAAAGAGAGTGGCAAACGTCTTTTCGTGAGACAGCTTATAGCGCTGGCATCGTGGGGGTTCGTTCTGGTCCTCACTGGCTTCGGCGCCACCCACCCCGGACGGCATGAGCGGCTGATAAAGGTACCGCTCTGTGTTGGCGGCCTGCTTCTGTTCGTTTTTGAACTTCTCAAAGGCACCCTGAGCGAGCGCCATCACGGCGTCCTCCTTATCAAAGAAGCTCTGATGGGTGCGGAAGACCAGCATGGTTGTCTTCTGTTTTAGCTTGTTTCGCTTGTCCTTGTCGCCGCCGTCGCCGCCTCGATCGCCGCCGCCACCGCCGCCGCTGTTCCCTCCCTCCAAGTTATCTGCCTCCTCGGCGTTGTCCAAGACGCGGAGGGACACGTTGCGATTGATTTCAACCTCACGGTCCTTGGTGGGAACTGTTTGGATCGTATACAAAGCCTTCAGGGTGTCCGCCAGGGTTTGGTTGCGGGTGTCAGATCCATTGCCGATCGCGGTGAGGAGGCGCTTGTACTGATAGCTCCCAAACTGATACGTTGGCTTGACGGTCGTGGCCACGTAGTTCATGAGAATGCTCTGCAGAAATCCGTTTTCATCTAGCTCCGCAGAGGACCCGTGTCGCGCCTCACGGTTAGCCGCGACCAGGGTCTCGACGTCACGGCCCTGGAAAAGTCTGACCACTTTCTCGATGCTCCCGGGCCACCACTCACGGAAAAACTGCGCAATCAGACCAGAGACAAAGGGAATCAGCATGGCGATGAGCATATCCGCAACGACGTTGCCCGTCCGGAGGGACGCCATGAAATTCAAATTCAGCAAGGAAGAATACGCGTCCATGGTGAAGAAGCGGTGGTTTTCCCCCTCTTTTCCAAGATCGTCTCTTTCCCTACCCTTGAATGGTAGAGCTTTTCACTGATGTATGAAATGTGAAGGGTTTTCACGTGTGGTGAAAGAGAGAGAGAGAGAAACTAAAGAGCGGACGCGAATAACGAAGGAAGAAAAAAGAAAAAAAAAACAGACTTACAGACACAGCACCCTGAGGTGAGTATACACGTGTGTGTCTCTCTGTGTGTATGTAGGGTTCGGGGAGTTGCCCAACGACAGCTCACTGAAAGGCGATTGGGCGATCTGTGCACTACATAGCGAGGGGAGGTGGTATTCGAAGGGAAGGATAAGAGTAACAACAACACGGAGGCAAGCAAGGGGATGTGCATCACACACACCCACACACACACAGGATGCCACAGAGAACATAAGCACTCCCGGCGCTTGGAAAATGAAGCACCAACTCGCCATCTTCGGGTCCAGTGCGTCCCACGAGCACTTCATCCTCGCTTGGCGCTTTTTCAATTGGCAGGGTGCCTTTTTTGTGATTTGCTTTGCTTGTGTGTTTTGAACGTTTGTGATAGCCCATGGGGTAGATATACCGCAGCAAACGCAACGTGAACCAACGGCGTGATGCGCAATAAGCGCGAACTTAATCGGTTCCGTGAAAAAGCGGAGGAGGAGGAGGAGTGCGCGTGCTCGGCGTGAATCACCCTCGAACACATGTGGGAGAGCCACTCAACGAAAGCGATGAACAGTCGAAAAAAAACAAAAAAAAACACAATCCAAGTGTGCTGGTCGTCGGTAACGGGAATCGCCCATCTTCGTCATGTGCGCCAAGAATCGATATTCCTTTCATTCCTGGGCACCCTCCCGCGTTTAGATCTTCGCCACGAGCAGCCTCGCCGCGGTGGTGCCGTACATGAGGTAGGTAAACACAGGGTGACCCCCTTTGTGCAACTTCTTCATGGCCTCTTTGACCTGCCGATCGAGATCGCCGTCGTTGTGCTCCCCCGCGCCCGTCCCCGCCGCTGTCCCGCGGTGGCGCTGACTCACGGCACGCAAGAGCGCACGGACCTCTGGTGTGTTGTACGGCCGGTCCGCGTTGGAGAAGTTCTTGCCATCTGTGCGGCGGTACTGCCCTGTCGTCACGGTGCTGACGGGCTGCGGCTCACGTGTCATCCAGCGGCGCGGCATTTCTGAGAGGAGGTCCACGAGGAGCTGGTGGTCGGTGGGCGTCATAACGGGAGACAGAGGCACAAAGCACAGCTGCCGCGCCGCCGCCGCGCTCTTGGGGCACGCAGTGAAGTAGAGCACCCCCGAGACGGGGCTTGCGTACACAGACGAGGGTGTGCGTCCATTGGTGGCCGAGAAGGCGACCGGGCGCGCAGGCAGCGCAGCGAACCCTTGCTGCTGAAGGCGGCGAACGACAAGCGCCGGACACTCGGCGCGTAGCACAACAGACGTGACACCAGCCTCGACGCACGCCAGAGGGGTGTGACCTTCACCGGCCGATACCACGCGAATGTACGAGGGCAGGCTGTAGAGGAAATACCAAAAGCACAGGAGTTCAGCGTCTTGTTGGCTGCGGTGCGTCTTGACGAGGCGCCGCAGCCACTCTCGTGCTGCAGGAGTCATTCGGGTGGAGGAAGGGGCTGGTATGCCGCCGGCTGCCGTGGTGGAGGGGGAGACGGCGTTGGCGGCGTCCGCGAGGGAGCTCGAAACCTTTTTGGCGGTGGAGAGAAGCGGTGATACAAGCTTTTCACGCGGGTTTGACTTCGACGTTGACGTTGCCGTTGCAGGTTTGTTAGCGTCAGAGGCAGCAGTGGTCGCCTGGCGTGTGACGGCAGACGCCGCCTGTGCCACCGCCTTCACAGCTGCAGTGCGTGTCCGGTTGCCGCTGCCGTCTCCATGTTTGGCGCTAGCCGAGTACGGCGCATCGCTGCCTGCGAACCAGTCGTACAGCCAGTCCATGGCCTCTTGCCGTGCTGCATCCATGGCCGTAGGGGCGTCTTCAGCGTCAGCCTTGCTAGCGTGCTTGTGGGCCTTTGAGGGTGACGACGAGACGCCCATTGCCATGGATACAGCGCCGACGGCCAATTCCGTCGCCCCTCTGGCAGCCCGCGACACCAGCGCGAGCATCCACATGGTACTACCATAGTCGAGACGGTCCGACAGCAGCACGTTGCAGAGATGCCGCGCCACTCGCATCCACGATGTGAGGGCCCCGGCTACTGGCAGGCTGCGCAGGTGGTCCCGCACGGCGCTTGTGACGTCCGGCTGTGGGCTGCAGGCAATGGCACCGCCAATGGAGCCAGGCCCGTCAAAGGAAATGATGTGCAGTGAGGTCGTCTGGAGCGGGGTTGTCACCAACGTGGCGGCCGGTGACGGCGGCACTCCTGCGCTCCCCGTTACCGTAGGGCCGCGCACGGACACAACGGCGCACTTCGCCTCGTTCGCCAGTGCGTAGAGTGCGTTGGCGTTGCGGAAGAAGCGTCCTCTGATGCCGACGAGCAGCATCAGCGGCCTCGCTGCATTTGCGGTGGACTTGGAGGTGTGGGTAAGATTGGCGCGCACGGCTTCTACATCAGCCTCCATGGAGTCGATGTCGACATCGAAGGGCACCAGTGCGGCGCCAAAGCTCTGCAGCACATTCACTAGGTTGTGAAACGGGGCTAGCAAGATGCCAGGAAGCAGCACCACCGTACCTGGCGTGAAGCCCTCTTGAAGAAGAAAGGCCTCGAGCATGGTCGCAGTCGAAGATGCTATGAGCACGTCGTCTGGGGAGTTGACGCTGGGCTGACCAGGTGCGCCGCCGTGGGGAAAGCAGTAGCTCGCAAAGGTAGCGGCGGCGGAAGCGCCACGTGAGTGCTCCTTCATCTGCTCTGTTCCTGCTCGAACGCCTTCCCTTAGTTTGGTGCTCGCGGTCATTGCGATGTCTCGGACCACCGACGAGGAGGATGAGGGTGACGGGCTGTCCGGTGCATTGCCGGGGAAAGTGATGGCACGCGATACGGCACGGACACCGGGTACTGAGGATTGCCACACAGCTGCGGCGGCCGCACCGGCTGTGCCCTGCGCAGGTGCGACAGGGTACAGCCGGATCGCGGGCAGGGCCGACTGGTTCATGCTGCGGTGGTGCAGAGCCCCAGTGTTGCCTTCTGCCCGAAGCGTGGCACGCTCTTCCTCGAGGAGGTCGAGAAAGTAAGACATGGAAGCGGACGTTGGGAACTGACGATGTTTACGATACGTATATGACGCTGGAGGAGAGACGGGGAGGCTGTGCAGCGCTGAAAGGGGTAAAAATGAAAGGGCTGCACAGACGACTCACCGAAACAATGTTTTCCGAGATGGGAGTAAAGACAACTATCTAGGAGGGACGGTAGGGAAAGAGGTGTGAGAGAAACGAATACATGCATGTTTTTGGGAGTTTGATGTGCCACAAACACTTGTGTTTGCCTCGTACGGTTTCCCTAGGGCTGGGACAGAGCCACGTCCTCGCTAGTGTGGGTGTAGAATGGTCTGTCCGTGATGAAGGAGACGCCCGTCGTCATGCGCGTTGCAAAAGTAGTTCACACATCCTTGATTTCATTCTAGAGTGATGGAGCTGCAGGCGAGAGCACATCCGTGTATCATACATAAATGAGGAGAGGTAAAGTGGATGAAGATGAAAGTCATCGCTGACGACAATCCGCGCACGGCGTTGGCTTACATCCAGAAGGGTGGGGGAGGGGGGATAGAAGTCTTCGAAAAGCACCCATTCGCCCAAACCTTGAGGACAACGGCGAACGAGAAACAATAAAAGAGAGACATCGTGTATCTACATGTCACGCAGCGGGGAACTCACTGTGTTTCCCCATGAACACCGACAATGAGCACAGAAACTGAGACCGGTCACGGAAAGTACAGGACGACGGTTTAGAAGCCGCCCGTGGTAGGTTCACCCGGGGCAACCGCTGCGGCGTCCTCTCCCCCCATGTTGCCGGGTGACGCCCGCTCCGTCTCTGCCTTGAGGCGCAGGGAGAGTTGTTGGTTCACGCGGCGGAGGTAGGCCAGCTCGTCCTGGTTGACCTTGTTCCTTGCCAGCCGCTCCTCATCTATGCGGCGCTCCAGAGCGTCACGGGCCACCAGCAGCGCGTGGCGGCGAGCCTCCAGCTCCGCCTTTTCTTTCTGCAGGGCCTCCAGGCGTTCACGCAAGCTGCGCATGCCGCCCACAGTTTCCGTGCGGTTAAAAGGAGGTGAGGACGACGAGGCTGTCGACGCGGTGCTGTCCCCTTGCTGGATGAGTTGGGTTTTGCGGGCCGCGAAGAAGTGCGCGCGTGCCAGGAGGTCCGCGTGGACAGCGAGCGTGTGGTCCGCATCTTCCTTCAGGCGCTGCAACAGCACACCGCGCGCTGGCTCCTCCACCGTGACCTGCCGTACCAGCTCGCAGAACACATCATGGTAGACTTCGCGCCGAATGGGACAGAGGTCGCACGGCTTCGCGCGGCGCTCCTCGAGGCGGTGCCGCAGGGCGTCGTGAAGAAGGGCTACCTCCTCCCGCGTCGCTGGGGTCCGTGAGACGTGCTGTGTACTGACAGGGAGCACGAGCTTGGCGCGTGCGTCTGTTTCCTCGTCGCTCTCATTCAGGTCCCCGGCGTGCGAGCCGTTCCCTGCGGTGAGTGTCTTTGAGCTGTGGCCGCCGCCACCGCCGCTGCTGCTGCCGCCCGTGGTGGTGACAGATTCTACAGGTTTCTTCGGTGCGTTTGCATCGGGTGGTGCGAAGCGGCCGAGCTCACCTTCCAGATCAATCACCTCCGTGCGTGGTGGAAACATGCTGTCCAGAATCTGAGCGGTGAAGCTCTCGGGTTTGTTACCCGTACGCATCAGTGCGCAAAGGAAGTCGCGTGGTGCTGCCGCAGGGGAAGAAAAGGAAGAGGTAGCAACTGGGGCGGCGGTGACGGTCGCGGCAGGGGGAGGTGGGGCTGCCAGCCGTGTGCCACCGGTTGCTTTTTGCCCATGGGTGGTCATGGTGGAAGTGGTAGGAGTGCTTCGATTGGGCCTTGCCCCAGCGCGGCGCCCAGCAACGGGTGGTGTTGGCAGACGGTGCGCCGGGTCCTTGCGAGTGCCTGTCGTGCCCATTGCGGTGCTCGACGGACCTTTTTGCGAAGCTCCGGCGGCCGCAGCGACAGGTCCCTGGGTGGCAAGGAAAGCCTCACGGGCAGCACTCTTAGCAGCTGCCAACTTGGCCGCGGAGAGCGAGGCGTGGTACGCTCCCTCGCTGCGTGGGAGAGGGGTGATGTGAAGGCCAAGCTCTCCATTCTCTGCTGCGCTCGCCGTTGCCGGGAAGACGAGGCCTGGCGCGACATTTGGTGCGTCGTAGCGCAGAAAGGCAGGGAACCGTGTGTGCTGCTCCTCTGCCTGTGCGAGCGCCGTCCCACCTGTCGCTTTGGACATGATGAAGATGTTGACGGGGGAGAGCTGAAGGACTTCCTTTTGCTAGATGTGTCCTCCTGACAGACGTTACGGAGTCTGTGGATGACCAAACGGGATGCTTCAAAGAGAAACGTACGACAGTTACAGGCAACGTAAAGGGGTAGGACAAGGGAAAGAGATGGGTGTGCTAACGCAAGGGAAAGGAATGCATTAGAAAGTGTTCCGGATGAGGCTCGGACACCTCCGTGATCGCTCTGAAGTGCTCGCGACCTAGGGCGGTGTTGCACGCACACACTTCCTTGTGACATGCTCACATTTGCTATGTCATGATGCTACACGGAGCGGATGTGCAGTGCTGCTAGGATGCAAAACAAATAAACAAAGAGAATCAAATCCGCGTTGCAAGTTCTTTTATGAACGCTCCTTTCGTGAAGCCATCTGGCTAGAATACATGAGGTGCAAGCGCCGTGAGCATGCCTGCCGCGCTGGAGGTCGTATGCGTGGAAAAAGCATGTGAGCGGCCGTAGGGGTATCGAAGGGACACCAAGCGCAAAAGCAACCAGCAACGAGCGGCAAACGATGTGTCCAATGATTTACATAAGAAAAAACAACAGAAAAAAACACCCACACGCATCGGAGGTCCAAGGAAGGGGGACAAAGAAAAGAAGAAAAGATAGGCGCGGTTACAGAACGCGAATGGCGCCAAATTTAGCGTCAGGATCCGTTTTCAGCGCCTCCTGACGACGCTGCGCCAGACCCCGCAGCGAATCTACCTCACTCTTGGACAGACACCGCTCCGCCAGGGTTTCCAGAGTGCAGGCGCCGCCAAAGCACATGTCGTCCAAGGGGGTACCGAGCATCACTAGCAGTCGCGCGACGCGCAGGTTTTTGGTTCGGAGGGCGTACTCCAACGCAGGCAAGGGGCGTCCCACGGCGGCGGCAGCGGCAGCCGCAGTTGCCGCTGAACAGGTCGATGTCTCGTTCAGTCCGACAGTGTCGACACCGCTAAAGGATTTGAGTCGTTGCTGCCGTTGCTGTTCCGTCGAGGTGGTGGTGGCAGTGAGCGAGACCTGGGCGGCCGATGGCCCCGAGCCCGCTTTCGTTGGGGAATGTAGACGCGTGCGGCTTGTCACACTAGAACGGAAGATGGCCAGTCCCCCTGGGACTCCCTCTCTTTCTCTTGTGACGCTACCACCGCTGCTGAGGGCAAACGGACCTGCCTGCCTCACCTCCGTCACGCCTTGCACTGTCATGACGAACCGCACCGCCACGGCATCGAGCTCCTGCGAGGTGAACAGGAGGGAGAAGAGAAGTTCTGGGGTGAAGATCGTGCGTGGAGCCATGGGAAGGGCGTGGAAGAGGCTTTGGATGCGATCTTCGGCAGCAAGGTACTCTGCACCGTAGGGACTCAGCAAATGGAGAAGGTACCTCCGTTTCGCTGTGCTGCTCTGGTGGGCACCAGACATCTCTGATACCAGCTCGCCGGGTGCTGGCAAAGGAGAGCTTCCGCCAAGCGTTGCCTCCATGGGAGACAACATCTGTGACGCACCTGCTCCCGCTGCGGTCTTGCCAATGTTTTCTGTGTTGGCAGCCGCCTTTGGTGCGGCCGCCGTCGCCGTGGGGACGTAGCTCGTGTCGTGCGTGCGGAGGTGCTTGATCGTGTCCTCCACCGTGTCAGGCTTGCGCTCCAGCAGGGCGAAGGCCGACATCACGGCACGATGAATGACGCTGTGCTTGAGCAGTCGCCCACTCACGAGTGTGTGGACGACCTTGCTGTACGCTGCGACGCATTCGTACACTTTCTCGAGCAAGCCTGGCAGCAATGCACGGATGGTTTCGGCTGTCTGTGCAGGGTACAAACCGCCCTCGAGACGGTATGCCATCTCTGACCAGAAGGTGCGCACGAAAATGTCGAGATACGTGACCTTGCTCAGGGAGGTCACGAGTGGGGTCGCATTTGCGCTCGATCGGTTCATGCGACTCGAGCTGCCGTCCAAGCCGTGAGCAGAGCCGCCAAGGTGACTCATCAGCGCCGCGCTGCCGCCGGTGGCCCAGTCCCGCTCAATGGACCACGACGTCACGAGATCCATGAGGGGTACGCGCTCGTTCGGCCCGAGTAGCTCGTGGAGTGGGGCCACATCACACAGCATCTGCATGGTACTGCGCTGCGCGAAGCGGGGGAGGGCGAGGAAGAGAAGACGGAGGGTGCCGGCCCGAACCTTGTCCAGCAGTGAGACAGTGGGACGGCCCACGCGGGTTTTCGCTGCCTGGGCGGCTAGCTTTGTTTCGAGCAGCATCTCAAACAGTTCTGCATGCGCGTCGGTCGGGTACTCGGAGAGCTTCGCAGACGCCTCAAGGTTAGCAGCGCCGTCCAAGGCGCCTGTCGGGTTTCTTGCCCCGGCGCCCCCACGTGTCGAGCCACCCGCCGCTGACGCCAGTGGACGACGCGTCATGACAACGCTGGTGCTGTTGACGGCGGGACCACGAGAGCGGGTCGCGTTTTTTGCGTCGCCATGAAGGGCGCTTGTGCGTGCGGTGAACCCCATTTTTGTGGTTGAAGACTGTGAGGGTTTGTCCTGGGTGCTGGTGAGGGCAAGGAGCAGCAGCACCAGGTCGCTTTGGTAGATATTCTGCTTCTGCAACAAGCGAGATGGCGCGGGGAGGGAGAGGGGTGGTGTAGACGGAAGTTCCTTCTGGTGCGGCGTGGTCTTCACAGGTTCCTTTTTTTCCGAGGCCGTCGGGTTCGCCGGCGTCGCGTGCTCCGAGGCGGTGGAGGAGGCAAAGGAAAAAGTGGCCTCCAGCCCCATGGACGCGCCGACGCCATCATCCTGCGCTGCGGCATGCGCGTTGGCGTCGCGGATGGCCAAATCAACGTGGAAGTTTGATGTCACGAGAGGATCGCCCGTGCGCTTGCCGTTCTCCACGGTGCGCATGAAATGCGCCAAAGGCTTCTCCAGGACAAAGGCGAGGGTGCAGCACGTGGGCGGGTGGCCCGATTTTTCCAACGCTACGCGGCGGCGAAGCTCCAGGACCGTTTGAATGAGCAAAGGACCTGGAAGGAATGCCGTGGCGAGGGTTGCTTGCTCGGGTGGGATCACCAAGGCGGCCAGCCTCTTCTCAAGCGACGCCACATCCGTGGTGACGGACTTCCATGTCGCCTCGGGCTGCCCGGCCGCACCAGAGGCGCGCGTCCCCACTCCGGTGGTCCCGTTGCTGACTGTTGGGTCCTCTTCCGACGTGCTAACGCTGTCACGAGCCACAGGCATTGGCAGCCCAAGCTTTCGCTTCAGATCCTTCACGCGGCGCCGGAGGTCTCTCACCTCAGTGCGTGCGACCACCTTTGCTTGCTGCAAAACTCGTTGCAACACCATTACCTCCGTCATGTCGTCCACGTCATCGTTGTCGGCATTCCAGGCGTCGTCGTCGTCGTCTTCGGCGTCGTCGTCGTCTTCCTCATCGCCGTTACCTTGGAGCGCTGCCTGCAGTGCGTTCGCCACTGACGGCATTTCACCATGCTCTGCCATCTGCTGAAGCACTGCCTTACTTTGCATTGCCCACGCGCGAAGCAGCCCACTTGGAACCATCAGCATTAGCCACAGCATCAGCTGAAGGCTCTCTGGCGTATTGAGATGGGTCTGGTCAATCGGGCGGGACGGCACGATGCCCGCACGCAACAGAGATTGCATCGTTTCCACAGCCGCTTCACTCCGCGGGGAGGCGACGCCCTCCAGGCGCTTCGTGGTCGGGTCCAGGTCTTTGCATTGCTGGCTGCCAAGCAGCCGTGGCGCGGTAGACTGCGACAGAACGTACACCGGGGCAAAAAAGAAGTTGAAGTCCAAGGGGAGACTGGATAGGACCGGGTACGGGAGGCGAACGGCATCGACAGCACGAATCGAGAGCATCGTGGTGTAGACGGCGGAGAGGATTGGGAATCCGGTTGCGAAGTCGGCTTCCATCCAATCCTGAATGTTTCGGAGCGAGACAACCTTTTCTGCTGACGCGACTAACTCCGTGAAGGACTTCTCTACGGGCTGGGCAGCTTCGCTGCCCTGGACTCCTTCACCATCGTCATCTGCGGCGTCCTTGGCACGTTGTTCGGACGCGGGTGCTGCGGCCGTATCGGCTGTCTGCGCTGGTGGCTGCAACAGCATGAGACGAAGTGCCGCCGGGCTCCGCAACGCTGCCACCATGAGTGCATCCGTTGTGATCATAGTCTCAATTTCAAATCGTGGTAGGTTGCGGAGGAAGGCTTTCCAGGCGCGGCGCTCCTTGCGGGTGGCAGGATCGACATCGACTTCTTCCTCGTCCTCGCCGTTGCCGCCGTCCTCTCCGGCGTTGTCGGACTCCTCGTCTTCATCCCCAGCGCTGGCGGCACCCTCCTCCTCGTCCTCGTCTTGGTCGTCCAGCACATCAGAGGCGTCGTCACTTCCATCTTCATCTTCCTCCTCTTCTTCTACGTCCTCGCCCCCACGGCCGCTCTGCTGCTGTGCGAGTTGACGCTGCCGGCGCTGCTCTGCGCGTGCTTTGCGAGCGGCCGCCGCGCGCTTGCGCCGTTTCTCCGCCTGTTTCGCGCGAAACAGGAAGACGTCGGGGTGGCAATCCAGCAGCTGCCACGTCTCGGAAGTAGCTTCCCACACAATGTAGAGAGGAAAATTGGCGTCGGTGAAGGCGGGCACGGCCGTCAAGGGAGGCGCCGCCGCGTGCGATGGGCGCTTGGTGCTGACAGAGCCCGCGGGCACAATGGAGACGGTGCGAGGCTTGTCGAACAAGGCTTGCCGCGCGGCGGCTTCACGACTGGCGTTGGCGTCCTCGTCAGCTTGCTCCACGTTTCCAGATGCATCCGCCGCGCCAAGTGTAGTTGCGGAAGGCGTGGCAGGGCCGTCCGTGGATGTCGCGGCTACTGCGTCACTGCTTTGGCGTGGTTGCACCGTGTCGTTGCCTTCGCTGTGACCATCCACGGTGTCTCTGTCATCAGCGAACGCGTTGGACTTTAGAAAGAAGCTGGACGATTTCCGGGCCGGATCTGCGGTGGAGAGGTGCTCCTCTTCTTCGTCTTCCTCCTGATAGGCGTCTTCCTGGAACTCACCCTTATTGTCCTCGAGGCTGGAGCCGCTGCCCACGTAAAAAGAGACCGCGCGGCGACCGGTATGTTTGCGACCGACGTCTTCCTCCGCATCACCCCCGACCGCTGTCGAGTCCGAGTTTCGTGGCACCAACTTGTCTCCCGGACGATCCCCTTTGAGGGGCTTGGTAAGCGCAGGGAGCGGTGGGGGCGGAACCGCGTACCCGTACATGGCCTTGCACACACGCTCAAAGTGTGGCGCGTCGTTGGCGAGCAAGTGCCGCAGCCAGTAGGGGTAGGCGCGGCGACGCAACAGCCGCTCTTCCAGGTCTTTGATGGCCTTGGTCTTTATGGTGTTGGCGGCGGAAGAATCCATCCCACTGTCCTCCTCGCCGTCGAGGGTGTAGTACTCCCCCTGCTGCTGACCGGGTTCGTCGTCTCCGTCTACTCCGTCCTCATCAGCATTATCGCTATTTACATCGTCGTCGTCATCGTCGTTGTCTGCCTCTTCAGGGCTCTTTTTCTTTTTGTGTCTGCCGTGAACGGCGCTTGCACGGCCCCTTTCGTGGCGAAGAAATTCTTTCACGGCAGCCGGATCGTGTTGCAGCCGGCGCAGGATAGTGTCTCTGCGGAGGCTCTCGAGTTGCGCCTGATACGCAGCCTCAAAGGGGCGGTTCGGTTCGGATAGATGGACCTCAACGGTCACAGGATGACTCCCATGGCCTGGGAGAAGCATGTCAAAGGCATCCACGTCCTCCAGTTCCTCTGGCAGCTCTAGTTCAAATCGCGGATCGAACTCCTCCTCCTCGTCTTCCTCGTCTGCTTCCGCATTGTCCTTTCGGTTGAAACCAAAAGGGTCCGCACCTGCTGCCTGCTGACCCTCTGGCGCGGAGTCGATTTCTTCGTCCTCTTCCTGGGCCTCGTCGTCCGTGTGGCCGTCTTCCATACGCTCACTCATTTCGTCAGAGTGTTCTTCGTACTGATCCACCGCGACGTCTTCGCCGTCATCTTGCGAGCTCATGCTTCTCACTGCTGTCTTTCCGTATTAAAGACCGAGGGAGTCTCGATTAGAAATGAGACAGGGAGGCGTGGTCGCGAGACGTCACAGTATAATTGCGAGGCTGACCGGTCAGGGGTGGGTGAAGCGTGGGAGGACCCTCGTGTGTTGATACGGCTGCGTCCCCTAATGGTACAGACACAGAAGTGCTTCCTTTTTCGAAGAGAAACAAACAAGACAACGAAAGAATGCGAGGGAGAGGAAGAGCGTGTGATTCACCATCGCTTTGGGAACGTAGCCAAAAATCATGAGGAAGGAGAGTAACACTTGCCCACCGCAGAGGCCGCACAAAGGGCGCACCGACTGTGACGTGATGCAGAAGGATCCTTGCATGGCCATCCGCACCGTCGCAGCCTTAAAAAAATATGTAATAATTCCAAACTTGACGCCTGAGGTTAGCTCCTTCAGCATTCGGAGGCTGGTGTTCATTTGCCCCCGTTGTCGTTCCTCGACGATTCCATCGCGACGAATACAGAGCCACTCGCTGCTGCGTTGGCCCCATTCGAAACACTCGAGGTCACGGGGGCGTTCCCGTCAAGTCAGCGTCTTCTATAAACGTGGAGTAGATACAACCCGGCAGTGCACTGCTGTCGCTCGGACATGCTTTCCTTCTGATTTCTCATTGTCTTAGAGTAGGGGAGAGGGGAAAAAAGGTTTTGAGGAACAGGACTCAAACAAAATGAGAGCGAAGGGACACTGCGGTCATCGATAGCACTATCATACGAGAGGATCACACACCGAAAAAGCAAAAAGAAAACAAAAACATAAGCGTGGTAAGGCACGAGTGAGTGTGTAAGAGCTACAAAAAAAACCTACAGAAAAACAGAAATGCGGGCGAAAGACGATCACAGCGTAAAGATGATCAAACACGTGCCTTGGCCACACCCGTAAGAAGAGAAGATGGGAACACAAAGAGGGCCACCTATGAACACTCCATTCGTATGTGTGTCGCATCAGGGGTTCACTTCTTTGATGCGGCTCTTGCTCCCCTCATCTTTCAGGATTCCCATATGTCAACTTCTGCCGCAGTCTGTCACACCTCCACGAACATCACCTCCATGCCCAGGAGAATGCAGCTGAGGATGCCATAGCGCATAATGACATACAGCTGCTGATCCTGCACGTAGTCCTTCGCCGTAATCTCCATCGAGTAATTCACATGCTTGGTGCAAATCACAACCACGTTGTACGCCAGTAGGATGAGCATGGCCGTGCCAAGCGGGGAGTAGAGCAGCGTTTGGAGCTGAAGGCAGCCACCGAGCTGTGTGGAATGGACAGCGAGGTCAGAGAGGAGGGTCTGACCCAGGTAATTACGTTTCTGGGTGGTGAGGGAGTTGCCCATGGTGGTGGTGGCCGTCTGGGGAGCGGTGAGGCTGCGGCGGCAGAGGGCCGGGCCCGCAGCGAGTGGCGCAGCGGCGGCCATGCGACGGGACAGAAGAAGAGTAGAGCGGCGGGCTAGCATTGGTGACTGGGGGAAAGTCTCTTGTGCGTATGTGTGTGTGGAGTGATGATTGCCTGATTACGAATTCACGCTAACGATAAGTACGACTTGCGTAACGGCGAAAGATGACGTTACGATAGAAATTCCCTAACGCACGGTGGAGCTTGACTAAGGGTAAACTAGTAAGAAGAGGGGAAAAACAAAGAAATGTGTCAACAAGAAAGACTGGCGACCGGGAAGCGAACGTCCACAGAAAGAGAGAGAGAGAGAGAAACGAGAGGGAGAACGTTATTTGAGGAGAGATAAAGATGTGGTCAAGAGGTAGAAATACATAGAAACCAGTCTCGCTTAACGGAGAGTGGTCGCGTTCATGGAGGATTTTATGTGGGGGGCAGCAACATGATAGCTGCCTCGTCCTCAGGGCCGTCCTTCACGACAGTTAGGCAATCCCTTAGATCTCCACCTTCCTCCTTTGACGATCGCTTAGGGTGCTCATACACAACGAGAGAAGGGCGCGGGTCACGTCGGCTGCGTCATGCCTCCCGTGCGCTACGACACGTACATCAACGTATGGTGCACCATGACTCATGGCGATCGCGACCACCCAGCACACAACGCAGCGCAGCCTCTGCCAACAGAACAAAAAATATTTTTTTTTTTTTTGTTTCCGCTACAAAAGCCTTTGCATCTTTTTTTTTTTTTTTTTTGGTTTGGGTTAGCGATGGATTGGGGTAAGGTTAAAAGTGGGGTTGAAGCGTCAAGCACCAGACAGGGATAGCGAGAAAGTAGGGAAAGATGAGAAAAGAAAAAAAAAGGAAGTGAGACGAAAACATCAACACGGAACACGACATGAGAACAAAGGCCTGTAAGAGGACAACAGCGACGACGACGACAACAACGGTAACAACAACAACAACAAAAATGAGATGACACCACCGGGGGGCCGAGCAGCGGACGGGGATGCACTTCTGAAACAAACAACGCGGAGTCGAATTATATAGAACTGGGAAAAGTAATAATACGCTGGCACCTGAAGAGAAGAAAAAGAAGAAGAACGGCTATCATATTTATATAAAGAGAAGAAAGTGGAAGGGGAGGAGTTGGTATTGGAAATGAAAACAAGAATAGAAAAGAGAATTAGGAGAGAAGGCAACACGCGTTCTCGCTCTGTACGTGTTGCCACACGGGGAAGAATGAGAATATCCTTGACAAAGGGCGCCAAGTGCCTATTCGTTTTACACCGTGGGTTTCTTCAGTTGGTCTCTTGTGTACACGTCGATATGCGAAGAGACTCAACAGCAAACACTGCTGTCACGAACAGGCGATTCCTCCTCCTTCACCCTCCCCTCAAGGAGCTTAAGCCGCAACACTCTGCGACCGCTTCCCTCGCTTGCGTGTGAAGTGCGTCTGGAGGTGGTTCAAAGGAGCTGCACTCTCCCAAAGTCTCGTCAAGAAAAAAAAGAAAAGAAACGTAGAATGAAATGACACACAAAAGCAAAGATTCATGTGGAACAACAACAAAAGAAAGAAAGAAACGGAGGGGAAAGAAACTCTTGAAAGTCAATAAAAGTGCAGAGATTCAGCTAGTACTAGTGAAATTTGAAACAGAAGGAATCGTCGAGAACAAAAGCGCGAGGTGAAGACGAGAGAGAGAGAAATCAACCACAACAAGAAAGAAGTAGAACAAAAAGAAACAAGAGAGGTGTGCGCGAAAGAAGAACAAGAGACACAGGAAAAAGGCGTCTCGGAAGACTGACGTGACAACAAACCGATAAATTACAAATGCTGCCGAAAAGAAGAGAGAAAGAGGAACTTTGTAATTGTTTAAAAAACAAAAAGAGAAAGAAAGAGCAAAGGATGGCAGAGCACTACCGGAGGGTGTGTGTGTGGAAGGCAACGATCGTCGTAACAAGCACGGAAAGGAGATGCTGAAAAAGAGAGGAATACTCAGCGAAGACACCGCTGGGTACACGTTTCCTCCAGCTATTTTCTTTCCGTCTGTTCCGCAGTCGACTACCGGACTCTGTGTGTGCGTGTTTCTTATGCGCGATCCCAGAATAGAGTGAAGGCATCGTTGCGAGTTTTGCGTGGGTGTCCGCTCCTTGTCTTTTTTCTTTGTTGGATAAGTTAGAAGAAAGCAAAAGAAAAGAGAGAGAGAAAAAAAAAGAAAAGGAACCAAAGGAAAAGACCCAGAAGAGTATTTGTGAGGAGTGCCGTTGATCGTATTTTACATAAAGTGGCTCAACAACGCACAAAGACAGGAACCACCTCTCACGGTGTTTAGTTTGGCTGGTATTTCCCATGATGGGGAGTCTTGTGTGAACCTGTTCAGTACCAGAGACGGGACGCTAAGGTGACAGGGAGAGGAAGAGACTGCAGCTGTGTCAGCACAGCACATATATCGAAAAAGGATAAATACATCGACTCGAAAGAGTTGGGCACCTCCTCGATCGTATCTGGGCTACTGGAGGGCAGGTGTGAGAGAGAGAGAGAGCAAGAGGAAAGAATCACCATGGAAGCACAACGAAGCTGCATTTCACTTATTTCGTCCGTATTCGGCCAACGTGCCACCACCACCCTCACGTGTGTGCGTGCAGCGTTGTTCCTTCCCTCTTCGCTTATTTACTTGCATGCAGAGAACAATAACGAGAAAAAAACAAAACGAAATACGAAAAAGAAAGCGAATATGGGCACGAGAGAAAGACGGTGAAGAGTGAATTACAAGTGGAGTCAGGAATACGGGACAATAAAGAGAGAGAGGCGCAGGCGGAATATTTGCTTGTTTACAGAGAGAGAGAGAGAGAGAGTAATATTGAAAACGAAAACCCGATGGAGCGTCTCAAGAGACAGTGGTCAGATGAAGAGGGGGACCGGTGGCGTCATGAGTCCGTCGTGACGACAGCAGAGGAAAGAAAGGTAACGTAAATGGGCTAACTTACAGCGAAAGGAATTGTCAAAGAGGGGCTTCCCCCTCCCGTTCTTCCCCTCCATCTACAGATGCCGACGCAGACACGAAGGCACACGCACGAGAGAATGATGTCCTCGTATCTGGATCGCCTGGCCCGCCACCAGAAATAGTAAGTGTCGTACAAGTGAGAAGAGAAGCGCTGTGGGGTGCGTTCAACGCTTCGTTATGCTTCCCCCCCTTCCGTTGCGAAGTATCACTCCGTTGAGACTGGAAGGTGACGTTCACAAAAAGGGCGGAACAAGGTCTTGGCGAGAGGAGGCCTTCAGGTGGGAAAGGAAGATTGGTTCAAGTGGTTTACAGAGAAAGTGCGAGGTGAAGTAGTGAGTCGTTTACAGTCATTTATTAAGGAAACATGAAGAGGAAGAAGGGACGGAGATAAGCAAACGTGGGCGAGGAGAAAAGGTGAAAGTGCGAGAGAGAGAGAAAAAAAAAAAACGACCCCCGAAAGGGTAGCATTGTTTCCATGACCTTCTCGCGATTTGGTGCGTTCGATGGACATCTTTCACGCTCTCCACAACAGAACGGAGGAAATCAAAAGCACGGCAGATGGCAAGCTGACGTGTGATGTATCGTTTCCCGTTCGGTTCGTTTCTCTTCTCTAGTCACGGGCGTTACGGCCGTCATCGTTCTCACCCGGACCCTTGACGAGGTTGCGGCGCACGAGACGTTGCGCGATGGGGCGGCCATAGTTGTACGTGCGGATGGGCAGAATGAAGCGCTCAATGTTGTTGACAAGCTTCACGAACTGGTCCACCTCTGAGGCGTCCATGACGCGCTGGACCACGTAGTTGGCGAACTTGTCGGACATCATAAGGCAGAGCATGGAGGGCCGTGCGGTACCGGCGGGCTCCACCTCCTCAATGACGCCGAGGGCCGCGTCCTTCAGGTCGCGGTTCTTCTCCTTCTGGCTGTCCCGGTTGTTCGCTCCCGCGGCGTCGCTGCCATTCACCATGGCCGCCGTCACGGTGTTGGAGCGCTTGAAGCGGCACACCTCCACCGATTCTGGCACCGCCTCGGTTGGGCTGACGGGCATGTAGTCGGCACACATCATGTCCACAATTTCCATGCGCTGCGGGGGCTTGGAACGGGCGTAGAGCTTCTCCATCACGTTGGACGCGAACTTTTGCTTGGACATGTAGAAGAACTGTGGCTTGAGGGCGCTGTAGATGCGGTTCACCTTGGTCTCGTCCTTGGCGTTCTGCAGGACGTGTTGAATGACGTAGTTACCGTACTGGTCCTTGGCAAGCGCGTCGACCGCCTTCATGAGTTCGTCAAAGATGATGTCCTCCTGGTCGGGGCAGTGCTCCATGATGCACTGAATGACGCGGCAGCCGTAGGCGTGCGTGGCAAGTTCCATCACACGACCGGAGAAGGCGGAAATAATAAAGCCGCAGCGCTGCGGGATCACCTCGACGCACTTTTGGACCACGTGATTGCCGTTCTGGTCCTGGATGCAGCGCGCGACGTTGCCCTCCAGCTCCGCGAGAATCACATCGAGGCCTTCCTCTGGCATCACCTCAATGCACTTCTGGATCACACGGCAGCCGTACGTCTGCAGGGTGAGGTCCACCACGTTGCCCTTGAGGCGACTCGCGGCAAACACGAGTTGCTGTGGCGTGCCCATGTCAAGCAGCTTCTGCAGCACGTAGTTGCCAAAGATGTCCGTGACAAGGTCGAGTGGGTTCTCGAAGATTTCGTGAAACAGAGAGTCCAGCTCCTCGCGGGTTGCGCTGTCCACGGCGCTTTGGATAAAGCGACTGCCTTCCTGATCCTTGGCGAACTCCACGGCGTGGTCCTGGATCTTACCAAGTCGCCAGAAGCCAATGTTGTTGCTGCCATTCTTTTGCGCATCGGCGTGGAACTCACGGAGGAGCTCCGACATGTTCTGACGGCGGCTCAGGTTGGCCCCTTGCGTCATACCCCCGTTGCCACGGCCGCGGCCTCCATAGCCACCGCGACCGCCGTGCATGTTGTTGTTGTGCTGCGCGTTGTAGCCCCCCATGCCACCAGAGGACGGACCGCCGCGGTGGTAGCCGCCGCCTTCGTTGTTGTTATTGTTGCGACGGTTGTTACCACCGTAGCCTCCGCGGCCACCACCGCCATAGCGGCCATTGGCGTTAGGGCCAGCATTATGCTGGTGAGGACCGACACGGACGTTGGCGGCATTGCCACCATTGTTCGCCATGAGCTGCTGCTCGAGGAACGCCTCGTACAGCCCTTCAGCCGCTGCGGACTCGGACAACAGCTGCGGGTCGCCGGCCATGAGCTCACTCAGGCGAGCGCCGCTGCTGCCCCCCGCGCCCGCGTTGCCATAGCCACCCGCACCGAGGCCGCCGTACCCTGCCGCCGCGTAGGTGTTGACGGGTTCCTGCGTGTAATACTGCTGGGCCGCGATGCTGCGTCCTCCGCGGGTCTGGCCGCTCGTACCCTCCGCACCGCTCGCTTGCGGCATCGGGAGGTGCCCGTGGGCGTAGGCCCGCAGGGTCTGCGGGGTCGCCATCGCCAAGGGCGTGGGTGCGTAGGCAGCAAAGAACTGCGTGCCGGGGGACATCATGTTGGCCTCGTTCAGGAGGGCAAGGCCATAGGGGTTCATCTGGCTCTCATGGGTCTCCTTCAGGTTCTGCGCGTCGAGCTCCAGGTTGAAGCCACCCGCCTTGCGGGCGTTGGCGCCACCAAGACGACCCGTCGGGGCTGGGGTAGCACCGCTGCCGGCGGCGTTGCCGGCGGGTGTGGCCGCGGTGGCCTTGCCCCCCTCGTTGTTCGCGCTGCGCTGCGCGCCACCTGCCGACACTCGCAGAGGGGCGGCCGGGCCTGTCTTGCCACCGTAGCCGCCACTGCCCGTGTTCTGGCTGGTGCTGTTGCTGTCGTCCCATGGCGCCTCGAGGCTGTTGAGGCTCTCGAGGACCTCGATGGAGGGCAGCGGCGGAGGTGCGCGGGGGTCGTGGGGAACCTTGCTGTTGTACCAGTAGTAGTACTCCTGGGAGCGACGCATCTCCGGGGTGGGGTCGAGGTTCCGGTTGAGGAAGAGTTCAAAGTCCATGGGCGTGAAGCGGGACGTGGGAGGCGGCACCGGTGCGTGGGGCACAGCGAACCCACCCGCAGGCGTCGCGCTGTTGGCGCCACTACGGCCGTAGGGGCCCGCCGCGGCGTTGTGAGCAAAGCCAAGCGGGCGGTCGTACGGGGAGATGCGTGTGCGCATCGGTGGCTGCGCCGGGCGTTCGTCGTCCCAAGCCTGCTCCGTGTACATCTGCAGTGATGACGGATTGGTATAGATGTCTGGGGAGTCCAACAAGCACCTTGACAAGGAAAGAACCGGGAAGTAAGGTAGCGCAAGGGCAAAGGAATGGTCGCGGTATACGTGGGACTCGCGAAGTTTGTGTGGAGTATCAGTGGGTATTTATGTTGTTGCTGTTGTTATTTTTCCTTTTTGTTTTGCGAGGAAGAACGGTGTCGGGGTATAAGAAAACGGGAACAATGCCGTATGCTGGTGTCGTGAAGAAAGAGAAAACGAGCGACAAAGTCAAAGATCTGTTCCAGAGTTGACGTGCAAACGGGGAAGAGATAAGAGGAAAACAAGTTCCTTTTCGCCAAGCGAGAATCGCTGTGATTTTGTTCTGCTTCCACCTTGTGTTGGTTGTACTCGTCCGTCTCGTTCTCTCCTGGCAGCCTAATGGGAAGCGTAGGAAATAAATCAAAGAAGAGAAAGAAAAATAAACCTTAGTCGTTCTTACGTAGGTATAACTAATGGGGCTGTGGGGGTGATCCAATTTTATTTTTTTAATTTTCGCACCACCAAGGTAATAAATGTTTTAAGAAGCGGAAGAGGACACGGTACGGGGGTGCCAAGTAAAGTGGAGGACAGAGAGTGAGAGAGTGAGACAGTTGCCATACCAACAACGACCCAGGATACTACTGGCGCGTGACAGCCAACATCTCGTTGTCACTAGAAGGTCCACAGAATGAGCGGTTTAGGGGAGAGGAGACGGTGGCCTGTCCCTCTGCCAGTCATAAGGCCACTTCTCCATCCGTTGCGCTGCTCGTACAAGGAGGGCGTACATCACCCTTTGATAAATCCAAGGAATACAGGCCGCTCGTCATCACACACCAACAGCAGCAGCAGCGACCGTATAGAGACGTTGGTGCTGGTACTTCACATGTTTCCTTGCTCGTCGTTCCGTTTGGTGGTTCTGTTGTTTTATCCTGGAAATATCACAACACACACACAAGTGCGCACCGAGGGTGTGTTCGGTGTTGGCGTAACGGAGAAGGGGCGTCGCGGTGCCGTGTGAATTCCTTTCACTATGACTACAAACGAAGGAAACTGAGATGAAGAGCGGAGGGGGAAAAGATTCCCCGCACTCGATGAAAAGTGAAGAAATCGAAAACAGAGGGGAAGTGTTAAACCAAATGAAATTCCTAACGTGCTCCAAGGCACTTCAACGAGACGGGATTCGAAAAAAAAAAAAGAGGGGAGAGAACAAGGACCAGTAGCTCTGGGCTTTGTGGGGGAGAAGCGGGACCACCGTAAACCAACACGAGAGCCAGTGCTCACTGTTATTGTGGACGGCCCTCCTTGGCGTTCATCTTCTCCCGCCCTCTCTGTGCAACGGACAGCCCTCAGCTACTTCCTTGCCTCGTAGTTCTGCGGAGGCACCCCGCCGTAGTAGCTGGCGCGACCCACGGAAGAAGGAGAGGCCATCTCGGTCACAACAACGTCGCGGTGGGCAAGGTCCACGGCGTCCCCGGCACCCTCGCCGGGGCCATAGAAACCTGCGTGGTGGGCCTCGCTCTGTTGATCATAGGCGTAAAACCGGGAGGCGCCGTCCCCCGTGGCGAAGCCCGCCAGCTGCTTCTTGGTGCGCCTGTACTTGATGCACGTCACGAGGAGCGCGATACCGACCGCCGCGAAGAGGAGTGCAAAGATGACGGCAAACGCAATAGCCGCGCCATTGGACTTGCGTTCTATCACCACAACGGGCTCCCCCTCGCCGCCGCTGCCGCCATTGTTGTAGCGGTTCCAGCCCGCGGTGGCGCCTTGCTGGTAGACGAGCGTCCCCATCGGAGCGGGGTCAGAGAGCATGCCCATGGAGCAGACCCACACCGACACGGTAACGGCGTAGCTGCCTGCTGTGGCGCCGTCCGCGACGGTAAGGGTGCAGGTAAGCTCCGTTGCCGTCACTCTGGTCGGGGTGCAAGAAAGGCCGCTGTTCTCTGCACCCAGTTTGACGACGTTGTACTCGGGTTTCCGTGGGTTAAAATTGGTGCCAGTGAGAGTGAGGGTGGCGCCGTTGGTGCATTTGGTGCTGTCAGACGCGCAGTCGCCGGACGCAGCCGTGACGGTGGGCAGGGCAGGGTTCACGGCAAGCATCTGTGCGATGGAAAGGGAGCCAGGCAACACGGCGCCAGAAGCTGTCTCCTGCACCAGGAAGCGCCACATGCCCATCACATTCGTCTCGACAGTAATGGTGCACATGAGCTGGTTGGCGGTGACGTCGGTGATGTCGCAGACTGGTGTCTTGCCGTTGTTACCCTCGGTGGTATCACTTTCCGTGTTGTAGAACAAAACCTTGTATGTCTTGCTGGCATCAAAGTTGCCGTAGATGTACCATTTATCACCTGTTGAAGGCCAGGAGTTGGACATCCCTGCAACGGAGGCGGCGGCAGTTGACGTTGGCAAGGTGTAGCCAGGGATTGTCTGTTGGAGGTACGTGCCGGTGATGAGAGTACCCACACGGACACGGGGGGACTTCATCTTCATGGTGCACACGTGGACGTACATGTAGATGGGGTACATGCCAGCGGCGAGACTGTTGTCTGCGATAGAGAGGGAGCAGCTGATAGAGTCCGCAGTCACGGAGGACGCCGTGCACGTGACGGCGTTGTTGGTCGTATCATCATCGCCAATGACGAACATGTTCTCAGCGGGACCATGCAGGTTGAAGTTGGTGCCGGTGAGAGTGAGGGTGGCGCCGTTGGTGCATTTGGTGCTGTCAGACGCGCAGTCGCCGGACGCAGCCGTGACGGTGGGCAGGGCAGGGTTCACGGCAAGCTTGGGGAGTGTCGTGGAGCCGGGGAGGAAGGCGCCGCTGTCGGTTTCCTGCACCAGGAAGCGCCACATGCCCATTACGCTGGTGTCAATGGTGATGGTGCATGCGAGCTGGTTGACTGCAGTGCTGGTGATGTCGCAGACTGGTGTCTTGCCGTTGTTCCCAGCGACAGCATCAGCTTCCGTGTTGTAGAACAAAACCTTGTAGGTCTTGCTGGCGTCAAAGTTTCCGTAGATGGACCACTTATCACCCGTCGTGGGCCAGGAGGCAGACTGCCCCGCGACAAGGTACTGCACCTCTGGCAAGACGCTGTTGTCCCATCCTGGAATGGTTTGCTGCAGGAAGGAGCCCGTCACAACATTCCCCGCCGACACGTCACCAGAGAGCCGAATAGGATACGGCCCATCCGCGGTCCCTGTAGCGACCTTCATGGTGCAGGTGAGTTGTGTGCCGTCGTCTGAGACTGACACGCCATCGCAGCTCAGCTGACTGCGCTGTGCATCCGTGCGGCCAATGGTGATGGCTATGCCAGCGGTGAGCCCGGTGCCCGTGAGGGTGAGCCTGGCCCCGTCGATGCACGGACCCGTGGCGGAGCTGTCTGCATCCTCGGGGGCACAGCGGCCCGATGTCACGGCGGACTGCGCGGTGGCGACGAGCGCCGTGGTGGCAGACAGGAGGAGAACGAGGAGAAGGGCACGCCTGTGGAGGAGGCGACCCACGCTTCCAAGCATAACAGACATATCGCAGAGGTTTCAGCCCGTGTTGGGAGTCGTGTAAGCGTAAGGCGGCGCCGTAAAGGGGGATGGGGCACACAAAAACGGTACGAAGTATGGGTGGTGAAGTCACCAAGCGAAGTGTGAGGTTGTGTTATGTTTTGATTTCCTAAATGAAGAGAAGGTGGGAAATTAGGTTATGATATGGGAAGGTGCGTTTAAGGGGAGAGTGAAAAATAAAATTAGAAAAAAAAAGACGCGCCTGTGAATGCCACCGTTTGTTTTCTCTTGTCAAACTGGTATTTTCCGCTGACAACGAGTGAAGAGTGGGGGGTAAATTGTGAAGCCTGATGTTCTTGTGTTTCTTGGTCAGGGAAGAGATGACAAGAGGAAAATCCAATACCTAAGCGCCGATTCAAGTACGTACTACAAAAGACAAAGAAAGGTGAACGAAACAAACAAGACGGACCAGACCGGAAGTGGTAGGTGCGTGGAGCAGCGTTAAGACCGATACAACGAAAGAGACTTATCTTATGAAATGTGGAAGTTATGTCTTGACAACATCCAACGGACACGGAGGAGGTGAAGACACGTACTGCGGCAGCATTCCATTACGTTACGTCTTATTCTTGGGGCGTTTCAGACGAGGAAGCAAGCGGAGGCTGACACAGCGTCATTTGCATGGTGCCGTGTGTCATACCAATCTTTTCACCAACGTGGGAGAGCGGTGGGATGTCTGCGCTCTCCCCACCTGCGCACGACGAGATGGGAGCCATGATATATGAACATAACCTCTACCGGAGGACCTCTGAATGTTCTCCCTCCACCATTCTCCTTCGCCCCCTTCGCCTCGTCGTTCTCGAAAGCCCCCTGGCGTGAGCTTATTCGGTGAGGGCGTCGCTCGCGCTCTTTCTCTGCTGAACAACACGGAGCCCCAGAGCCCCTTGGCGGGCGTACGACAGGTCTTCTTTGTCATCTCTTGTATGCGACCTTCTGTTCGCAGGAGCCGTGACTGCATCGCGTTACGTATTTTTTTTTCTTTTTTTTTTCTTTTTTACTGGTTGGTGAGGCGGAGAAATATAAAGATCCTACACGGGGAAGACTCCGTTAGCCGCCACATTAGAGAGATAGATAGAGAGGAAAGAAAAGAAAAGAAAAAGAAAACGTTGAGGAAATGAGGAAAGGAATCTGTTGATACTTTTATTGTCTGTTACGTCAGCGAAATAAACGAGTACGGAGGAGTATGCGGAGCTTCTGTCAACCCTGTGGTCGGATATCATCGTCGCACAAGCTGGTTGCGAGAAGTCATGGCTCCCTTCCGACTACTCGATAAAGCAAGAAGCAAGAGAGTAAAATGCCGTCATAAATCGTTCGCCGATAGTTGGCAAGTCGGGGGCGCGTCGAACCCCGTTGAGAAGATGACCAAACAGACGGGGTGAGAATCAGGTTGCTGTCATACGCTTCATTTGTCCTGTTATCAGGTGACAGGTGCGCGTATAAAAAGCAGTCAATGGCTTCTCGGGAGGCTCGAAGGTCTTGTGGGTTTCCCTCCGTGAAACGCTACCGGGGCTTGTGGTATTGTGACTGCGGTGGATGTGCGTCGTGCGAGGGCGAGGGAACGCGGACTTTATGCATGGCAAATGCGAAGCATGACTAGTTGCGCGTCAACGGACTGTTGGGGTATGAAAGGGCGCTCTTCTCACCGAGCATACTGTCCATGGGCACGCCGGACATTTGGGTGGTACTGGCATCCGCTGTTCCTGTCGAGGCGCGTGCTCCCATCGGGGAAATCGGATGTCCGCCCTTGAGTCCGTCGTCATCGAAAGGGGCGGTGGTGCCGCGGGGCCCTCGGAAGTCCGCCGCTGCGGCGCAACTGCCGTCTCCGCTGTTCTGGTCCGAGAACTCCACCACTGTGGTGGTGCCAGTAACGCGGTGGCGAGCTTGTGCACGGCTGCGGCGCACGCGGAACCACACAAACACTCCGACAGCTCCAACAACAATAATAATGAAAATAGGAATCAGAATAATCATGACGAGGCCTCCCACATCTTTCTCCAGCGGCTTGTTGGTGTGACCGTTCTCGTGACTGCTGTCACTGTCGTTGCCGTTAGAGGAGTCCACACCGACAACCTTGACGTGGATTGGCAACGCCGCGATGCGACCACGCTTCACGGCAAACGTGGGAGACATGGGGCCGGCGTCGAGACGGTTGCGGCAGCCGACACACACACACATGCACGTGAGAGAGGTGCGTTTGGTTTGGCTGAGGTCCGACTGAAAGGTTCGCGCCGACGTGACAGGGGCGCCCGTGGTGGCTCCGTAGCCTCGGATCGCCGACTTGCATAGGTTGGTGCTGCATTCGTCCTCGTTGAAACCGGTGTTCTCGGCGGTCCTCTCGTACAAGTCTGTGTGCAGCTGAGGGAACACCACGGTGTCGGTATCGCGCAGGTAGGTGTCGGTCATGAACAGCGCGCCGGCATCCGCCGCCACCGTGCGAGGGATCAGGTTGAGGGCGCGGCGCATGGTGACGTAGCCTTCCTGGGTGCCGTTGTTCGCGTCGTACACAAATACCACGTACTGCTCCTTGTCCACGCTGCTGTCCGTTGGGGCGTTCACCCTGAGATTGGCGATCAGGCTGTCGTCAAGCTCCTTGACGCCAGAAAACAGGGAGGTCTGTGGCTGGGAGCTTGCGTATTCAATGAAAGCGTACGTCTGCACAGTCTTCGAGGGTTGGGCCAACAAGACAAGAGACGCTGAGTCTCCCGCACCGGGCCCGGTGAATGTCAGGGGGCAGGGCATGCCATACAAGCACTCGGTGCGGTCGAACGTGATGATTTCAGGGACGTCAAGCGTCATCGTGAAGATGCCACTGGCGCTCGAGGCGAGATAGGCCTGCACGCTGATAGTGGTGGCCTTGGTGATTTGGAAAGGACCCGTATACTCCTTCCACGTGGCGTTGTCACCGAGCCGGTAGCGCACATCTGCCTCCTCTGTTTCGCTGACAAGGGTGATCGTCTGACGGCCGTAGTACGCGGGGCTTCGCGTGATTTTTGGGGTGGCAACCGAAATGAGTTCGTGGTAGGTGTAGCCAACCTTCCCTTCGACACCTGAGTCGACACGGAAGCGGATCGAAAGAGAGGGCTTGCGGATGGCCTCGCAGCATCCGATCCACTTGCCGGCACCGTAATCGAAGAGCGTGTTGTCACCGACAACGGAAATGGTGGTAGAGGAGCAAATAGCTTGCGGTTGCTTCTCGGCCCCGTCCACGGGGCCCGCGAGTTGCACAAACGTGTTTTCCGCATTACGGATGGGTGCGTAGACGTTGGCAGAGTTCTCCACGTTCTTTGGGGTGAGGGGGAGGTCTGCGCCAAGTCGGGGGTTGCCAAACGGGCAGTACGCCTCCATAGGGCACATGCTGAAGGAGTCCGCATACCGGACCTTGCAGACATTGGTCACCTCGGTCCAGTCTTCCCAACCGGTGCCTAAATCCTCCCGCGTCTTGCCCAGCTGGAAGGTGCTGGGCACCTGCAGCTTGAGAAGGACCTGGTGCCAGCCAGCGGACACCTCCATCGCGACAATCTCCTCGCGCAGATGTCCCTTGGTCTCGTCGGTCACCGCAGTAGACTTGCGAAGTTGGCCGTCAACCCAGATCGCGTACCCACCAACAAAGTTGATGTCGGCCTTGAGGGTGGTGCGCTCTGCCGCGTACACACTGAATGCCCACAGGCGGTAGTAGCCACCCGCCATCAGATCTTCGTCCACGCTGCCCCACACCCCGTCCTGCAGTTGCGTGGTCGGCACCCACTCTGTCTCCAATTCCTGAGTCGAACCACTGGCCGTCGACAACGTAAGTTTCGCCGTCCCGTACGCGTAAAAGGTGCTGTACTTACCACTGTCCACACCACTGCGCATGAGAGAGATACCAGGTGGAAGATAGGTGATGTCGCTCTCCGTTTCACTAGATGGGTCGTACGCAATCATGGCCGCGAGCTTCTCCTTGGTGATGCTGCGGCCTTTCGCTGTCAGCTGCAGCATGGCCTGCAGGGGTACCCCGTCGTTGATCACGCGGAGCCCAAAAGGCAGCTTCTGTGTCTGTGGGACGGAAAGAGAACCAAACAGACGGTAGTGTTGAAAAGCGAGGTAGAACCGGAAAATCCACTTGGTATCGCGTGGTGTCGCCACACGCACAATCACCTGGTGCCAGCCAGGGGTCAGAGCGGTAGCGAACTCTGCCTCCTCCATAGTCCCCTCGCCCGCGGAATACTGGAGGACGCCGTCCACGTACATCTCCGTGTGACCCCGCACGAGCAGGCGCCAGTCGACCGACACGTCATTGTCGTATGCGTTGTACAGAGCGAAGGCGACGTACTTGACAGCGTAGTTGCGATTCGCAGGAATATCTGAGCCGTCAACAGGAATGTTGCCACCCTGGTAAACGTTGGTGGTCCATGTGCGCCTCGCGTTAAGATCGAGCGAAGAGTCAGTCCCCGTACCCGTCTCGAGCTGGTCTGACTTGACCATGGTGGCGCCGAGTGTGGGTCTGGAGGCGTGAATCCCAATCAAGTCTTGGTCGATGCTGTTCGCATACAGCACCGCATCCGTGTTCTCCCCGACGCCGAGCATGTAGAACATGTACTTGTTGCTCATCTCGTAGGCATCTTTGGGGATCTCAAGAGGAGCTTCAAGGGTGTAGGCCACGCCCGTGCCGAAAACCTTGAAGTTAAGCTCGGAGTAGACCTGATTGTTTTCGGGAACTTGGCTCGTAAAGAGCTTGACAAGTACCTGATGGTAGCCCTTCCGGAGGACAAAAGAGAAAGTCGTACGCTGTGTGAGAGCGCCATTGGCACCGGTGAACTTCTTTGAAGAACCAAGCGGAGGTTCCACTTCCGCGTGGTCAATAAAGAGGGCGTAGGCCTCGGACGCCGTTAGCTGAAAGACCACCTCCTGTGTTGACGCACTGTATAGGGTGAAAGCGTAGAACTGAAGGGCGCCGTTCGCGTTGCTGTCGGGCGTGGGGGAGTTGAGGGAGTAGCGGCCGGAGAAGGCACCCTCATCGGCGTCGGTGCTGATAACTTTGGTCCAGGTCTGTGTCACCGGGGCAAGGGCGGGATCGGCCTCGGCAGTCGACGTGTGTCCTTCAATGGGCCGCAGGAACGCCTCCCCCACGGCGCCGCTTGCGCCTTGCGACGCTGCAGCGAACCACTCGTCAGCGAACGCGGAGAAGCGAGAGACGGGTGCGATGGCAAAGTCGGCAGGGCCAAAGTGGAGCATTTCACCCACACCACGGCTGGTACGGCAGGGTTTTAGGTTATTGTCCGTGACGAGGTAGGGCTCCATGACGGGCACGGTGAGGGAGATGGAGTTGCGAGGAGCGTCGAGGTTGGGGACAGCGTCCACGGTTACGGAGAGCGCAAACTTGTCTCCTGTGGTGGGGTTTCCAAATTCTGCAGATGTCAGGTCGTACTCAAAGACCAAGGTCGCGCGGGAGTTGCTGGAGGTTTCGCTGACTGTCTTGGTGCCGTTAAGGTTGACCTGAAAGGAGGGGTTGGCCATGTAGGGCTCACCACGGAAGTTCCAAACCTTTGCCATGAAGATAACCGGCGTGCCGGGGACCACCGCCGTGGGCTCGGAGGCCCAGACCAGGTACAGCTTCTTCGCGTCCATGACGGGGGAGAGGGAGATACGGAAGGCACGGTACCACGCAGAGGTGTCGTGGGGTGAGTGAGCGCAGCATCCACCTCGCTTGCCAAGCAGCACGCCCTGGCTTCCACCATCGCCCTGACTGCTGGGGACGGTATCCTCGTCATCGAACCCCGAGAAAGAGATGGTCGCACGATTCTGGTCGCCCTTGGTCGTCGCCTCGCGGAGGAAGTTCTTTGGGGCACCGCCGAGTGCGCGGCCCTCGTCGGAGGCAAGACCAACAGGAACGCTGTACCCGTTCCAGTCTTCGGCGATTGGGTCGGTGCTCGACCACCGGTACTTGCCCTCCCCTGAGGTCGACGTGAGGATGTCGCACACCGTCGTGCTGTTGCTCGCCGGGATGATGTAATCGACAAAGGAGCCCATGGTAATACGAAGGACGAAGTCGCCTTTGCGGTTGTCGAACTCAGAGCAGGGTTTGGCGAAGTTCTTGTCGGTGTTGAGGCCGTTGCGATAGGTGTCTGCATTGACGAGGCGAGTCCCGTCAAACGAGGCGATCTCGGTGTAGCCGTCGCCTCCGCTGGTTTGCGCCATGGCAGCGGGTAGGTTGGCAAGACAGGCACCAACGCACGCAAGAAGCACCATCACCATCGATGGCCCGATGGGAAGCCCCTTCGACTCGCGTTGTAACAGAAAACGTGAGGACGCCATGTTGACGTGATGGCCGACAAATTACTTTGAACGGTGCGCAACGTCAACACACGGAGTCTGTTCTGACGCTTTTTTTTTTTTGTTCGCTCTCAGGAAGGCGTGTGTGATGTGTGGAACTTGATTTTTGTGTGGTTGCTCTTGGAGCTGTTATTTTACGTTACAAAGAGCGGTGTGTCAGATATTACAGTTTGAGTAGTGTATGGTCACGCGGTTTTCTGCGTGAGTGAGAGCAAAGAAAAAACAAAAAGCCGTTTACCGTTTGGTTATTAGAGGTGAGGGAAATCCAAACCCGGCTGAGCGACAAGGGAGAACGTCCTACTAGTCGTGCAACGGGTTTTAACAGCTCAAAGTTAAAGTTCTTCTTAAAAAGAAAAAAGGAGGCTGATGAGCGGTCACTGTATCGCGGTCAAACGAGTAGCACAGAGGAAAGCTCAACGTCTCGGACAACACAAAGGGAAAAAGTTGGTATAGTTGGTGATCAGTGAGGAAACAAAAAAAGGAAAGACAAGTGAAGATGACTGTTTTTTGTTGCTGTTTTTTTTTTTTTTTTGGCTTTCCTGTACTTTGCTTCGTGTTGATGCACACACGGGCGGGGCAGTCTGCTCCTCACTATTAGCAAGAGTACTGTATATACGGAAGGAACACTACGTGGGTGTTTTGTTTCAGTAAAAAAAAAAAAAAACAGAGAAGAATCAAACAGAAGGGAAGGTCTGTTCGTCAGCGAGGGGTACTCGGTGATGCACAATATCACTTGCAAGGGAACGAAATAACAACAAGACACTCACGCACAGACACACAGACACACAGAGGCTGGCAGTGTCGGTCAGCTCGTTAGAGACGCGTAAATCAACACTAGACGACTTCTCAGAAAACACAGTGATAGCGACCTAGGAGGTGGGGAAGGTTGTTTGTGTTTTCGAAAAAGGACTTTGATGACGGAAAGCGGGACACAAGCCAAGGAATGAAAAGGAATCGTTCTCAGAAGGGTGGAGGGAAGGGAGTACCGTCGGGTATAAGAAATAAAAGGCGAGGGAGAATGGCACGTGAAGTCCGCTCCCGTGTTTGGCATTTATGCGTTTCATGAGGAAGCCCAAACGAGATACTCTTCAACGCAATAGCTCTGGTGAGGGGTTCACCGACGTAAAGGGCTGTTATGCTTCATGTAGCCGTCACCTTTGCTGGTCTGGCGGAACGGCACTGCCCCTTTATGAGCTTCCCACCACCGTCGCGCTTGGGTGCTTCCTTTTTTTTTTTTTTGTCGTCGTATCTCCGTCTTGCAGCGATATAACAGACGAGGAGGCAGATGACAAACAACTGTTCATCCTCAAAGAAAAGAAATCGTCGGGCCGGACGGAAAGGGCAAAACGCAGAGAGAGAGAGAGAAAGAGAAAGACAAAGAAGGAAGAATCCGGATAAAACAAGAAAACAATAGCGGCCACAAGACATTGAGAGGAAACCACAGTGCTGGGATGCTTCCATGCAGACCCATTCTTGCCTCTGAAGGAAGATCGCACACCGTCTTGACTCCTCTGCTTTCTTCTGCGTCCCTTTCCCCTCTCAAGTGACGCTTCATCCGTTAATCGCTGTCAGAATGCATGCGAAGCTGGTCCACAGGTGCGTTCGATACGACGCCACGTTGCACAGACGCCTGTGCGACCGCAGTGCTCTGGCTCGGTCGAGTGGCGCCCACGAAAACCGACGACGTCTGTCTGGACGGCTGCCTGCTGGTGGTGGTGGCAGCAGAAGTGCTGGCGCGGTGCCCGCGGCTGCCCGCCGCAGGGGCATGGGCATCGTTGCCGTAGCTCCCTATTGTCGGGTCCGAGGTGTCACGTGCAAGGTCCTCTGAGACCTCGTTGGCATCGCCGTCAGGGCCGTCGCGGGTGGTTCCTGCCGCTGCGGCGGCAGCCTCTCGTTCCTGCTCCTGCATCTCCTCCTCGAGCCACGCCTGTTTGGCGGCGCGCTCGTGTCGGATGCGGCGAATCGTTCGAGAGCGGCGCACCACAAGCACCAGCCCTGCAAGAAGCACGCATCCGTAGAAGGAGAGCCCCACTCCGACAATCGCAGCGGTGTCGCTGGCGTCACTGCCGTTACCGCCGCCGCCGCCATTGCTGTCCAGGATCGGGAAGACATTCATGCGAAAAGGCGAGTTAATCGCCTCGCCGCTGCCCTTGACGTGCACCGCGATAAAGTCGTCCGTGCGCACCTTCACGGAGGGCGCCGTGTAGATGACCGTCACGCTGCGTGCCCGGGTTACAGGGTCTTGTGCAACGTACGTCTTGTTCGAAAAGTTGCCCCCGTGTTCACTGGAGAAAGTGAAAAAGTCAACGTCCCCAGACACGCCATTGGAAAGGTCCGCGTAGCAGGTTGCGTTGCGTGTAGCCCGGACGGCCGTGATGTTGCAGCCGCGAAGCGTCACCGAAGCAGCTGTCGGCACCACACCAGAGAGGAACCCAAAAGGGGAGCCCACGATTTCTTCGCGTGCGGTGGTCCCGTCGTGGTCCACACGGCGCACATGCACCGAGAAGCGCTGGCGTTGAATGGCGTTGTTGACGCGGAGGGACCAGGTAACGAGACCAAGGTCCGGCCGAGCAGCGTTCCCCACTAAGCCAGCATCGTTGTTGTTGACGTTATTGTTGTGGTGACTATCGGAACTGTCGAGCGATGGTGAGGAAGGGTCGGTATAACGGAAAATAAAGTCCTCTTCGTTTGCGTACCACTCGCCATTGACCCCTGTTCCAGGCGTCTGCATGCCCATCTCCAGGTAAGAGGCGTTGAACAGCACAGGCCCTATCGTATCGGCAGCCGCGATGGTGCAGACGATGGGTTTGATTTCATCAGCACAGCGAAGGTACGTCCGCGATGCCACGGGCGGTAAGGCGGGGTACTTGAGGGGAAACGACAGCTGTCGAGCACGCGAGTGATGACTGCCGCCCAGCGAGACGTGCAGGGTGAATTTGGTGACGGCAACCGAAACGGTGGCGGGCGCCAGAAACTTGAACCGAAGCTCCCGCTTGCCGGCAAGGAAGTGAAAGCTTCCGAGTAGGTTAGACTCTGCAAATGTTACGTCACTGCTGTGGATTACCGCGGGTTTACCATCGCCGTCCACAAGGGCTGCCGTGCACGTCGTTGCGTCACGCAACGTGAGACCGTTGGAACTGATCTCGTCGTCGCACGTAATTGGGCCCAGCGCAACCGCGGGCCAGGTGAGAACGGAAACCTTGAGGCCGCTGTTGCGCAGCGGACCTTTGCCTGCCGAGGGAGAAGGTTGTGCAGGGGACGACACGGGGTCAAACGCGCCATACACGCGGAGTTCTGTCCCCACGCTCGCGCGAATGGTGAAGGCGACAGTCGTGATATCCACCCCTCGTGCCAGAGGAGACACGGTCACCACAGCCTCGGGTGTCGACGCGACCACAGAGACCGAAAAGTCATCCACGTTGAAGCTCATGGTGGGCTCGCGCTGTGCGTTGCGGACGTTGATGACACACTGCACATTCTCGTTCGGTTCAACCTCTGTCGGGAAGCACACGAGTTCGCTTTCTTGGGAGGCCAGCGCGCTGACATGAGGGAGAAGCTGCAGCAGACAGAACAGCAAGACCAACAGTATCGCAAGTGTACGAGGACGCGACTGCTCTTCACAGCCGTTCTGCTTCTTGTCGACAGCGATAGAGTGAGACATGTAACAGCAACGATAATAATAAATATAATTGTTATAGAAGAACCACAAGAGCAACCCGTTATACGCAAAGACTAGGCCGAAAAGAGAGAGAGAGAGGCACACACAGGACCCCTAAGTTGGGAAATAAACGGTGAGGGTTTTGTTTAGATAGTGAGGACGGCACGTAGACACGCAACCGATGGTACTAGGGCCCGTGACGCACGAGAGCGATACCTACTATGGTTTGTACGACAGCACTTCGGTACGAGGTGGGCGTGTGAGAAGACGATCAGCTGCTGATTTGATCATTGCGTTTCGCGGAGAATTCATACAATTTCCCCGTTGCACCGAGGAGCTTTTTTTCCTCTTTTTTGTATCACCACCGTTCCGACGTCACCATCTCGCATTCGGCGCTCGGTCTGCCTCCACGATTTACAGGTGTGATCTAGATGGGAGCTGTGTACGCACGAAGAGGCTGAACACAAGCATTCCCATCGGCATCTCACACTTCGCCATGTTATTGTCCTGTTTTTGTTTTGGTCGTGCGTCGTGTCTCTCAAGTCCTTGCCGAAATGGGTTGACGTGAGGATTCTTTCATTGCAGAGCGAAATGAACACTCTCGTACCTGCCGCGTGCCGGTGCCATCCTTCCGTACGAGTACGAATGAGGCCGCCAAACACCTTGGAGACAGGGAGAAGAACAGCGCGGGGAAGGAGGACGGTCGCCCATCTACCAGGTGACCCATATATAGAGAGACGAGTGTGAGAGCAAAGCGTATCGCGGCGACCCTAGTGCCAAAACGCCCACGGACACACTGAGCTGAACCACACACACACACACACACACACACACACACACACACACACACACACACACACACACACACGCATGTCGGACGCAGCTCTTGAGGTTTCCGAGCATGAGAGGGAGAGAGGGAGAGGGAATAGCAAAGAGGGCGTGAAAGCCGCCGGGCACAATGAGGTGGGGCAAAGCAAAACAAACGTAATTTGAGAACAGAAGTGTACAGAAATGTCGCAAGCGATCCGAAGCGGCACGGGCTCATCCCATCAAGTGGAAAAGAAGCAGATAAAGGGTGCGTGAAACGTTACTGGTCTCGCAGCGGCCCCCACGAGTACCTCGAGAGGTAGGGAAGAACAACACTAATTGGGGGCAGCGAGCGACAGCCACCCCACCAATGGAAGGAGCCAGAAGTCTATCTGCGTATGCGTCAACATAAAAAAAAAAGTACAAGCGGCTCTACTTCCGCTTCAAGGCCGCGAGCCGGGCGCGTAGCTCTTGTTCCTCCCGTGCTTCTACTTCCGCGTATTTGACGTCCATCTCGGCTTCCTCGCGAGCCATCTGCATCACTCGACTCACCTCCGCGGCCTCGCCCTCGTCAAAAGCGCTACCGTCGCCGTTGGTGCGCTTCGTCCCCGTAGCTCCTTGCTGCTGCTGCTGCTGTCGCACAGTACGGTAATACTGCTGTTGGGCGGCGGGTCCTCCGAGAAAATCATACGGTACCTTGGCGTGCGACTGAAAGCCTACAGAGGAGATATCCGAGGAGTCGTAGATGATCTGCGGGCCAGCAGCGGTGTTCACAACGGTGCCGCCGGGGGCAAGGCGCCGCTGCTCAGTCGCGGACGCGGAGGCTTGCTTATTGGGGATGCCTGAGGTGATACCGGTGACGCGCACCTTGTTGCTGCTGTTACTGGTGGTGCTTGCAGGTGCGTGGTCGTGTGGTCCCTGCGTCATGCGCTGTGCAGGCGGCACGTCACTGGGGTAGAATGCCTCGCCGTCGTCGTCCATTTTCTCCTGAAACCCACGCACGCGTTCCTCGTGCACGCGGTCGCGCATTTGCTTTTTGAGCTGCTCAATCGTTTCTAAGGCGGACGCCCGCTGAACTTCGAGCACTGCCACCTTGTCTTGCAACGCTTCAATCATCTCTGTCTGCGAGGCACATTTCTGCTTCAAGGGCAACAGCGTCTGGCGCTCCTGCAGAAGCCGCGAGCAGTCTGCGTTGCGAATACGAAGTTGTCGTTCAAGCGCAGCGACGCGTTGCTCAAGAAACTCACGCGGTTGTTCGCCGAGATCAATCTCGGAGTCTCCGGTGACGGTGCGACTTAAATCCTGTCCGTTTGTGGCCAGGGTACTTGCTGGTTGACGAGGAGGAGGGCTGGCTTCCTTGTTCGCGCCTTCCTGAACAGCTTGCGGAGCGCCATCACGAGGCATCACCGCCGTCGCATCCACCTTGGTGGGACTGACTGGTTCCGTATGGGCGCTGCTCTTGCTCTCTTGGGCTCTTTTGCTGCTGCGGCTGTGGCTCTTGTGGTGCCGATGCTTGCTCTCCTTCTTGTCATCGTTCGAGGATGGCATTTTGTTTTCGTGTTCTACAGCAGTGGGATCTGGTTTTTTTTTTTTTTTTTGCGTCGTGTTCAGGAAAGTCAAGGGAATGTCTTTTTCCCTGCGATAGTACGTTGTGTGTAGCTCTCCTCGTTTCTCCGTCGAACAACAGCACACACACACAAAAAAAAAAAGCAAAAAAAAAAGAAGAGACCGGAAAAGGTGGTAGACAGAAGGAACAAGACGGACAGTAAAATGAAAAGGCAGTAGGTAGCGTCCTCACGGAGTGGACGTCCCTCACCCTTGTGGCTACACCCTGCGTGTTGCGACAAGCAAGACACCTGCTTCACCTGGACGACATGACATCCCCATAGACGGTCCTCGCAGACCTACGGTCTCCCTCAGCAGGAAAGACCGAGGATAACCCGTGGGCGTAGACATGGTGGGTTTCAGGTGTTCATCTGTAGCCAAACGGGTATTTTTCTTTTAAACATTTTTGCGGTTCTCAACGCTTTGAGGGAGTATCTATGCTGTCGAGGAGTCATAATATTTCTTGCATAGCTTCCTGTGACGACAACATGCCACAAGGAAGAGAGAGAGGTGGGTGGAGAGCAAAGGACCTTCGCCAGAGCACGGTCGCACCACGGCACGATGAAAGAGTAGCAGCTGTGTGGAAAGGAACTCATAAAAGGAAGAAGCGACGGTGTCTCCTTCGTTGATACGGCCCACAACATTTCGACGAGCTCACTTCTCCTCTTCTCGCGAGGGTTCCGAGACGTTGGTCTCCGTGTCAGGGTGTGGCGTCGGTGCAGACGAAGGCTTTTGAAGAGTGGGTGCTGTCCCGTAGACCCCGCGCAAGTGCGCAGGCGGCTGTGTCTGCGTCGTGGGAGCTGGGGCCGATGTGGCTTCCGTTGTTGGTGGTGTGTTACGTGACGGCGACGCATGACCTTGCGCTTCTCGAAGAGCGGCGAGGGCGGCTTGCTTCTGGGCCAAGGTACGCTCTGTGGCGGCGAGGAGCTGACGCGCTCGCAGAACCGACGCAGCGCTGTCACGCAAGACGGCGGCGGATGGACGACTCGCGGTGGCGGGCTCAGCCTGTGACGCTTCGGTGATGGGTGGAGAAAGAGGCGAGTGCCTCTCGTCTGCCTCCTGCTCTGCCGCGTCGGGGACCACTGCCGCCACCGAGTCCGTGTCCCTGGGGATTCCTTCTTGTGATGGTGAGGACGTACCTGCGGCGTCGACACGGTGCTGCTGCTCCATCAGTCGCGTCCGCTCGCTCTGCACGTTGATGTGGGCCCGCATAAGACGAATCTGCTCCCGCTGCGTCTCAATCGTGCGGCTCTGCTCCGTCAAGAGTGTCTGCTCCACTTTGATTTGCTGGGCCTGTGTGGCGACCTGTTTTCGGTTGCCGTCCAGAAGCTCATCCTGCTGGCGCAGCTGCGCGCTCTGCATTTCCAACTGCAGCTTCTGTGCGGCGATGATCTGCTGCATGGTGGAGAGCTTCTCCTCAAAGGTATTCAGTCGGTCCTTTTGGCTGGCGAGCAGCGATGTCTGCACCTCGTTCTGTTCCTTGTGTTTGCGGAGGAGGTTGTTGTACAGCTCCGCCTGGGTGCGGAGGGCGGCAAGGCGGTTATACAGACTTTGCAGCTCCTCCGCCTCAGGGAACAACGCGCGAAAGGAACGGAGGCTCTGTGCTCTTGCGTACCGTTCCTGGAATTGACGCAAGCCCCACTCCACTTGCTTGATGCGTTTCAGTTCCAGACCAATGAACACAGACGGGAACGCGTCGGTGTGGTCTGGTTCGTCGCGGTTGCCTTCACTCGTTGCAGCGCGTCCCAACTCGCCTTCCGTTTTTGCGCGCTTCCGGCCTTCTTCGTTATCGCCTGTGTCGGCATTCCCGCCATGGTGATGATCTGTGTCCCCCTCTGGGATGCCCTCCCTACGGCGCTCGTTTGCGAGGGACGCGAAGACGGGGACCGGGCCGGGAGGAAGCTGGTCGCTGCGGTGAATGGTTGGGTCGCCTTCTTTGGGCACCTTCTCCGCCACGCCGCCCGAGGAGTCGCCGTTCTTCTTCTTCATTTCAAAAAGAAAACCGAGAGGCAAGTGGCAGTCGGGGCACTCCACGCGCTCCTCACATGTGTAGCGCGAGAACCACTGCCCTTGTGCGGAGCTCGTCGCGCGTGTCACCACCATGAAGGCCTCCTCAACGGTAAGATTGCCGGGAGGGCCCCAGTGTGTACTGGGCGGTGCATGCGAGGCCGCGTCAATTATATTTTGTGGTATCCGCGAACCGCCGTTGTCGCCGCCCTGTCCGCCATCAGACGTCGACTGCGCCGGCAGGGCGGCGGCACTGCGGTCGCGGTGGGAAATGGCGAGGCCGTAGCCAAGCACCTCGTGCGTGATGCAGACCATATCCACGCGGGCCTCGCTGGTCGCACCGTAGCGGCGCACCGGACGTAGCGCACGGCTGGTGGCAAGCAATGCACGGACGCGTTCAGTGCGGGCAGCATCGCGTGCAGCGTTCTCCGCGTCATGAGTGCGTGGCGCCTGCCCCACGGGCTCTTCATTTTCGGGTGCTGCCAAGAGTGTGTTCCCTTCCTCTTCTTGTCCTGTTGCCGTCGGTCTCGGTGGTGGCGCAGCGTCAGGTTGATCGTTACCGTCTCCGACGCGGTGCTCGGGGATGCTCTCTACTAGTTGCATGTCGTGCTCAGGACCCACCACCCCTTCGTCCGAGGCTCCTGCCTGTTGCACGTTACCTAGGGTCGCACCGGACGCGCGACGCCGCGGCATGGTCGTCGTGAGTGGTGTTGCCGACGCAGTGGACCGACCGGGGCTGTGATCAGGCGCCCGGCTGGGTGAGCCCTCGTGCTCGTCACGACTGGCGCCGCCCACCGGTGCGGCAGCGGCACCAGCCGTGGGGGCAGCGGGAGTGCCGTTCTGCTCATCGTTCTTGTGGGCAGGTGGCTTATGGAGAAGTTTGCTCAGGGTCGCCGTCTGCTGCTCCTTGAGGTACTTTCGCGACTCAATGACAGCCTCCATGCCCATCACCCGTGCGGCGGGGGGCAGCGGCTCCTCGAGGAGTTTCTCCGACACCACAATCGCCGTGTCTACCGTTTCATCGCCGCAGTAGCATGGAACGGAAACGTCGTCGTCGAGGTCGAGAAGATAATCCAAGTTGTAGTGGAACGCGTACTGCGTCGTGCCCCCAGGGACCTCGGACAACAGAATGTCGCTCCCTGTGCAGATGGGATACTCACACCGTGAGCACGCAAAGCACAGCGGCGCCTCCATGGGGGGCTGCAGTGTCGCCATCTTTGGCTGCGCGTCCGTAGTGGAGACGCTGTTTGCACCCGCAGTTGACGGACTTCCCCAGCTCATCTCTTTTGGTTTTCCCGTCGATATGAGGAGGGAGAGGAAAGAGAGTCGAACTCGATGGATAAGAGGATAGAGGAGCGATACCCAGTTGGTGACGGAGAGCCTGCCCACTGAATTTCTAAAAGAGACGGCTTCAGGATTTAAGGGACAATGGATGAAGGTGGCGCAGCACGGACAGAAGTGATCAGCGTGAGGCGTACAACAAGTTTGGCTACGAGGAAATATCTACAAGCAAGAGGTAACCCAAACGGTTGGTAGATATTTTTTGAAGACGGGCTGAAGGACATGTGTGTGTGTGTGTGTGAGAGAGAGAGAAGAAAGAGCAGTGTCAAGCTCAAGGTGTAACGAGCCCCGGCACACAAACACGTACGCACACTTCATAACATCACGCAGAGAAATGACTGGTGTTGCATGCATCGCACGCGCAGTGCGTCTGAAGAGAAGGAAAGGCAGCCTTTCTTTCTCCGTCGTTGCAAAGATGTTCAGCTGGCCGGAGTCCCACCATCGTGAGAAAATGGTTGCGACTTTCTCTCGCCGCTTTCCTCGATTATTATTTCGCGTACCTTCCCTTGTTGTTTGGCACATTCTCCTGCTGTTCTGGAAGCTCTCTGTTCTCTTGATTATGCTTGTGAGCCGCTTGTATTATTGCGAGACTGGTCTACGTAGTTCGCACGTCATCGTACAAACGTTGCCGGCCGTGGCCGCTCCTGAAAGAGAGAGAAAGAGAGAAAGAGAGAAAGCCACCGAATAGCAGAGCAACAACTGACTCTCCTCCACCCCTCGCTCTTTCTCTCTCTAGGAGAGGGTATCTTCGTCTTCCGGGTCTGCGCATGTGGTTCCGCTGCGCATTTTGCATTCCCAGAATTTAATGGGGCCCCGGATCTTGCGTGGGAGGATGCGCCACTTGTCGCAGCGGTCGCACTGTACCCAGAATACCTTATCTCCGCCATCACTGGCCTCGTCCACGTCGATGGCGTCCTCTTGCACAGACTGCTTGTGTTGGGATGCCGCCGTCTTGCCTGAGCCGGGTGGGCGGCCAGGGCCCCGTCGGACGGGAGGTGAAGCACCACTTGGTGTCGTCCCCTGAGGAGAAGATGGGGTGCGGCGGCTGCGTCGCGTGCGCGCCACCTTTGGTGCCTCGTTCGTAGTTGATTCTTGCCGCGTGCGCTTCGCCGGCAGTCGGCGTGACCTCGTTGTCCCATTTTTGTTTTCTGCGGTTGGCGCTTTGGCAGAGGGTGTGGATGCGGTGGCGCGAGGCGCTGCACGAGTGCGGCGTCGACCACGTTTCGAGCTTTTTTCCCTTTCACTATCGTCGTCTGAAGCTGCGTCGGTTCCCGAGGAAGCCACACTCTCGTCTTCTTGGCTAGAGGACAGTTCAATCTCCTCCTTCTCCTCGTCGGAACCACTCTCTGAGTCAACAGCACGCCCGCGATCAGATTTCCTCTGTGCCCCGCGCCCGCGAACACGGTGGGTCTTGTCGTCATCCGTATCGTCACTGACAGAGAAGTGGTCCTTGCGGAATCGCACTCGCTTCCCCCGTGGTTCGGCTTCAGGATTCGCCGCTGTCTTTCGCCCGCGTCGTCGAACAAGGTGTCCTGTGGCTCCTCCATCGGTTGCGTCGTCGTGCTTTTGAGTTCGGCGTCGCCCTGGTTTCTGTGGCCCTGCGCCTTCCGAAGCATCAGTAGCAGAAGGAAAGGCAGCTTTGTCGTCAGCCTCTTCCCTCTCTGTCGTGATAGCTTCTGGCACGGCTCCTGCCTCATCGTGCAAATAGGCGCGAAGCACCTCCTCTCTCTTTCTTCGTACCTCTTGTGGGGTGATGCAGAGTCGCCGCGCCATGGCGCCTGCACCCCGTTTCTTCAACAGGGCTGTAAGTTGCTTTAGAACAGGGAAGGCGTCCGCATTGATGGTGGGGCTCATGTCGTCTGACGGGCCTTTCCGCTTGTCATTGCTTTTTGTTGAGTGCCGTTCGTCACCTGAGCACTGCCCTGTGGAGAGGGCGGGCGAACTGTAGCGGAAGGCACGCCGTGCGGCATCACTATGGACCGCGCGAAGCAACGGATCGTCAAAGGCTTCCGCGGTAGACCCATCAGACTCCCCTCCGCAGCCACCGTGCAGCACTGCCGCGCACCGTCTCTCCGTTGCTTCGGGTAACATGGAGCTTGCGAGATACACAATCGCCAACTCCTCCTGCGACGCGAACTCACGCGCTGTGGCGACGGTGACACCGTCGGCCTCCGACACCTCACAGGAGCCGATGCAGCCGGACAGAGCGCAGACAAAGGGAGCACCACGGCCGCCCGGAAAGGGCTGCGCGAGGCGGCGCAGCTTCCCACAGTGGTCACACACCACCCAGCAGAAGGCAGAGAGAAGGGCGCGCTCGCCGCTCCGCATGACCCTCTCGTAATTCGCATAGGAGCCACCATCGTCAACATTAGCCTTCGCGGCGCTGTGGTGTGGATGGTCCATGTCGGAGACGAACTCGGGGGCCCCGTGAAGGATTTTCTCCGCCGCTTCCTTCAGGAACCGCACCTGTAACGCGCGCTGAGCGCGTGCGGAGCCCTGCTGCTGGTGGTGAGACGCCGCGTCCTCGTCCTCCTTCTCGGCCGTGTTGGGCGTCTTTCGCTGTCGTGCAAGACGCCCGCTACGACGGACGCCAAGCTCGTGAGCGAGGGCCTCATTCAAGGCATGACGCTGCCGCCAAAGCTCTGACGACATCTCACAAGCCGCCACAAGACGATCGTTTCGTGGGGGCTCCTTCTCCGCCTGTTTTCGTTCACTCTTCACCTTTCGTGGGCCGTGTGGATCTGCCGTGTTGGGTAGCAACTTGGCCCTCACACATGCATCGTACACTTCGCCAAGGGCATCCGCGCGCACGTCCAGCAGCAGGTCCGCGGACTGACAGTTCTGCCAAGGACAGACAAAGATGGCAGGGTTGGGGATGTACAAGGGCGTCGCAGGCACAGCGGCATTCTTTCGCCGTGCGCCTGCCGTCGCCACCGCCAGACCACCGGCAGCCGAGACACCAGACGAGCCACTCGAGAAGGACCCCGGCGCCGTCGTGTGGGGACCGCGCGAGGCGGACGCCGACGTCGGATCGCCCACGTCGGCAAGACTGCCCGTACCGCTGTGCAAGAGTTTGGCGCCAAAGTGCTGCTCCGCCATGGAAACGAGCAGGAAGCTCCCGGACGATGTGGCGCCGTCATCGTCAGACGTCACTTGCTGCACGTGATGCTCCTCGTGCACCTGCTGGAGTTGCTGCTGCTGACGCAGACGGGGGGAGTGCCACTCCACCGATGTGGATGCCAAAGGGCCGTGACGGTGGGCATGGGCGTCCTCGTCCCCTGGGTACGTTGTGGTGGGCATGACGTATTGTCGGCGCGCCTCTTCAAACATGCGCGCCCGTACGATTTCATTGTCGGAAAGGAATTTCTGCACCCGAAGCATCGGATCATTCTCAAAGACAAGTGCAGGTGCTTCTCTGTCTCCGGTTGCGTCTCTTTCCTTGTCCGTGTGCGGGGTCGCCGTTGTGGAAAGTGGGTAGAAGCCGTGGGGATTGTGTGAGCCAACGCCCATACGACCCGCTTGCTTGCCCTCATTCGCTGGCCCTCTTGTACGAAGGACGTGGACAGAAACCATCTCGACCTCAGGCGGGACGGCGTCCAAGACTTCCACGGGAGTCCACTGACGACAGCGGAGGCACTCCAGCATCACGCACTGCGTGACACCAGGGAAGCGGCGTCGCAGCTTGTACAGGCAATCCGGCAGTGGTATGTAGCGAGGTACTTCCACGGTGCTGGCCCCTGCCGTCGTCGAAGAGGTCAGCGCTGGTTTGACATCCTTTTGTCTTCCCACATGCGACATCACCGACTTGTGTGCGTTCTCCGGCAAAGAACGACTGATGTGTGCGTTCTAACGATGCAATACTTGAGGCACCGTTGTTGAAATGTACGGGTGTCGGTGTGTAAGTAGACCACGCAGAACGGGGTGTTGAAGACGTTGAAGACGTTGAGGGACATAAAGGGAGAGAGAGGGGGAGAGGTCATTGAGATACACGAGAACACAACCTTTGGTAACATTTCAATCGACGTATAATGTGGTGATGCACACTGCAGCCTGCGCACAGTGTTGACTAATGCGGGCATGGGTGCTCCACCCTGCCTGCATCTGCGGCTGCGCACGTTACAGTCCTCTGACCTTCCTTCTCGTGAGGCTTCATACATAAGTCAGGCGCTTCACTTTAGTGGTATGCCGAGGAGAGGGCATAGCATGAACGCCTTTTCTGTTGTTTAGATATCGTCAAGAGAAGTTGTGCTTCGGACGGCATGAATCTGGCGCCGTTAGACCCACGAGAAAACCTTTTATATAGACGGAAATGCATCACGACTGCTCTCACTATCGGTAGCCTCTTGCTCGTCGTGATCAAGGCGAGTTTCATCGCGGGTGGCGTGTCTGCATCAGTCATGGTAGGCGAAGAGGAGCAAGGGTGAACAAGCAAGATAGCATAATGACTTTCCGACTGCGTAGGAGGGAAGAAAGATTTCCAGTCGTGATGCATGCTTGGTGAAAGGACATATAGATCAGACGAGACGAGACGTACAGAACGAAAGTTTTTTTTTTTCAAAGGGAAGGAACAATGTACAGTTTAGAGCATTTTTCATGGCTTATATGAGGGACTTATTTATTGGCGTGAAGTCGAAAGACAGTGGAAGGCGTTTTATACGTGACGTCATACATGCTTTTGTTTTTGTTTCGCAAAGAGTGTTCCCGGTGCGACGATGACGGGCGTGATTGGGTTCCGTTGTGATAGTCACGTGACCGTTAAGGCCACGCTACGAATCTCAGAACGGCACCACAAGTGAAGTCGGTGAGTGAGAAACACCGTAAAAAAAAAAAAAAGAATGAAAAAAGAGTCCGGAGTACGAAACGTGGCGAAATCTGCGTTCCCGATGACGCGTGAAGGAAGCAATGAGAGAGGGAGACTGAAAGGAACTTTTGTGGCGGGCGTTCGCACGTACACACCTGTAATGCCGCTGCAAGGCCAAGATACTTTCCACCCGGAAATAATGTTACGTGCTACCCATCAATTGTGGGTAGGGACGGATGATCGGCCGTGGTGTGGAAAAGGAAACAGAAAGGGAGAAAAAAGTAATGTTTCAATGTCGTAGGAGAGTGAAGTGAAGTCAGATGAAGCCAAAAACAAACAGAAAAAAACATCACTTAACACGAAAAGGTAGTGGTAGGAAAAACACAGAAACACAGAAGTCTTCGACGGAACAAAAGAGAAAGAAAAAAAGAGGAAGAAAGACCAACCTTGACCTGGCAGCACCGAGAAAAAGAATCGCTGCCTATCGGTCACGTTGGATATTTGAGCGAAGGACGGCGCGTCCATACTTCCTTTTTGGTTTCTTTTGAAAGTTCGACGTTTCGTTGCAGCCCTCGCAGCGTGGGAAGCAGTGTTAGGGCCCGAGATATGGGGTTTTAAAAAAGCCCGGTCACATCCGCGTTCACACCGTCGTCTTGCCCAACAGAATCTTCTCAGACTATTCCATGAGTGTATACATATGACGGTCGCTTACCCAGGCAGCGTCTGATGGAAGGCTCGTTGCGCCACGACAAGACACCGTCAGAAGACGGTGGCAACAAGCAGCATCCACTACCCGACTGGGTGTGGAGCTGTTTACTTTTGATTGGAGAGGACGGGCATGTTGTGGCGACCGAACACGCCGTTGATGGCGTCTACTAAGCGACCGTAAGAGGCATCGAGTTCGTCATTGACGATGACAGCCGTGAAAAAGTCTGGGTGCTCGGTGAGGAAGCGGTACTCCGTCTCGGCGGTGGCCAGACGCTTCTGCACGCAGTCGTCGTCGTCGCAGCCGCGGCCAACGATGCGCTTGCGGAGCTCTTCCTTGGGCGCGGTAATGAAAAAGTAGGTCGCGTTGAGCGCGGTGTCGCCGCTGGTGGTGCGATCCACGAGCTTCTGGGCTCCCTTGACGTCGATCTCAATCACGCAGGTGCGGCCCTGCGCCTGCACCGCCTTCACCGCAGCGACGCTCGTACCATAGAAGTTGCCGTGCACGTCGCAAAGTTCGAGAAATTCATTGTTCTCGCGCATACGGAGGATCTCCTCCCGGCTCACAAAGTGGTACTCGCGGCCATTGGTCTCCCCCGGGCGAGGCGCGCGTGTGGTGTGACTGACGGAGAAGGCGAAGCGGTCCGGATAGTCGGTGAAGAGGCGCTTGAGCAGCGTACCTTTGCCAACCCCGCTGGGGCCGCAGATAACAATAGCGTTGAGGGGCTTGTTGGTGCTGGAGGTGTCCATGAGGAATTTAGAGGATAATGCTCAGGTTTGTTCTGTGAGAACGAGGAAAGGGTTCGGTCGTCGCAGGTGTCCGGCAGTGTAACCTTTAGAGACAAATTGGGAGGGGTGAGATGCTGGTAAAAAAAAAATTATGAAAGGTGAACAAAAAGAGAAAATCGAATTGGTGCTTGAGAATTGGAGTTCAAGAATATATGTGTATGAAGGAGAGAAAGCGGTGGAATTCCTTGTTGGTCGAGACAAAAAGAATGGCGTAAGGATAGAAAGAGGTGCATTCAGGAGCACATCATAGAGGGGGAGTGTTGAAGTTAGCCGCCCACACAGCGGCCCCGTAGCTTCTACGAACATGCGGCCGTTGGCCATGTGGAGTTTCTTTGGGACACGTTTTGTGTGCTTTAGTCTTTGGACGCCGTGGAGAGCGTGTGCCGTCACTTTTCTTCGGTTTCAGTCGTCATGTCCTGTAAGGAAAAAAAAAGAAAAAAAAAACAACTTCCCATAAATGGAGAGGCCACAGACCTAGAAGCCATCTGTCAAGGATTCCTTGCTCCCCAGTTTGTGGACACAGACACTGTGAAGGGAGTCGAGTTTCTCCTTGAGTGCAACGGCCAAGTCGTGCATGGCTTCCAGGGACGCTTCTATCCCCGCACACATCTCCTCCTGCTCTGCCTGCAGCGCTTCAGACGTCTCCTCGAGTGCCGCGATACAGCGCTGCTCGCGGGTCTGGATGTGGTCGAGGAGACAGGCTTCCTTGGGCAAGAGAAAGTGGTGCGGGGTGGCTACATTTGAATTTCTCATGGCAGCAGCGAGGAGGGCAGGAAGCGCCGAGAACGGCAAGGCTGGTGTGTGAACCGTGACGACAGGTCGCGTAGTGGCGGCCGCTGCGCCAGTAGCAGACGTGAGGTTCTCTTTCTCTCCTATTTCTCCCCTCTTTTCAGCACTGCCACTCACTTCTCTGGGTGCCCGATAGACCTCTCTCTCAAAATAGGCGCGCAGCTGCGTCATGAGCGGGTGTGCCTGCTTCGCCAACGCACGGCGAAAATGCTCCACCACGGGCCAGCTCGGGTGCAGCACGCGTAGAGCGTCCTGCCGCTCTGACACAATCACGGCCGCGCACTGGGTGCTCCACCACACCTCTTCCTTCGTGTGCGCTGGGGTCGACGGCGAGGGCTCCCCTGGTGCGGGAGCGAGCAGGACCATGGGTGTTGGCTTTGGGGTGCCCTGCGTCCGTGCCAGAAGCCCCATGGGCAGGCCCGGGACGCGGTGCTGCAGCAGCACCTGATGCATCAGGGAGGCTGGGGGGATGCCAAGGTGGGGGAGGAAGTGCACGTGGATCTCCACCAGGTGCTCTGCCCAGGTGTCGTCCTCAACGACAAACGGCGGGGTTCGGATGATCCGCCGTGGCCGTGGGAAACTGCTTGGCACCACAAACTCGACGTGATCAATGAACGAGTAGAGAAGAGAGGGACTCTTTGGGGTGAGTGCGGAAGGCGGCGCTGAACTGCCGCCACTCGGACATGCGGGGGAAAAGGAGGAAGAAGAGGTCAAGAGCGTTTCCTTGCTCTCGTGACCTGCTTTAGAGTCCTGGTGCAACGCTCCTTCTTCACCCTTTACAGAAGCGCCCTCGCTCTCCTTTCGTGCACGCTTCCGTTCAGCGTCGTTGTTGGGTGCCTCGTCTGCAACACTCCCGGTGCCTGTGGTATTGACGAGCAACCAGCGGTAGAAACAATCCTCAGCAAGATCGCTGCCGTCGCGAAGGTAGCAGTAGCGCCGGTGTGTGTAACGATTGCCTGTAATGGTACCGGTTGTGGCAGAGCGAGAGGTTTCGCCTCGGCGACTCTTATTCAGGGTGGACCGAGAGGAGCGCGTCCCTCCCTCTGGTAAGGTTTGCGTGGCCCCGTTGTCATCGAGAGGAACGGCAATGCTGCCAATGGCGATGGGAATTTGTAGCGACCCACCATAGACCACGGCCAGGGACTCCGAGCCGTCAACATACGGCGCTTTTTGCATTTCTATGTGTGTGCGCGTGTTAGCTAGGGGAAACCGTACTCGGATGCGCTTGCGTCGTGGGTGGCACCCCGAAAATGTACTGAATCCTGCCTATCTCGAAAGGCAGCACCCGAAAATAGGAAACGTCTATTCTGTTGTTTCTGGGAACCTAGCGACGAAAAGACCGAATAGAAGGAATAGGAGCAACGCGACAGCGTTTTCGTGAATCACGCAGGACAACTATACATCAGTGAGAGCGTGCCTATCCATTAGGGAGTGTATTCTGTATAGAAAGCGAAACCGAGGTGCGCAGCGTTCACACTTCCATTATTCTGTTTCGAGACCGCTGTGAATCGTCTCACAAACTGCCCACACTACATAGATCCTTTCTTTTTCCTTTGGGGGGTGCAGTTTGTGCCATCACAGGACACCTTCAGACACCACCTGTCGCCGGTAACGCAGGGAGGCAGCGATTTGGGCCGGGTGCGGGTGGAGAGGCATGCAGGCCAGGAGGTGGCTGCCGCAACCCACGTCCGCCGTTGGCAAGACAGCAACGGTGGCAGAGGTAGGAGCTCTGTCCCCGACTGATGCGGGAGGAACAAGAAGATACTCGGACATCTCCGAAGGCTCCCCGGCAAGAAGCATCGCCTCCAGTGCCGTAGGAGAGGGCGGCTGACTGTCAGAGGAAGGTGCTGCGTCGCCGCTCCCACCTCCACCCCCGTGCAAGCGAATGCGGTTCGCGTTGACGGCGCCGATGCGTCGCATGATACTGTCTGCGGTGAGGTCCTTGCGAGTGAGGATGCCCACGACGTGGTTCTGTGCGTTGACCACGACAAGGTGACGGAGCCCTAAGGTCGTGAACAGGTCGTAGACACGAGGAAGGGTGGTGCTATCCCGCACGCTCAGTGCGGAGGGGTCCAGGTACGGGGAGAGGTCCAGAACCTTGTGATCCAACTCCGCCTCTGTGAAGGGGGAAAGGTGATGGTGTCTGGTGCGGCTATCACGCTCTGTGTCTGGTAGCATGGTTCGCCAAGAATCCTCATTGCGGCGCAGTCTCTCATGATAAAGAAAGTCAGGAAGTCGTCTGCATAGCACTTCGTAGGTGGGCGTCACTGCAAGAGCGGGAGAGAACGGAAGGGACCCTTTCCGTGATGACGTGTGCCGTGGTAACTCTGCGGCACCTCTTGTTGACGGCTGCGGCGTGTGGTCGACCTTCGGCCTCGTGCCACCACCGCCACCGCCAAGGTTAACGTACCACAAGAGTAATTCCAACTGTCGTCTCGTGATGAGACCTTTGTACGTTGTGTCGGTGACGGAGACGACGGGAAAGGCGTTGTGCGAAGTATCTTGCATCGCGCTCACCACCTCTCGCAGGGTGGTCACCGTAAAAAACGCTCGAACGGGGAACTTGGAGCTGTCTTGGAGGGCGGCGTTATCGGACGCCATGACGTGTCGTGCGTCAAACATGGCCAGCTTGTGAACCCGCTTGCCGACATTCAGAATTGGTACGCTTCGCATGGCGAGATAGACGGAGTGGAAGTCATGCGTGAGCAGCTCAGTCGTCTTGCGTGACAGACTGATGCCAATCATCAGCGGGAGCAGATGGTGGAAGTCGCCTGTGGTCTCCATGAGGATGGCGGCGACAGCGAAGGTGAAGCCGCTGGTGCCACTGAGGAAGCTTCCTGCGCCGATAAGGGCAAAGACACCAGGGTCGGCCCAGCTCGACGCCGTGCCCGCGGAGAGAAGACGGTCCACCAAACCACATGATGTCCAGGTGCCGCCTCGAAGCGGAGAGGCAGCCGACGCCTGACGCGCCTTTGCTTGTACCGCCCGCACCATGGCCTGCATGCCTAGCCCAACGAGACGACCGAGCGAGGCTCCCATCACCATGGGCGGCAGCACGGTGTCCAGTGAGAGTGCTAGGCCAGAGTACACGGCGGAGAGGTTGAAGTAAACCACGAAAAAGACAAAGAGAGCTGACGCCGAGAGCAAGTCTGGCGCGCGGAGAGCAAGGAGGGTTTGCAAGGCACTGTCAGCGTTGGCGAAGGCCAGGGAGGCATAGCCGTGCACGCGCGGCGAGACAGGGCCGTCGCCATCGCCAGTACCACCACCGCTGGAGGCGAGCGACGAGGAAGCGGAGAGGGACGACGGAGCGTCCGTGGAAGTGTCCGCTGGGGTCCTGCTGTCTACTCCACTGCACAAGTACCCGTTGAGACCGTAGAAGCCAATGGAGGAGACATTCCGTGTCGTTTCGACAGAGGAAGGAAGTGCGACACACCCGTCTATCCGTTCACCGACGCGGCCCGTGAAGACACCCATCACGAGCAAGAGCTGAAGAGTCACAGAGAAGAGCGTGAAGCCTACAGGCAGGGCAAATCGTACCAGGCGCTTTGACCCTAGCGCCACCTCCAGACGACGACGGAGGTGCAGCGAGAGCCAGCTCAAGCGAATGTGGACAGCAGAAAGCCAGCCGCACACAACCCCAAGGAACACCGCTGGCAGAAATTGAAAGACGTTCATGCCCACCTGCTCACCAAACGGCAATTCCGTGTGAAAGAGCACTGCCACGCTCGAAAAGAGTCGAAAGGCGTGGGGTGCGCCAGTTGAGACCGACATAGATGACGCTGTGCTCGTGGTGTTGTGATGGTGATTCAAACCGTCAAGCACGGCGGCGGTGGCATTGCGATCCCGCACGTCGAAGTAGCTCATGTAGGAGAAGTAGCTCTGCACGGAGAGACAGGAAACAAGGCAGGCGACAAAGACGTATAGCGCGAAGTGAGTCGGGAACACGGTAGTGATCACTTCCATAACCACGAGCAAACCACCAATGGATACGGATAGAATGGCTGCAAGCCCAGCGGCCGCACCGACCATGAGCACAATGCGCTCATCGCGTGGGTTGCGGAAGCAGTCGACAAAGTGAATGTTTTGGAAGCGGACCCAACGTCGGCGGCGCAGGGCTTGTGCCCCGAGCATCGCACCTGTGAACATGAGAGGTCCATAAGGGCCGGCGCCGCAGACCCCGCTCGCTGTTGTCAAGATCACCAGCAGCACCTTGGCGATGAGGACGCGTGTGCTTGCCATGACAGGAAAGAAACTGATGCCATTGAAGTAGGCCAGCACTTCGGGGATACCGGCACCGACGCTCTCCGGTGCGACGGCCGCCACGAGGCTTGCTAGGGCCGCGCAGACGAAGGAAAACAGAAGTAAGCCGGTCAGTCCAAGCCAGAAGGAGGGCGACGCCACAGTCAGCAGCGGAGCGTTCTGTCCTGTCACGATGTCTCGCAAAGTGCCAGCGGAGTAGCTCTTGGGGGACAAGAGTCGTCCCTCAAGGCCAGCGAAAAACACCTCAAAGCGAACACGCTGCAGCACATGCAAGGTATTCACCACGAGAATGGCCAAGAAGCTCGACGCCAGGCCAAGGGTGACCACGAAAACCCAAATAAACCACCGGGGTTCGTGGCTTCGTGTCTCGAGGTGGTCCTTGAGGAGCGTTGTTTCAGGCTCGTAGGCGTCCACAGATTCGTAGCGGTGCATGCGCGCACGTTGCGCGGCGGTGAAGCGCTGTGGGGCACGCTCAGGCACCATGTCCTGGCGGTACGCCTCACACACTTCCTTATGGAGCCGCACAAGGCAAGTCCACAGCCCTGTGGCAACGGAGCTGGTCGTGGTGGCGGTGCTGTGACGACTCCCAAGGGATCCTGTGGGTCCTGCAGGTGACGGTGTCGTCGCTGCTGCCCTTTCCTGAGTGGCGAGAAGAGGCTCTGATTCTTCTGCTTCTGTTTCGTCACGGATGTCAAGTAGACGTTGACTCTGCGGGCGCGTTTGCGCAGTCGACTGGTGGCTACGTTCCTCCAGCGGCGTCAGAAGAGAAAAGAGCGGCACATAGGTACGCGCTGTAGACGAGGAATCATGTCCGGTACGAGATTCGCCTGCATCGGCCGATCGCCTGAGGAGTGGGGTCTCTCGTTCCAACACCGGCGGTGGCAGAGGAGGCCGCGAAGACGCTGGGGAACCCACTGCCTGTTGGGACATGAAGGAAAAACTGAGGAATCTAAAAGTACTAGTAGAGCGTGCCAGTGTGTGCGAATGGAACAACAGGATGTAGCGAATGCTTTTTCTCAATTCTGGTACGGGTGCTCGTGCTGTGTTCGGCGTTTTGTCGTAGTTGGTTTCAGTATTCCGACTAATGAAAAAAGACAAAAAGAAAATGTCAAGGGTAAAGAGGCGAGTCATGCAGTAGAGAAGGTCTCCAAAAAAAAAAAAAAAAAGGAATGTACGAAAGGGCTTTCACCAAACTGCTCACATCGAACTCGATACGCCACTTTCCCACGGCCGTCCACACTGTTGCATGCTCACAGCGTCGCGTGTGTTGTCGTTTGACAAAAAATATACAGCGGTGTTCTTGTGTTAGGCTGCCGTTCCTCTGAAGAGGTCCGTTGCAGACTCCGATCTCAGATAAAAGGGCTTGTCCAACGAGGACACCCCATCAAGCGTCAGCAGTAAAAGACAATACAACAGGTCTCCGTGAGTGACGTCACGGAGCAGCGGGGGGGGGGGCACGTGTATAAGAGAGGGAGGATGACGCAAGCGTGCAATAGAAGGCTTGGTACACGTGCCCCATCCATGTGGGAAACCGAAGTGGAGGGAAGCAGAGGCTCACGCAGAACTTGGGAATGATAAGGCCTTGTTTTGTTTAAGAGGAAAAAAAAAGAGCGGCAAAGATCCTCACTGTAGTTGCGGGGGTGTGCCGCTGCAGTACTTGTCGTAGAGCCCTTCGACAAACTGCACGTAGGCTGCTTGGTCCTCTGGATGGCCCACTGGCATGCACGGGTGCCGGCTGTGACGCAGTGTCAGCACCTCCACCGCGGGCACCTTGTGCGGGACGAGACGCTCCTTCACGTCATCAATCAACACCTGTGTGACCGCGTTGGGAACCCGCTTGTCCTTGGTAGAGAGGACAAAGGCGACGGGGCAGCGGATCTGCACCCGCTCCGCGTCGTAGCTGTAGGCCTCGCGTTCATTCTCAATGCCGCTATGATCGCAAAACGCTTTGAAGAGCCAGAGGTTGAAGTTAGGAAAGATGCTGGAGGCGTCAATGACATGGCGCAGACAGTCGAACGGGGCTTCAACAATGACGAGGGAAACGTAGCGCGCCAGTGCTTGAGGAATCTTCATCGCCGTATAGAAGCACGTGGCCGCGCCTCGGCTGCACCCAAAAAGGACAAGATACGGACGAACGTACGGGCGAGGCACGGACATCGCACCATAGGATTGTCCCGCGTTGTGGTGCCTCTCTTGGTCAAGGATGTGCTCCACCGCGCGTTGCACCTCGCGCATGTACATGAGCTGATCTGTCGTGCCGGCCATATTTGTGCGACCAAGTTCCGAGTGGCATAGCTGAATGGGACGCACCCCAAACCACAGACAGGTCGCAATTTCCTTCGCCACGAGCGCCCAGTGCATCGGGTTCAGCGTGCGCCACCAGCCGCGATGCACCATCTCGGTTACCTCTGGGGATGGAAGCACGTTGTGGAGTAAACGGCAACCGATGCGACACCGTGCGTGATACATCACGGGGGGCGTGGGGAGCGGCGACGGGAAAGGTACTTCTGCCGCGGTTGTCCCGTCTGCCCGGTTGGACCACAAGGAGGGTGACGGCGTGCTGGACTGTGTCACGGGGATGGCGGTGGGAGAGTAGTACAGATCCGAGGGACGGCTGATGGCAACATTGGTGGCACTTTCTGTCTTCAGCACAGCAGGCTGCTGCGGGCCCTTCGGGGGAGCGATAGGGGAGGCAAGATCCTCCTGGCAAGCTTTCTTTTCATCATCGCGGAGGTGAAAGAGGAGCCAGATCGCGCGCTTGACAATGGCAAGCACAGACCGCGGCCGGTTCACGTTGCGATCCCCGTCCTCCTCCACCAGAGGGGGGAATCCTTCAGCCCAGTTCTGCAGCACCACCACACCGTCCTCGGGTCCTGTGTACCGTGAGAGCTGCGCGCGCGAGGACGTGATGCCAGGCATCGCGACGGTGAGGATGTTGTCGCGCCGAGGTGGGTTGTGCTCGTACGCGACGCTACGAGGGAACATGATGTATTGTGAGAAACTTTTGGAAGAGTGGTTTGCAACAAAAGTAAAAAAAGGAGTAGTAGCAGTTGTGGTAGGATAAGATACACCTACCTGTGTGTGTGAATATAAGTGACACACGTGGGTGATGGAATGAAGGACTAGTGCTTCCGGTTCTAAACGTTTGCTGTTGCCTATATAAGGTGTCTTTGAATATTCCAAGGAAATGTCGACGCTACACGTTCTGCTTTGAGGAGCAAGGAAGCGATGCGCTGAGAGATTCGGTTGAGTAAGACGCACTCGCCACAGCATAGTAATGGAATAGGAGATGAAGCGGCGACAGCAGACTATGGGCCGGCGTAGACCGACGTATTCAGCTAACAGACATGTTGTCTACAAGTTATCAGTGGAGACATACCGTGTGTTGCTTTAAGGGTGTTAGAGCTCGTGGAGCAATGCTTCGAAGACGCACTTGCAGGACAAAGAGAGAGAGAGGGAGAGGGAAAGGGAGAGGACGTGGCAGCCTGGCGGTGCCGTTGCGTCACAGACAAAAAAAAAAAGAGTTTCGGCAAGCAAAAAGCCTTGGAAGATCCTCCGGTTCCTCTGCTCTTTGGTTCACATCAAAACACCTCGTCAAAATCGTCCAAGGCGGAGAGGGCGGACTGAATGAGCTTGCGGTCTTTCTGGTCCCGCTCCACAGCGCTGTCTACCTTGCCCGAGCCGGTGCCGCCGACGTCCTCATCGCGCCCGCGTTTCATACCAGGGTTGGTGTCTGAGGCGGTCTCTGACACGGGCGCGCCGGCAGCAGGCTGTGGATGGGTGTGACGAGCGACGAGATGGAGGTCGAGACTGTCCTCGCTATCCGATGCACTGTCATCATCGTCCTCCCAGTCACTGACACCAAAGCCTGCTTTGATAGGTCGGCGTTTGACAGAGCTGGAGAGAACACCCTCGAGCTCCCCTCGTCCAGAAAATGTGGCAGAGGACCCCAGCACTGCCTCCTTGGACGCCTGCAGCACCTCTGCGTCGGGAACGCCAATGACCTGCATCAAATCCTCCATGCGCTTCGCCTTGCGAACACGCTCAGCCTCCTCCAGTGGCGCAAGGAAGGCATCAATGCGGGCACGATAAAACTGGTAGCCATCGAGCACCTCCAAGACCTGGCTCCGAACGAGTTCATCGACTTCCGGGGTGGCGATGGCGGGAGTGAAAGGGATCTCCAGTGCACCCGAAGTGGTCGGTAGTGCGGCGGCTGACTCTGGGGACGCTTGCGTGGCAGCAACGGCCGAGGCATCGACAGCGGTGAGGGTGAAGCTTGTAGCGTAACGCACCTCTTGAATGAACATCTCAGCAAGAAGCTCCAGCAGCTCTGCGGCTTTGGATTCCGCCTCCTGCTCCATGGACCGGCACCGCTGCAGCTTCTCCAGGAGAGGGTTGAGGATGGCCTCTTGGCTAGCAAGGTCCTCCGACACGAGCTTGAGACGCGTCTCGCGCGCGATGCGTTCGCGGGTCTGCGCCACCTGCCCAAACTTTTCCGTCTCCTCCTTCTGGACGGTGTCCAGGACTTTTTTCATATTCGCAAAGGCGGCGGAGCGTAACAGTCCACCGAAGCGGTTGGGGCGCTTGGCGGGGGTGGGTGCGGGTGCCTCGGCGGGCGTCTCTGTGCGAGCCGCTTTAGCCGCAGGAGCCGCCTCTGTCGTGCCATCGACCTGTGCTTGTAACTCAGCCTGCTCTGCGCGCAGCCGGGACACAAGTCGATCGAGGGAGGAAAGTCCGCGTTTAATCAGGCGGCTCGTCCTGTGCAGCTCCGTGTGACGGCGCACTGCCTCGGCTACATGACGCTGAAACATCTTTCGCTGGGGTTCCGTGAGGGGTTCAGGAAATTCACTGTACACTGTCATTTCGTACAGCTCCTCTACAACTTCTTCTTCTCCCGCCTTCTCCTCTTCTTCTGCAGGATGCGGCCCACTAGAGGCAGCCGCGTCCCCAGGTGCCGACAGGAGTGCCGCGCCCTCATGGGAAGAAGGGGTCACGTGCTCGTCACGACCAGCGACGAGGAGGCCTTCCTGCTCGGCAAGAATCCCGTCTGCCGACGCCGCAGCAGCCGTTGCTTCTGCGACGTCAATGATACCTTGGTCATGGTGAGAGTCGGATGCCTCCGCAACCGTGTTGAGAAGAATCGGATCCATGGGACAACGCCACCGCGGCTCCTTCAGTGATCCGCGTGACGGTGCTGAGAAAAAAAAATGAACAAGAAAAACGCGAAAGTGACGTTCAACGTCGTTCGCTACGGTTACAAAATAAACGACACTTCTATAGACGTGCTGCTCTCATAAGGGCGTGGGGACGGAGTGTCGATTGTGGGAGAAGAGAGAGTGAGTGATGAAAAAGAACAACAGACGTGAAAATTGAAGGAGAGGCATGAGAACGAACGCAGAGTGAGATGGCAACATTTACTTCCACTCGGATAACAGATGATTATAACCATAGGAGGTTCGACACCAGCACCAAGAGGTTTCATGTAGGCGCAACGTGGGTTACTCATGTGGTGGCTACGGTAGCACCTGATCGCACGAGTGTGGGACTTCGCGCGAAACGAAAAAGGCGTAGCAGTCGCGCCATGTGTAGAACGAGTGCCTGCGTAATGGTGGGGGCCCCTCGCACTACTCCCTTCTCGTGGGCGATGTCAGATGTTTCCGGAAAGCTGCGCAACTTGTGGGCACTCTCGTGACCCTTGCTACTAGCAGCGGGCGCTTTTCAAAGGACAATTGTAGTTTTCTTTGATTTTCACTTTTCCGCTCCTGTGCTCGTCGAATCAACGCCATCATAAACAAAAGGGGAATGCTGTTGGGAGGAACGTGAAAGAGTCAACCAGAACGCTTTGTTCTCTTCCTTGGCCGGTATCCATGTGTTTCATTTTGTTCATCTCCGGAGAGAAACCGTTCCCTCCAAAACGCACACCGTCCCCTATAGGAGCGCCTCCCCAAGGTGTAGGAGTGGTGATGCCCCGGTACTCCGGTGTACAGCGAGAATAGCGCCAGGAGAAAAAAAAAGTACAAGAGGCTGTGGATGATATCGTTTTCGAGGAGAATGACTGTGTGCTGCTCGTAGGAAGGCTAAGCAAGCGGTCACCACCTCCAGACAGAAAAAGAAAAACCAACGGCCTTGTGTCTTGTCTTGACCGCCCCATGCAAAGAAACAGAAGCGGCTAACATGAGAGGATGACTCATCTACGGTAGTCTCATCATTCATAGAGAAGGAAAATCATGTTTGGAGATGAAGATGGGGTAGGTAGCGAAGGAGACGACAGCACTGACAGAAAAAAAAAAACACAAAAAAACTCTTTCAAAGGGAACAGGAACCGAAGGATAGTTTCTCCTTCGAGTCCAAAGAGCACCTTTCCCTCATTTGTCCTTTGTGGATAACGTACAGGAAAAACAACCAACGGGAGAAAACACCTCTAAACGTTTCTAACGAACTCGATGTATCAACACAGATGCAATCGACAAGGAGGAAATACATCGCCGCCAGATGCCGTACACACGTACACGTTCACGACAAAACGCGGTGTGTACACGCTGGAGAGGAAAAGAAAAGAGACGGACACACATTCGGACAAAAGGGAGAGTAGCCACGACAACAGCCAAACAAACAAAAGGAAAAAAAAAGAATTAACGGGGAGACGGAGGAGGTGGAACCTTCATGCGTGACATTGCCGTACACCATGGAGCCACGGATAACCAATGACGACCACAGGAACGGAATTCACATGAATAGGAGAAATAAAACGAAGTGATGTAGTACAGAATATGAAAATTAAAACAGAACGAAAAACAAAACACGAAAAAGTGAAGGAGTCAGCAAAGAGGTGCGAAGGTGAGCGTTGCATGGTGGAAGTTGTCCCACGGGGAGTACACCCTAGTGGACCAAAGCAGGTGTTAAAGGCAAAGCCTCATGTCTACCAAAGCTTCCACACGTTGCGGACAGTGAACGCTGGGCCTCTCGTCCACGTGTCTTGCGGGAGAGCGCGCGCTGCCTGCCTTCGAAACACCCGTGGCATGCTGTGACAGACAGAACATGCGCTGAGACATGGGGCAAGGGGAGTCCAAATGTCAGAGGGGGCATTTTCGTTGCGTGCGCTCATTAAACACACTCTCTCTCTCGCTGCTTGATATAGGCGTGACACCCGCTTCTCTACATGCCCGCCGCCGCCGCCGCCTCCGCCTCCTCGTCGTCGCCATCGTCGTGGTACCACTCGTTCTTCTCGGGGTCGTACCACATGGAGTTGGTAGGATCGTAGAACTGCCAACTAGGCGGGTGGTAGTAGAGGTTCTCCGTCGCGGAGTAGTAGTAGGGCGTGCCCTCCGTCTTCACCCAGTCACCCTTGGGGAGCACCACCGGGTTGCCGTTCTCATCCACTTCATTGCGTGCCGAGTCGGCGGCGCGGCGGGGACCGTTGCTGGGGGCAGCGGTGCTGCTGGCGCGGTCCTGGTTGGAGATGTTTACGTCATTCGGGTTGGTCGCGCGTCCCGCGGGTGCCTCGGCCACCTTGTGTGCGTCAGAGGCCTTGTCAGCCTGCTGCGGAGCACCCTGGTTGCTAGCGGCGCTGTCCGCAACGTTGCTGCTGCTGCTGCTGTCGTTGTCGTTGTTCGCCGCCGCACCAGCGTTGCTGCCCTCCTGGTTCTTCTTCTTGGTATCGTCCTTGGAACCACCGCAGCCCATTGTACAAACGTGGAGAGAGGAAAGTGGGGATGAATTATAAAACAATAAAGACAGGTACGGAAAGGGGAAACGAGGGAGTTCTACGCGAGAAAAGGTGATAGTATAGCTTGTGGTTCCTCAAAAAAAAAAAAGGGTGAAACGGGAGGAGAACAAAGAAAGGGACCCTTCACGTAATCACTGCTGAGAATTTGTGATATACAGGAGTGGCTCGCTGAATGTTGGAAAGCGAAGGAGTAACAGGTAGTGACCTAAGCGTGTGTGTGTGTGTGGAATATACGGTAAGCTGGAGAATGGGTGTGCAATACAGAAACAATGATGTATTTCTAGGCACGAGAGGAGCGCCCCAGTCGGGTGAAAGGATGAGAATGCTCAGAAGTGTGTATGTGTGTGTGTGTGTGTGTGTGTGTGTTCACGACAGTGAATGACACCAAGCCCACATTACAATTGACTGCATCATTCAGGAATACGACACCGCTGGGAAATGCGTGTCTTGCCAAGCTCAGATCAGTTGACCTGGTACATCTCAACACTTGCTTTGTCTATCGGTGACGGTTAGTGCGTGTACACTACTGCAATTTTCTCTTTCACTGCTCTCCTATTTCTGTTGGTGTGGGTGAAATATTTGTGAACAGCATTTTTTGCTCATTGTAGCAAGGACAGTGATTGGATCATTGAACATAAGACGTTGCATCGCACGACCTTGGCGTCAGGAAAGCTTGGCACTCGGTGGCTTCCCTATCACACAGTCGAGAACGAGCATCTTCCGGTCTCTCACGCTGCACCGAGAAAGGGTCATCCTTCACGCGAAGGCGGTGAGGAGATCTGAGTAGAGGCCGATTCTCTGCGGATCTGCCGCGACAAGATGCTTGTAGAGCGCTTCGCCTAACGGAGCGACCAGTGAAGCTCCGCGGTCAAGTTCCAACTTTGCTCCGTCATCTTCATTATTTTCAACAAGCCCACGTTCCTTTGCAAGGCGAAGATACTCTCCCACCGTCGCCTGCGCCTGCGCCTGCGCATGTGCATCTGTGGCACCTGAATGACGCAGCACATCGGCAAGGTGCGAGAACACAAAGTAATGGGGCAGGTAGCAGTCGTGGTCACCCAGTCGCTCCTCCTCAGCGAGCAGGTTGAAGACACCGACAAGGAAGGCCCCTTCGATATCACTGCCTGCGTAGCGACCGTCAGCGGACATGTCCGCCTCAATACTAGCGGTGTTGAGACCGCGGGGGAAGGTGTCTGGGAAGGCTTGGTGTGCTGCGTGGAACAGGGAGAACATAAAAGATGCGTAGAACCACGCGGACTGGTCGTTGGGGTCGCAGTAAACGGCCTGTGTCAGGTAATAGAGGTCCTCCTGCAAGAGACTGCGCACCGCCTCACACCACGTCTCCTCCTTGACATCATAAGGCACGCCCCGAAGGCCAACGGCAATGGCGTCCCCGCCACCTTGACGATGCGCGTCCGTCCGTTCTGTCAGTGACCGGGGCCGGAGGAGCGCTTGACGTATTGTCAAGGCACGCTGGTGCCACGCACTATAATTGGAGAAGTTGCTGCGGATCTTCGCTGTGGTATACGCCATCTCTGCCGCCTCACGTGCGGTGAAGAGGCACTCGTACGTAGCAGCTGTGTGTGCCACCGCGGGCAACGCACCCACGCTGCTGCCAGATTGGATCGACAATGCGCGCTGCTGAAGAATCTCTGCTTCGTGCAACTTTGCTTGGGACCATCGGCGGTGGTTCCACACGTGAAAGTTGCGCTCGTCGAGCTGCAGCAGCCGCTCACACTGATTCCGCTCTTTAGTGAGTGCGCCAACAAGAGTGGTGACAAACGGAAATTCGTGCTGGAACGCCTCTTCTGTTGGCGTACTGGCCGATGGTGTCTCCTTGGCACCCACCACCCCTGTCTTGTCCGTCGTCTGACGCTCCTCGGCTTCCCTGACCTCCTGCGCAGCGCGCCGGACGAGCTCGTCGTACACCCAGTGCCGATGCACAAAGGCAGCGTAGATTTTGTAGTTTTTCTCAATAATGGTGGAATTCAACTTGAGCTCTGCCACAAGGTCCTCGCGAGGGCTGCGAGGTGAGCTTGCCTCCGTCGTGCTCTTGTCACCCCGACGCCACAGCGCCAGCAGGATCTCACGACGGTAATTGTAAAAGGAGTACGCATCCGGCACCTTGACGATCAGCTCTGCGTTTTCTGCCAGCGCTTCCGCGGAGTAGCACTGCTCTTCGTACCTCTTCTTTTGACTCGTGTAGAGAACTCCCTTGGCCGCCTCAGTCGCCTTGAGCTGCTCCCGTTGCTCGTCGGTCAACGGCTTACTGTCTGTCTTTTTTTGGTCGTGCATTCGTGTGGAAGAAGAAGTGCACCTGACGAGAGGGAGACAGAGACAACGTGTCTGGTAGAAGCAAACAAACAAAGGGGAGTGACGCTACCGTTTCCCTTTTTAAAAACAATATACGGAGATTGGGAGATTTCTTCTTTTTCTTTGGAGGTGTGCAGCTACGGGGGAGCGAAGAGATCAACAGTGGGCATCTACGTCATCTGTCATGGTAGGCTCCTCATAGGCCACAGTGCGGTGGTGTTGGTGGTCGCGGTGGGGAGAGGAGGGCATCTAACCCGCTCACAAGACGTACGCATACGGTATCGCTGCGAGCCATGGACGCTTCTCTCATCGAGACGCTTTATTTTCCTCCTTCTACGGAAAACTCTCAAGGATCAGTTCACCAGCCCAGTGATGTAACCCCAGCCAATAAGCGTCCCCTATGGCAGCCAGTCGTTGGCCTTTCACTCTACAGAGAGGCATTGTGCTACCAGTGTGTGAATCAAGCTTTCTTCTCATGTCGCGAGAGTGTGGGCCGCGCTATTGGAAGCCTATCCGCCCTTCATCGTATCGAACCTCTTTGCTGTTTGTATGTCTTTGGCTCGTGGTGGACGAGGCGAGAGTTGACGTTGACTGCTCCTCTTGGGAAGTCAGTGTAACAGCTGGCGGAAGAGGAACCGTAGGTAAAACAAATCGGGGAGGAATATTAAATAGAAATAATAGTCGTAATGATAATCTCAAAACATGTAGATATGTGGTGAATATACCTTTTTGTTTGTGCACGAGTGTATATATGTACTAGGACGTTAAGACAGCAGGGAGTATGCCGTGCTCGAGAGGTGAGAAAGAGAAGAGGGGAAAAAAAAATTACAGTAAGAAAACAAACCCTGATAGAGCGAAGAGAAGCTGAAAGTACACACACAATACACACACACACACACACTACAAGACAGAAAGAGGAAGAAATAAAGAGGGGTGGTCCTGGATCAAGGATTGTGACGACAAAGAAAGCATTTTCGAGAACCGCTGTAAAAAAATATATTCTCACATGTACCACAGAGCAGTTTGAAGTGACGTCAATTGAGGTGGTGTAGGGAAACCGTTTCATCAATGGCGACGCGAGGATGGGAAGATGCAGCAATATCGAGCGCACCAACGGCAAAGAGACGATTCCGTTGCATAGGCAAGACCTGTGTAAGCATGGCGCGCCATGGAGCCTATGCACCCTTCCAGGGGAAGCAGCTCCGGGTGACGCATACTCTTCGGTGCATCAGAGGCTATGCGTCTGCAGGCAAGGAAAGGGGAAAGAGTGACCGCGATGACAGGTTAACGGAGTCTCAGGACTCTCTAACAAGGATACACCGACGCGGACCGCCTCTGCCAACGCACAGAGACGACAGAAACAACTGAAAGACGGGGGAAAAAAATCATCGAAAACAGATCACAAGGGAGAGCGACGGAAACGGCAAGCAAACAAACCTCCCCTTAAAAGCAAAAAAAAAAAAAAAAGAGGAGAAGAAACGATCATTGCGAGGGTTAAAGGACGCATACGGATGTGTGAAAGCAGACAAAGGGAAGAGGAACCAGAAGATCGGCAGGAACGACAGGTGGAAGAGACAGAAAAGATAAGGGAAGCAACATTTCCTTCCAAAGCCCCAAGACTACTGAGATAGAGCAGGAGAGACGAAGTGTAGCGACGCAGACAAGAAGACCAGCCTATGTCAGTCGGAGTGAGGGCGGTTCCCCCATCAGCAATGCAGCCCGCCAGCGACGGGTAGCAGTAGAAGAGGGCACAGAACGTGACGAATGCAACCACGTGAAATATGACCAAGGAAAAGAAAACGACCCGCGCGAGGTAAGGGACTTAGGGTGGAGACAGCAACGGAAAAAAAAAAGAACACAAAAGTCAAGGTACAGGAAATGAATACTCAATAAGAAAACGTTTTCGAAATGGTTTTGCTTTTGAAGTTCTCCCCAAAACCCTACGGGCGAATCAAGCACGAAAACGAAGAGCGATGGGGTAACAAGGAGGCGTGAACAGCAGCGCCGACGCGTGTTTGCAAGCGAGCGCGATCTCGGGACCCGCTGTGAGAGGAGAGCGGAGTAACAGGGAAGGGGGAGGGGGATGGGGGAGCAGACGAGAACGCCTCAGAAAACAGAGGGGGCTGGTGTGAGCGTGGAAAAGCCCTGCAGAGGTATACCAAACATTCTGCCGTAGAAGCGGTCTACAGGAGCGTGCTTCAGATAGAGCAGGCGGGGATGGCCCCCGCCGCTGAAAGGGACGGAGGAAGAGGAGAGGAGGGAGAGGAGGGAGAGGGAACGGAGAGACACCGAAACGAAAATAAAATAGGAAGATTCGTTACACACCCTAAGGGGCCAGCCACGTCCAGCCAAACAGAAAAGTGAAAGAGGGAACATTTCTGACGGAGAAGAGAAGATGCTTGTCGAAAAAAAAGCCATCGGTTTATCGACGGAAAGACGGGGAAATGGGGAGGTGAAGTGAAGAAGATCACTCGGCTGTCGCCGACGTCAGTGGTTCTCCGGTCGTATCGGGGTTGCCCGTGGCACCTTCCTCTTTGCCTTCGCGAGCCTCTCGCAGAGCTTTTTGTTGCAGCAGCTTCTTCTGCAGGATCTCTGCCATCGCCGCCACATGGGCTGGGGAGTCATTGTCGTCCGCAATTTCGTCCATGTAGGCCATCCAGATGCGACAGCGGAAGGCGCGGTAGAGCTTGCGCTGCATGCGGCGAAAATCTACAAAGACATCAGGGGCGGGTCGCGAGACGTACAGGGTGAGTTTCTGCCGGTTGAGTTGGTATTCCACATCAATGAGTCGAATGCGGTCCGGGTCCGTGCCGTCGTCCTCGGGGATGTCCGCGTCGTCGGCGTCGTCGCTGTCGGACTCGTCTCGCTTGTTCCTCCCCTTCTTTCCTCCTGCCTTTTTGTTAGGATTGTCGGTACCCTTGGCATCCGCACCCGCTTCCGTGTCCACCCCACTCTGTTCCTTCTCCTTCTCCTTCTCCCTCTCCTCCCTTTGCATTTGGTTGCGGTGAACGTAGTGGCGCACAATGTTGGCGGCGGTCACAAAGGCTTTCTCCTCCACCTCGCGTTGGTTCGCCAGCTCCTCGAGGTCGTCCTCCGTGGCAACGCGCACCACCCAAGGCCAATCCTTGTACGCGAACACCACACTGCGCAACTTCTCCTGCTGCTCCTGGGGAGACATCTTCTTCTGGCTGAGGGCTTCAAAGGTCTTCATGTCGGCAGCGCCAAAGGGCGTGGCCTCGTCCATGACACCAAGACTACCAGTGCTCGTGTTGGCCTTGGCATCGGGATCGTACGAGCTCTGCGAAACACCCTTGTACACCTGCGTCCCGTCTTGACGAAGGTCACCAGGGCAAGGGGGTGCTCCTGAGGTGCTGCTGTCGTCGCCATCGTCGAAGAGATCTGACGAGTGGTGCGATGCGTTCGATGCACCCTTTACGGCACACGCGGCCACGACCGTTGACGCTACTGGTGCTGTCCCCGCCTTCGCCCGCATTGCCAGGTTCTTTTCAATCTGTGGCTGAGCCTTTTCTAGCTTTTCGCAGTCCTCGATCATTTCGGGAATCGTGAAGTGCGCCAGGACTTCGCCAATCAGGTTACCGCGGTCGCCCTCCACTAGCACCTGCGCGCCTACAGGGAGGTCCTCGGCGAGACTGAGCGAGGTGGCGAACCGAAAACCTTCCATCTTGCATTTGACGTCCACGAAACCGGTGATGGGCTGCGTGTGATCGGCCCGCAGCATCTCCTCGTATGCATCGCGAAGGCGCATGGAGCTGTTCTTGCTCTTCTTCCCGCCCCCACGTTTGCTGCTCCGGAGGCTCGTGCTGCCTGGCGAGCGACCCTTCCCGTGGTTGGCGCCTCGGCTCCCCAGGCTTGCCGTGCCGGGCGACCGGTGACTGAAGCTCGTGCTGCGGCTGTGGCGGCCAGGCGCCCCCTGCGTGCTTCCTTGGCCTTGTCTCGGGGATTTCTGTGGGGATCTCTGCGGAGACCTCTGGGGAGACCGGGAACCAGCACCGCGTCCACCACTCGTTTGGGAAGAAGAGTGCTCACCGGCGCTACTTTGCTGTAGGCTGCCGCCGCCAGGAGGGAGGAACGGGGAAGGCACGCCACGGTCATGGTTGCCGTGCGCCTCACCGGGGCAGTAGCTTCCACCGGTGACAGGGGGTGTGACGGTCGCCATCCGGCTGCCCGACGGAGGTGGTGCCGCTGCTGCGTACCCCGCGTGGGCGTGTGGCATACCTTCGCGGTAGACCCCAAAGGGCGTGCTCGGGTTGCTCCCGCTGGCACAGTCGTAGGAGTCATGAGAGCTCTGCTGCTGCTGTTGCTGCTGCAGTCGAGGAGTGGTCTGGTTGCTCAAGTGGTGGTGGGGTTGCGGGAGTTGCTGGTTGGGCACCGCAAACTGCGCGCTACCCCGTCGACTCGAGGAGGCGACGGCTGGGGTGCTGTGACCGCTGCCGCTACTGTAGTTGCTATTACCCGTGTGGTTGGCCATTGGACCGCTGTGCGCGCTGAACTGCACCGGCGCCTGCTGATACGCGTACGCACCAGGCATGGGGATGGGCTGGTTGCCGTCGGCGTTGGCTTGAAAACCTGCCCCATCGGGGTTGTAATACGGAGAAAACTGCAGTGGCTGTGGTCCACTGTAGCTCTCCGTCGTGGTGCTGTTGCTGTAATTCGCACTGTACCCGTCGTAGTTAGGCGCTGCATTCGGACCACCGTGCCCAGGGCTTGGCGGCGGCATCGGCAGCATCTGGACATCGGTCTGCGACATGCCAGCGGCAAAGCTTGAGCCTAGGGAGGCCCCGCCGCCACGAATTTTCTGCTTCACACTCACCGTGATGTTGCCGGCCTCGTGGACCTCCTTGGTGATGATGCGCACATCACCCTGTGAGCTGCCAAGAGCCGCGGCTCCACCTGCGTGGACGTTGCCTTGGCTGGACATGAGCGTGCTGGAGCGGCGGGCGTCCCCGAGGGGGCCGCCTTCGTTTCCGCCCAACGCTGCGGAGCTCGCGCCAAAGTTAAACATGAGCGGGTTTTGCGAGGTGCTGTTACTGTTCCCGCCGTAGCCACGGCCCATGCCGCCGTAGCTGGCCTGCAGGCCGCCTGGGCCCATATTGCCCGAGTTCGCGCCACCACTGCCGCCAGTCGTGTTGAAAGGGAAGAGTTGCCCACTAGCGCTGCGATCCGCGGTCTGGAACCCGCTGCCTTGGCCGTAGAAGCTGCCCTGCGATGGCATTTGCTGCTGGTATGGCGGATACCCTTGCGCTGGGTCCGGCTGCGATCCCGTGTTGGATGGAAGGACCTGAGTGCTGTTGTACGGGTTGTGGGTACGCGAGGACCCCAAGGAAGGTGACTGGGTGCGTGGCATGCCAGGCATCTGGCCGTGAAAAGAGTTGGCGGCTGAGCTCGTGCGTTGCGGGTGGGGGTAGGGGCCGCTCCCTGGTCCGTACGAACCCACGGAAGGCAGCGGCTGGTGATGATGGTGGTGGTGGTGATGATGGTGATTGGGGGTCATGTTGCTGGTGCTGTTTCCGGCCGCTGCGTTGTGATAGGGGTCGGCGTAGCTGTGGGGTGGGTGCAAGGCGTGATGGTGCACGTGCTGAGGGTGGCCTGGTATACCACCGCTGTTGCTCGTGCTCGCATTGTTGACGTGAGGGGACACAGGGTACGCGTAGGCTTGCTGGGCACCGCCGCCGCTGCCGTCAGCCTCAGGGTCAAAGGTTTTGAAGAGCGAGACGATCTCCGTAGTGTCTTCTGGGTTCACCGTGAGCATGGAATCCACACCGACGCCACCTGCCTGGCCTGCTTCAGGGGTGCGCGGGCTCACGGGAGGCTGTGCGTATGGGTTATTCCGACCGCCACCGCGAGACGGTGCTCCACGGCTGGTGGTCCGGCTGCGTGGTTTCATGTCCATGGGATCGGCACCGTAATAACGGTTAACTTCCACGTTGTCGTTCATTTAACGAAGTTGCCTTTCACGGACAACTGGACGGCAACGGAACCGCGGGTGTGGATGCTAGGTTTTGCCACAAACGAACACGCGCACAAGGGTCGCAGATGGATTCAGACAGGAACGTGCTGCGTAGGTGAGTGAAAGAAGGAGCAACACAACGCTTGTTTCTGGACACACACACACACAAAAAAAAAAAAAAAAAAAACACGTTGACAGACAAACACACTAGACACAGAAGTTTGATTCAGTCCGGACGCTCTCTTTGCGGGGAGAAACAATGGCGGACAAATGGGGACACTGGAATGATACGTGCACAGAGGGGAAGGTAAATCCACGTCGGATTGCTGGAAGCGAAGGTCTGGACAGGCACCTCAGCGATGAAGCTATACAATCGTGGGTACAACGACAAGGTCCAAGAAACGGAACCCTGAAACGCCTTCGCTCGTGTGAAGCCCAAAGCAACACGCGTGTGCACCCTAGATGGTGTGCGTTTCCGTCGCGGACACGACGTAAGAGGGTTGGGGCTTAGAAAGATGGCGTACAGGCACTCGCTGGTGTCACCGGAACCCGGGTTCTCGGCAGGAGAACAACAAAAAAGACGCACTCAGGAGGTCTCTTGCCTGTGGCTGCAGTGCGGTTGCTCGCCCGGAAACAGAAAACAAAACAAAAGTCACCGTCGTGCCCAATCGCTCTGTCGCTCTTTCTCTCCCTTCCCTCAAACCAAGGGGAAAAGGATATCCGGCAACCTTGACGGTTCGTATGGAGCCGAAGTGCGCAGAGGCCGTGTGATTCCTCCCCAATGGTTTGCCGGAGTGAACAGGAGGAAGAAACAGTCAAAATGAGGAACAGCAGGAAAGCGAATGCTAACAATGACAATGCAGTTGACTACGGGGTCGATGGACGAGAGGTACAAAGAAGATGGTAACAATCACACCAGTAAGAATGAAATAATGAAGGAGCAATGGGAGAACAGGTGTGCATTTCAAGGGACATACTGACGGTGCATACGGTTCCACATTGGTGCCTCGCATCACCACTGAGGTCATGTGTGTATGTGTGTGTGTGCGTGTGTGTGTGTGTGTCCATCATGTCAACTGTGCCGTTTTCTCACGACCCGTAGGGCCACGAGCACACCGCGCTGGAGGGCCGCGCTTTCCGCCACCACGCCTGAGCACACCCGGCTCGATACGACACGTCCCAGCGCCACTGAGCAGCGTCATGGAATGGAGGCTGCCACAAGAAAAAGCATCCACATTCGTCGCCAACGATCGCAGGTTGCCGTTGTTGATATTAGCTTTTTGTCTTTATGAAATTTTGATGTTCGCCTACGTGCACATGTGTAATCCACCGATTCGATGTTGCCGGCTCTCTCAGGAAATGGGACAGGGACTCGCTCACCAGCTGCGCGGGCCGAGCAAGGAGAGAAGGGGAGAGCGTCAATGCGAAACAGGTGGGAAGGAGAGGGTTGAATATATATATAAAAACATACGGCTTGTGATTCACTTCTTTGCCTTGCCAAACAGCGACAGAATCTTGTTTTTGAAGCCTGCAATGGGTCCTACATACAGACCGCCTGCGCCTCCTCCGCCCCGACGGTGAGAACGGCGTGGTGCCGGACTCATCACGGTGCGCCAGTACGTCCGTGCGAGAAGCCCCACCACCAGTGTCAGGGACCCGACACAAACAGAGAAGATCCACTGCGCGAGCGTCAAGGGCACTGTGGACATGAAGCGGCCACCGCATTCGATGATAAAGACCTGCAAGCCAGCAATCACGGAGACGATGATGAGGAGAACTTTGCTATCCTGCCAATTCTGGAAGAAGCTCTCGTTCTCCTGTAAGAGACGGGCGTTGAAAAAGTTGAAGACCTGCATCCACACAAAGCAGTTGAACACAAGGCAAACGTGAGCCTCGCTGAAGTAGCGCATGTTCGAGTTGGTGTTGGCCGATAGGGCTCCCGCCACCCCTCCCGCAGTGCCTTCGCCCGCCTCAATCACCGCGCCGTTCTCGTTTGTTGGTCGCTCGCTGGTCACCATGGCGGCCAACCGGTTTTCGGGCGTGGAGAAGAAGTAATACCCGTAGCCAAGCAGAAAGAGCTGGGTGAGGAGCTGAAAGGTGCTCTGGCAGCCCACCTGGAACCACATGGTGGGAAGAATAATAGGCGTGTCCTTTGGCTCAGGCGGACGAGAGAGCAACTTCTCCTCGCAGGGAAGCTCCGTGGCCAGGGCAAGGGCAGCCAGTGTGTCCATGATTAAGTTGAGCCACAGCAGCTGCACTGGTTTCAACGGTGACAGGTTGTGGCTGTTCATAAGAGCACCAAAGAAGGACACAACACAGGCCGCCAAGTTCACGGTGAGCTGAAACTGCAGAAATTTCCGAATGTTGTCCTTCACATTCCGGCCCCACATGGTTGCCTTGACCATGCCGACAAAGTTGTCGTTGAGCAGCACAATGTCCGAGGCGCGTTTGGCCACATCGCTGCCCGCGTTCATGGCAAACCCCACGTCGCTGAGCTTCAGCGCCGGTGCGTCGTTGGTGCCATCGCCGGTCATGGCCACCACCGCCAGTGGGTCGAGTTCGCGCAGCAGCGTTACCATTCGCTTCTTGTCCAGAGGCGTGGCACGTGCGAGAACGCGGATGTGCGGAATGTACCGGCGGAGGAGCTCTTCGTCCGAGAGGGTGCGGAACGTGGGACCGTCCAGAACAAACCCTTCCTCCATCAGTTGCTTCGGGTGTGTGCCAACCACCGGCGACGCAGGGGATCGTGCGCCACCGTAGGGGCTGCGATTCCGTGCACTGTAGCCACCCTTCTCGATGTCGCCGTCGGCATCATCGTCGTCCATGTTGTTCTGAAAGATAATCTCTTGCTCCGCGTCGTCGTACTCCCCACCCGCGTTGCCACCGACGCCTACGCCGCCGTAGAAGACGTCGTCATACAGGAGGCCACACCGCTCGGCAATGTTCACCGCCGTGAGAGGGGCATCACCAGTAATCATGATGACACGCAGACCTGCAGACTTGCACCGTCGCACCGCGCTGGGCACTTCTGGGCGAATGGACTCCTCGAGCGCTACAATACCGAGAAGACAGAGATCCGTGGACTGGGGTGTGGTTGGTAACGCGGCCAGCATGTCTTCGCTCCGCCCCGTCACGCTGGAGATGTCTGCGTACGCGCAACAAATGGTTCGCAGACCCGCCTGACTATATTGCACGATGGCCCGTTCATGGTCTGCTCGCATGGCCGCTGTGAGCTGCGCGCGGTCCCCCATCACGGTGAGAAAATGCGTACACTGTGCCAGAACAACCTCTGCAGCACCGCTGACAAACTGGCGGACAAGAAAGGCGTTGGGTCCCGTGCCCGTGGGCAGGCGCAGGATGGACGCGCTAAATTTGTTCTGCGAGTTGAAGGGAAAGCGCCGACTGTTGTTGGGGTCCTGGATCATTCGGAGGACTTCCTGTGGGGTCGCGCGGAGGGCTTCGGTGGCTTCTGATCGACTCCCCATGCTTTCATTCAGCTTCACGAGGTGGCACGCTCGGAGGAGGGCCTCGCCTGTCTTGTTCTTTGCCTTGCCCGTCTCTGGATCGACAGCGTTGGCCACGATGCAGGTGAGCAGCATCTTCACGGCGCTGGGGGACATTTGGACCTCAATCGAGTCCCCCGTTGACGCGGTCCCCAGGATCCCCGTGGCGCGGGCAGTCCCACGTCCATCGTGGTCTGCGAACCCGCCTTGCCCGTCTGGTGCGAGTGCTGGGGAGACATACTCCCCGGCCACCCCGCCTGCTGAATACGAGTGCCCTCCCGTGAAGATGGCACGCAGTCGCATGTTGGGGGCCGTGAGTGTTCCCGTTTTGTCCGTGCACAGCACTGTGGCGCCGCCCATCGTCTCGCAAGCGGCGAGGTGCCGCACCAAGTTGCCATCCTTTAGCATGAGGCGCATGCTGTACGCGAGGGAAATGGTCACGGACAGAGGCAGCCCTTCAGGGACCGCCACCACCACAATCGCGATGGCTGTTGTGAGGTTTTCACAGAGCTTCATCGGGTAGAACTTCTGACCAAGAACAAACATGTAATACATCTCCTTGAGAAAGAGAGCGGCAAACGTAAAGACGGCTGCGGCGACGCCAAACTTCCCGATAATCTCCGCCATCGTCTCCAGCTGATCCTGCAGCGGGGTGTTGGTCTTTTCCGTGCTCTGGATTGACATTGTGATCTCGCCAGAGAAGGAGCGCACGCCCACCGCGCAGACCACCGCGATACCTTCCGCCGATCCGTCAAGCACCGACGACCCACTAATCAGAAAGGGGTCTGGTGCGGCGGTGGATGCGTGCTCTGTGCCCAAGGGAACCTTGAACACCTCGTCATTTTCTCCGGTAACAGATCCCTCATCCACAATGACCGGGCCGAAGCTTTCGAGGAGGAGCGCATCAAAGGTCAGCTCCATGCCGGCGGAGATTTGGACGACGTCGCCCACCACAATCTGCGAACTTGGGAGTTCCTGCGCCACATACGCGCCGCCTTCGCTGTTCAGCTGATGCTGCTGGGCGAAATTACCGCCCGCGGCGGCGGCGGGTGCGTACTGGTTGTCCATAAAACGCCACACGGTGATGGGCTGCCGGCCCGCGTCCTCGGTCCGCATGACACGACGAAACTGCTCCTGCTTACGGTAATCGTTGATGGCGTTCACGCCCGTGACGATGAAAACCGACAGAAAGATGGCGGCTCCCTCAATCCACCCGGTGGAGTAGTCGACTTCCCCCGTGCGAAAGTCCGGCGTTGTCATTCCCAGGATCATAGAAATAAAGGCGCAGCCAATTAAGATTTGCACAATGCGGTCATCCTTGATGGCCTCTATCGCAAAGTGGAGAATGCTCTCGGTGGGGGGTTGGGGCAGGACGTTTTCGCCATAGGCATCGCGGCGCGAGTAGACGCTGGAGGCCTTTATGCCCATGTAACGACGACTCCGAACCTCCCCGCCCGCTGCGCCGCTTGCGCTGGGCAGGACGCCTACACGGCTTGGCTGCTGGTTCGTCATGGACGGCGACGTCCCTCCTGCGTTCCCGGCGTGGTGCTCTACCGTGCACACACCCAGGCTCTGCATCACCCCAGGGACACCGCCGTACACCTGTTGCAAGACACTGAGCTTCTTGTGGCCAATGACGTCCGCAAAGTTGACGGGGGCAGGGGCGCCAGAACCACCGACACCATGATACAGGTGTGCCTGACTGCCTGTATGCCCTGGCGCTGCGGTGGAGGTGGTCCCGTGCATGGAGGGGGGCGGCGTCGGAAATCGCGGTGGCGCGGGGTGTAACGGAGGAGGACGGTGGGCGCCAAGATGGCTTGCGCGGCGTTGGGGTTGCTGAGGCGCGAAGGGCTGCGCGCTCATGATGGGTCTTCCTTTCCTATTCGAGAGGGCAGGTTCACCACCACCTCGCCACTACCGAACTTAGAGGTAGCGCGATGGTGACGAGCTGTGACCGACCACCGCAGTAGGGTGGGCTCAAAGAGGGGAAAATGAAACAAAAAAAAGGAAACAATATTCCAGATCAACACAGGACAAACAAAAAAAGAACAGAAAAAAGCCTCACACAGCTGTCAAAGGGAAGCCAAAACGATGAGGGACAAAGACGAGACGCCCAACGGTATCTTAACGGCTCCTGGACCAAATGAGATTTCTTCTGTGAGCAAATGAAGTGCTCCTACAGTCGAGAGAGAGAGAGAAAGAGAGAACGAGAGAAAGAGAGAACGAACCCCCGTCAATGTGTAGTTGCCCGTTCAACCCAGGACTATGGAGGGAGAGGGGGGGGGGACGTACGAACAGTGAGAACGGGACAAGGAATACGTCAAAAAGCAGCAGTCAGCCAACTGCAGAAACGTGTGAAACGGATCGAGGACAACACCGTACGCGCGGTAGAGGTGCAGCACACGTACACACACACACAAGGATCCGACACAGTGAGTGTGTCTTGGAAAAGCCTTTGGCAGACACAAGATAAAGGGACACACCGATTGTGGAAAACTCACTCAGGATTGTTGCTACTTGTTACCCCGGATACGTTGGTGGGTAGCAGCGCACTCGGCAACACTCAGCTGTGTTGCAGAGTCCTAGGAGAGCAGTGGATGTGATGTAAACACTCTTGCAAAGCGGGAGAGTCATAATAAGTGGAGATGGAATCAAGAAGGGAAAAAAGTCAGTGGAGTCGCGAAGGTGATTGTCTTCCTGCATTCTGTGTCTCTGCTCAGCAAGAGCGTGTGGTCGTGGTGAACAAACCATAAACATGAAGACTGCACCGCAGAGCGGTCTCACTGTAGACGTCGTCAGTCCACGATTTCCTTCCATTACGGATTGGGCGTGATTTTTTTTTTTTTACGGTTTCTTTCTATTGTTTCTGTGGATTGTGTTTGGTTTTGTGAGGACCTCCTCAGCTTCCCCATAAAGCCAGCGAACACGACGATTGCGAGTGCATACACCGTCATCATGTGGTGACTGCAATGAAGTACGATCACCTCAGAAATTTACCCATGTGCCAACCTGGTAACAGGGAACACTGAGCCAATAGTTATTGTTGAGTTTTTGAAAAGAGGCAGCTAGAGAAAAGGTGTGCGAAAAACGGCAGGATGGAGAAATGCCGAGGGTGGTGATAGAAGAAGACATATAGTACAAAGGGGAAAATATGATGCTGGAGAGAATGTGAACCGTAAAGGCATGAGGTGAAAATGGGAACACGTAAGGGAAGGAGAAAAAACAAACTAAGAAGTGGGAGGTGGAAAGATAAGAAGTGAAAGCACAGCAAGTGAGCGGACGCGAAAAACGAAAAGAAGCAGGTCTTGTAAGTAAGTCATAATGACAGACATGATGAGGGGAGGTATAAACACATAAGCGGAGGAAGTGGGAAGAAGGGAAACACAACAAAGGGAGAAAGATGACGGGAAACGATCCGCCTTTTTCACCGTCGGCTTTTTTTTTTTTGTCACTTCCCTTTAGGCGATAAGACAGCGATGCTCGCCGAGAGCAAAAGAAAACAGAGTTAAGAGGCACCAGGGTAGAATCAAGAGTGGTAGAGCCGAGCCACACACACACACACACACACTCGACGGCTATTCACTGGGTTAAATGATGATGAGTTTTCGCCGCGAGTGGTCCTTGTAATACATGGGAGCGTACTTATAAAATAAATCGGTAAGCTCCGCAATGTACACCTCCTGCGCTGCGGCTAGCACAGGGCGTTCCAGCTCCTTGTCGTACTTCGCAGCGGGGTTATCGTACATGTCGCGCAGCTCCTGCGGAATCTCAAAGAACAAGGGCCGACCCACCACCGTCATGCCCTTGACCCCGGGCTTGGGGAACAGGTTCTTCACAAACGGCAGGGAGATGCCAAAGGTTTGCTGCACCACCACCTGCAGCTGCTGGAGCCATCGTGGCAGTCGCGCGGGTTTTCTTCGCGGGGCTGCAGCAGTGTCAGGGCGGGCCGTACCGCGCGTCTGACGGCCTTCCTCCTCTGCTCCTGCATGTGAGGAAAGAAAGAACTCACTCTGATGGTGTTCGTCCTTATCTCGTGTACTCGGCGCTTTGCGCTGCGCTTCGTAAGCGCGTCTTCTCTTGGCTCGGTCTGCAAGGAGCAGCTCCTGCTCGGGAGACAAGGACACAGACGTGGGCGAGTGACCGACGCCAACACTCGCAGGGAACGAGCCTGGCGCGTGTGAGGTGGAAGGGCTGGCAGATGGGGAAAAGATAGACGCCTCATCGTCGGCAGAGCTTGGAATGGCCTGTGCGTAGTACTGGTAGTGCGGATCCATCGAGGTGTGTGAGGATACGTAAGGGAAGGAGAGCCGTTGCCGATCACTGTCCCCTGACGGTGGCGACGCGCCTGGTCGGGTGGGCCCCGCCGCGCTACGCTGGCTGTCGTACAGGGAGTCGGCATCGTCCTCTAGGGGAGCCGCGAAACGCGAGGACGTGGTGCTGAACTGGTCATAGTAGTCTGTCTCGCCAAACGTGAAGACCGGGATGAGGCCGCTGCGCATTTGGAGCGCAAGTCGGAGGAACCCACGGCGACGGCGCAGCAGCAAGCGTGTCGGCCCGCGACTGTTCGCAAGCAGTGCCTCTGAGGCGCCTCCTGGAAAGACAAGGAGGTGGTTCATGTTCACCTCGCGAGGGCAAGGACGTCGGCCGCAGCTTTCCTTGCCGTCATCCTCGCCCTCTTCGGTGGCGTTGTCCAAGTCTTCCTCCGTGTCGGATGCATTAAACGACGCCGCGTCGTCGAGGTCCTGTGGCGCGGCTCTCTCTGCATGAGTCTCCTCGGCCTCACCGTTAGCAGGCGCGCGAAACCGGTAACGATTGATGAGCGCCTTAAAGGTGTTATTGTTGTACGCCAGAACGCGTTTGCACGTACCGTAGGTGGCGTCGAGAAGACCAGACAGCATGTACGACTCTCGCATGATGGGGACAAAGAAAGGGAAAGTTGCCACCACCGCACGGATGCGAGTGCCAAAGTAGTTGATCGGAGGTGATGGCGACGTGTTCTGTGTGAAGCCAGCCGGGGGTACTGCCTCGTCCCGACTGCTCTGGGGCAGGAAACACTTGAGATCTTTGTGGTAGACAAAGTAGCGTGCCTTGGCATGCCGTGGGGGGACCTTGGAACGCACGGCCGCCTCTGCGTCTGGGTTTGTGTGCTTGATGTTTTGAATATAGTGCTGATAGTCGTCGAGGTACGCATAGCGACGCTCCTCTGACGACCTCGGCAACGAAGCTGTGGCGGGTTGTTCGTCTCGCATTTCCAACGTAGCCTCGGTGGCGGCCTCTGCTTTCGGAGAGCGAGCGGGATAAGGTGGGTCTTCCTTCGTAAGGGTTGTGGGAGCGGTCAGAGTTGCACTTGTTGGGGACAGAGCCGGGCTGCTCATGCTCATGTGTCGCGTGTGCGTTACTGTGAAGGCAGGCGCCTGCGGGGAGTCCGTCCAGGCTACTGGGCGGGTGCCCTGGTCCGCAGTGGCAGAGTTGAGGTGCGACAAGGACGAGTTGGGGGAAAGCGCCGTCACCCGCGGGAGCTCCATCGTCCCTGTCGGAGACACCCTATCCTCTCCAAAGAGTGATATCGGAACCGTTGGGACGGACTGGCTAGGCCCCGTAGAGCCCCCAAGCGGGAGGTGCGCTCCGTCTTCCCGCGCCTGCGCCAACGCCTCCTGTGTCTCCTGCGCTGAGGGGAAGCCCCTGTTGTCAATAAACAGGCATTCGTTACGCGGCGTAAAGTTGGACAGCAAGGAGATGAGGGAGCAGGCAGGGAGGATGCCGTGCGGGTGTGCAGCGAAAAAGTACTGCGCACACTCGAGGGCGGGTCGCGGCCTCCCGTTCCACGCCGCCGATGTCTCTTGTGGAAGTACGGCAGTGCTGGACTTGACAGGGGACTCTGCGACCGATGCCGTCGTGAAGGCGCTCGTGCCGCTATCGTCCTGCCACCTGCTTAACGCCGGGGAGTGCGCTGGGGTTGGGGCGGCGGTGGCCGTGGCCGCGGGGGGTGCACGCAGGGAACTGTTGCCGGAATGACTGTCCTCTTTCCTGAGGGGCTCCGGACGTCGATCCGTGTGCGAGCGCAGCCGCGTGGGTGAAGCAGGTGCTGCATGAGCCGGGAATGCGGTAAAGGCTCTGGTCCTCTCCCGGATAAGTGGGGATGTCGGCGTGTCTTCAGTAACTGGCTCTCCTGCGTTGTGTGAATCCTCGCTTGGATGGTGGGCCTGTCTCTCTTGGCACCTGGGCACACGCGTCTGTACCTGATGCAGCTCGTCGGCATCCCAGTCGTCGTTATCGTCAGAGGACGAGGACGCCGCGGAAAGGTCAGAGGAAGCTTGTTCTTTCCTATTATAGTCGACATCTGCCGTGTGTTGCGCGCGTCGTTCCCGTAGCGCTGCGATCCTCAGTATCTTGGCATTCTCTTCGGTGGGAAAGAGGAACATGGGCAGTGGGCCGTACGCGGGTACGACTTCCACTGACAGGTAGCGCTTCAGTGGGTGGAACAGTTTCCAGATAATGCGCCGCGCAATGTTGTACTTGGCCCAGTTGATCAGCCGGTTGGCACGCGAGGTGTTGTGGCGACGCAGCTGCGGGTCTGCCTCGTGGTGGTTGAGGAACTGCCAGCCAATGTACCAGGCATCAATACCAAAGCTCAGGAAGAGAAAGGTTCGCCCAGACGGCAAGAAGGGCACCCACATCAGGACAAACGTGAGGCATCGGTCCGCAAGCCGCAGGAGCCGCCAGGCCAGCCTCGGTAAAAAGAAGACCACGTCCGATACTCGTCGGAGAAGAGTCCACAGGAACATCAACGCGGATGGTTCCTCGACAGGACCGAGTGCTACACAACGCAGTCGGCTATCCTCCACAGAGGCACTGGACGAGGCGTCCTGGTGGTGTTGGCACGAGGAGAGCTTGCCGACCACCGCACTCGCGATGGCCTCTATATTGCGTTCATATTGTGAATAGGGAGTCGGTACAGGAACCGCAGGGACGGAACGTGCATGCACCCGTTGGTCGAGCTGTCGCATAACAATGTACTTCCCTGGTGCCATGATCACAAAGAAACAGATAATGCGCAGGACATTCTCCTTGTAGCGGCGTCGCCGTGCGCGTCGCTGTCCTTCCGTTGTGGACAAGCCAAAGAAAAAGTTCTCGGCGTTAGCACCACCGCGGAACGTCGCGTTGGTTCGCAGGAAGGACAAGAGAGGCATCACGACAAGGCACAGGAACACCGCTGCGTAAAGGAAGACGCCCATGTTTGCTAGTGTTTTTTAGAAGCTGCGCACTCTAACGGTAAAAGATAGAGTGAAAAAATATATCCGAATGAGATGTTTTTTCTTCCTCTCTGGCGAATGCCTGATAGAGTTCAGAAGGTGTGCGCTGAAATGTGTGTGGGTGCGCGCGCAAGAAGGAGAAGGAGAGGGAGAAAGAATGCGACCGCGGAGAAATCACGCCGGAGCAAAAAAAAAAAAAAAACGAAACAAGGGGAAGGAATGAGCGAAGTGCCGTCCTCAAAGTTTTCCCTTAAGATGTGCCGTGGTGTAAGATTGAAGGAAGGCCACGTGGTCCATGCAACTACCGTTAAAGCATGTACGGCTACATGAACAGAGAAGAAGTGGAAAGGACGGTTGTGGTGGGAGCTGCCACCGATAGTGTCCAACGCTTGCCAGCAGACAATGACAGCGAATCTTCGTGTGTGTTTCTTTTTATGGCATGCCACACATCGCACCGCGTTCTTTCGTACCGTGCATCGTCCTGTCATCGATACCGGGCGACGTCAAGCTTGTATGAGCGCAGACACTTCGGAGCACCTCATCTGTATAACCTAACGGAGGGCTACGGTGAATGCAACAATGTGCAGGGGACGCTTTCCATCCTGCTACGTGATTTTTGTTTTGCTGTTTTGCTGTTTCTGTCTGAGAAGAATTGTGCAGCGACGTCCTCATACACTTGTTCACAAAAAATAGGGCAACTTTCCCACGCCTCAGACCTGTGGAAGGACGGCCAAGAATGCCTGCACATGAGAAGGGGAGTTGCATCGTTGGGTGGGGGACTACAGCAAAGGCGCACGCGAGGCCCACAACTTTAAGTTCTCACGCATGCAGGAGATTGTGATGCTGTATAGCAGCACGGAGAGAAGGGTGCTAGAGAGACGTAAACAAAGACAGAGAAGAGGACACACAAAAAAAGAAACCGATAGAGTCGGATGTTTGGGGTGAAGGGGAGGAGGAAAATAACTCCAGGGTCATGCCTTCGGGTGTGCGCTAAATTGATAGGAGAAACCCTCCCACAAGGGGGGACGCACGGCGTAGCATCAAGGTCGAATAGGATTTGGGTGAAGGGACTTCAAAAAAAAAAAAAAAGAGAGAATAAAACAACATTTTCTTTCTGTTTGGGTAGAACGGTACATCAAGGAAACGAGACGCCACCGCTGAACCATAACGGTCATGGGGAGAGCATCGAGCGAAAGGGGAGGGAGGCGCCACCTGCATTGCCCCAGCGACTCCCATAGAAGAATTGGATAGCGTTAGAAAGCGTATGACAGGTGGTAATGTGCGAGAAGCAAGGATTCAAACGTGATCTGGGTACTGCTCGCGGTATCCTGCTACGCCGCCAACAAGAATGCCAACGGCCCAAGCAGGAGGCCGTACCCCATGCGTTCGCTCGTACTCGCCAATGACTTCACGCGCGACGAGGTCGTCGAGGTCTGGGCTCTGAAGCGAAACGAACAGCACCAAGGGAAGGCTCCCCTCCGCCTCCACGGCTCCGGTATTCTTTGTGACAGCCTCATGAATGTGGGCGACAAGGGTGTCGAGGGGCAGCTGCGGGCTGTAGCTTGTGTTCACGCTTGAGGGAATGTGGAACTGAGCGTATTCTTCCGGCGTGCGCAGGTCAATAATCTGCAGTGGTGGACTGATGGATGTCTGCCGGGTGAGCGCCTCGTGCAATCGGGCTGCTGTCACCTCCAAGGGGTTCTGCGCGTCCACGCCCACGTCGATGGCGGGAGGGTTGGTCATCTTTTCCGTTTGAGCAACAAACGACCACAAATGTGGGTTGGCTCTGTGTGTATGGATGGTGCGCGTTGCAGGGTAAAGCGTCGATGAGGGTATCGAAGAGGTGGGAGGGAGCGAGGCTACAGTCTGTTGTGATTAAAAAAAGAAAAAAAGTGGTGGAGTATATCGTCTTGACATCGTAACAACAGGGGGAGGGGTATGAGAGAAGGAGATTCTCCGAGAGGGTTCCCAGAATGATTGCTCACTTCTGGAGGTCGGTGTCCACTGTGACTAGGAGTGCTTCAGCCAACTCAACAGAAGAGAGCTGTCACGCTCCTTCCCGAAGAAGACATGGCCCGACGCAGGTCCAGGGCGCCAATCGTGTTTCTGTACGGACAGTACGCATACCACCACATACATAATGTCATGTGTGCACACACAAGTTTCTCTATACGACATTCTATCCTGTTTCTTCTTTTGTAATTCTGGTTCGCCCCAGAGTGGTGTTGATGCCGTAGCTGTGCGCACATCAGTGCAAGAACACGCCATGAAAAAGCAAACAGCAAAGATTGATAGGGCGACGCGGGAGGAGAACAAGAAGGAACCGAAAGGGCGCTGATAAGAAGACGGACGTTACAGCAGGCAACACAGCAGAGCCCTCGTCAACCATTGCTGAGCTCACTTCCACCCTTCGCTTTGGTGCTCCTTCTTCAACTCCGTTTCCTCTTGTAAGGCGAAGTCTCCATCAACACCGAGCAGGCTACGCATTCCTTCCACACTGCGCTCCATCATAAACGTTGCCAACTTTGCCGACGCCAGGGTCAGCAGCTCCTCGTAGTTGAGCAGGGTTGCGCACTTCACCATGAGCACCGTCGTCAGCTCGTCCCAGCCTTGCACAAACTTGCGGTCCTGCGCATCCAGGTACTCTGTCAGCGGCAGCACCATTGGCCGGGGAATCTCCCGTGTCTTGACAGAGAACACACGGAAGCAGCCGTCCTCCGCGCCAAAGGTGGAAATACGGAAGCGATAGGTCATGTGACGACACGCCATCTGAAGGATGTCCCCCGTGAAGTAAGGAAAGGAAAGCTCGATAGGGGGTGCGGTCGCCGCCGGAAAGGAGGAGGTCGGTGCATGGACGGGGCCTGCGGAGGCTCCACGTGATGTGGTGTGCGCTGCCACTGCATCTGCCTTTCCGGGAGAAGAGCGCAACGGGGGCAACTCCGTGCGGTCTTCTCCAACAGCCGCTGCATTGGCAGATGCGGTGTGGGCTGGGTTTTTTTCGTTGTTCAAGAGACTATCCAGCAAGGACGGTCCTTGGTGGAAGGGAGCATCCACACTGGGGGACACTGCTGCTGACGTTGGCGTCACCGAAGGCTCACTAAACAACGCATCCATGATATCTACCTTGTCCTTTCCTTGGCTGGTGATGGCCGCCTGGTTTGCTGCCGCTGCTGTTGAAGGATGTGCGCCTCGAGTCGTGGATGATTCACTTTCACTACTCTGGTTCTCGTGTCCATCGACAAGGAAGAGGTCGTCAAGCCGGTCTCCCTGCGTAGAGGCACCAGCGCCCTTATGCCTTCCTTGTAGATCCTCTGGTATCGTAGACGAAGGATTTCTCATGGCTGTTGGTGGTGCCGTAGAGCCAGGCGCCCCTTCCACCCCGTCGAGTAAGTCTCGCAGTACATAGCTAGCCTCTGTTGCCACAGCTCGACTGACTGTGGCACGTTTGCCGTCGGAGCCGATCAACACCAGTAGCTGGCCTGGCGAGCATGTGTTGGCGCTGCTTCCGCCCAGCGGCCCCCGTTGAGACATGGAGGGTGGTGCTGCCTTTTGTTTTACGCGTCCCCTAAGTGCGGAAGAAGATGAAGAAGAAGTGACCCACTCGGAAAAGCTGGCGTCACGCTTGAGGTAGCCTGTGTCTTCTTTCGTTCCGGCTGCGGGAATGCTGGATGGGGATTCAGAATCGGAATGATCGACCACTCTGCGTACGCGGTCGATCAGCGGTGAGCAAGTAAATGAAAGCGGAGATAGTTCTGTGACAAGGAGCGCATTCGAATACGTTGGTAGAAGGAAAAACCAAAGTGCAACAAAGACGAAGGGCAAGAAGGGCAACGAAGGAGAGAGGACGGTCAGTAACTGAGGTGAAATATAATCGAGAATCTCTGTCGCACGTAGTACTCGTGGCCAGAAACACACCCAAGGTGGTGGTGCCAGAATCATGCAGCGTCATGAAGCTCCGAGCTGAGTGCGTCGGCAAAGCAAGTTTCACAATTGTTCGTTGAAGCAGAGTCGATTTGTAGTTACTCGAGGTGTATTAGAAGCGGACTCCCGCCGCGGAAGGGTCAGGCGATCGTGCCGAACCCATCAGTAAGAGAAGGCCGCAAGAATGAAACGCGTACTTGGTGTAGTCAAACGGGGCGGGTCCACGTCGTCGTGTCTTGCCCAGTGGCGGCATCGTGAAAGACGTAGTAGGTCTGCTTGTATTCCTCCGAAAACACCGCGCGCCACCCAGGCGGTAACGGTCCCTGATCATCCTTCCCATCTCCGTACCCAGCCACTTCAGACTGGATTTGCCCTTGCGGCTCTACGCTCCTGCGTTCTTGTGCCTCAAAGCCCGGTGTCGTGGCGGACGGCTGCTGAGTCTGTGGCTGGGACTGAAGGGCGGCGAGCTGCTGCTGCTGCAGGTACTGCATATACGGGTTAGGAGGCATGTAGGCAAAGGGAAGCGCCCCCATTGGCATAAATGGGTTCGCTTGCATCATTGTCATGACGGCGGGGGCCGCGGCTGTTGCCAGTGGGTTCGGGAAGAAGGCCGGCTGCTGTTGTGGAGGAAGGGAGGGAACGCTGTACACCTGCGCGACGGCTGGTGACGGCACCGCCGTGGCACTAACGGAGACAGAGGGCACAGGGTCTGACCGACCCACAGCAATTGGTCGCTCCGCACTGTTGCTGCGGGAACGCTTCCCCCGTGCTCCTTCATTGGCAACGTGATCGTAGCTGACGTCCATGGCCATTCGGGTACGTGAGAACCCCTTGGCCCGTGGTCCGTCGTCGGACCGGCCTGTGCCAGGCAACGGTGAGTCCTCGTGTGCACGACCGCTCTGCAAAGGGTTTGGGTTGGACACAGAGGCGAGCGAGCCAGTGTGCGGCTCCTGCTGTGGTTTGTGCGTGTGCGGGCCATGCGCATAGGCCTGTGGTGGCGCCACCCATGCGTGGTCAAATGGCTTCCCTGCTAACGATTCCCACGCTGCGTTTGCCTCTGGGGTGTCACCAATCAGAAGGAAGTTTCGATCGCCAGACACGCGCCGCAGACGTCCTGTGAGTCCCTGGCTTCGATCATGGTGAACGTGTTCGAGCCAGTCGGGAAAGCGCTCCAGCTGCGGGCGGCGGGCGTGGATCTGCAGGGCGGCCTCCGTACTCGCGCCGCCCGCCCCAAACGCGGGGCTCTTCAAGTCCACCACGACGTCGTCAAGCAGGCGAAGTGCCTTTTCCATTTCCTGGCGCGTGGTGAACTCCACCAAGAAACGAAAGACAGGGGTACTGTTGTTGTTCACGTGAAAGCGGGAGCCGAGACGCAGCGCCACCGGCGTCAGCTCTACAGACCGCAGAAGGAGGGCGACCATGTACGGAGAGAGGGGGAAGTCCTTTCGAAGGGCGTCATGAGGGCCGTGCGGCGGGCCGTTGGTGCGGCCATCGCGGCGGCTAAACAGCAGTTTAAATTCAAACACAGCCACTCGGAGGGAGAAGACAGACGGCGTCTCTGAGTCTGCGCTGTGTGCTGAAGGTGCGGACGGTGACGGCATCGGTGCAGGGGCCTCGGCTACTGACGAAGGTGGGGAAGGCGGCTTGTTAACGGCGCTTTCGATTTCCTGCGGCGGCGCAGCGTGCGGCTGGGAGACCGGAGCAGATTCGGGGCACTGCGTAGGGTCCTCTGCTTCGTGTGCGGCAACGGTGTCACGCTGCAAGGGCACGTTGTCTTCGCCATCGCTGCTGTCGGAATCGTCTTGCACCACTGCCTCTACAAGAAGCATTTCCGTCCCGAGGGAGAGGAAACCTCGTCGTTTCTCTGTCGTGCCAGACTTCACACTCTGCGGTTCCCGCATGCGCTCCATGACGACCCGTGCTCCTTCGGTGGAGAAGAATTCAAGCGCGGCGACCTCGGTTTCGCCATCTGCACTACCCACAACATGTGCCTCCCTCAGCTGCGCCTTGAACGCTTCGTCGTCTTCCAGCTCCTCGTTAAACACGCATTGCGCAATGTCCGCGGCTGGTGTTCCGGCGAGGTTGTTATGAAAGAGGGAGATGACGTACCCCTCGTTCTTCCAGCAGGGTGCTGGAGCCTGAAGGATGAGGATGGCGTGACCGGAATTCACTTCTTCCTCTAACATTCTGGCAACACGAGAGGAAACGGATCGTGCACGCCCAAGAGGACAACAATTCCTCGCAGGATACCCAGTGTCAGACAGAAAACAAGGGCGAGAGACCAGATCACTGACCGGATTCTCGCAAGAGCTACTTGAGTGCGTCCATATACGAAAGGCGGAGACAAAAGGATAAGGAGGAGGGCACACGCACAGATGTCATAGAAGGCAAGTGTGAGTGCAGAGGGCAGAAAACATGGGAGGAGGATAACTCTGACACACAACAATCGCGGTGGATGCATCGCCTCCTGTCGGCTGACCGGCCAGTTGCGTTCGTGTCTGTCATCGATGCGGCACCACGCAATGCCTGCTTCTTGCAGGACGCATGGGGGTGTTTCCTTTTCCACCTCTGAACATCTTACGATACAACAGGGCAAAGACTTTGTTCTTCTTGGTCCATTCAACGTCGTCTGTCTGTGCTTTCGTTACGGGAGAGTGAGTGGTGAGGATGAACAGGCAGCTTGGAGTGAAACTCACCAATTATACAGAAACAGAGTTTGGTTTTTCTTTTGAAAACGACGCGCAGATCAGGGTTCGACGTCGCGAAAGGTGTAAGAGATAGCGGCAGGAACATGATGTGTTTGTGTGGATAAGGGTGTCTTTGGCTTTGCGTTGGACAGATATAGCGGTCAATAGGGTGGAGTTGGGTTGTGGCAAAAGAAAAGAAGCACAGTAAAACCCAAAGGGTCCAGTAAGCAAAGAAATCATGTCAGGCGTGTACACTGCTCACTCTCGTTCAAAGCTAAAAAGTGTCAGCCACGGAGGGACCATCAAAGAGAGGTAATAAGGATCGTATGTATGTGTGTGTGTGTGTGTGTGTGTTGCAGGGAAACTGGAGGGAGGCACGCAACCGGGGTTGTGAGAAAAGGACGACAAAAAGACAGAAGGGACAAGTCCGCAAACAAACGAAAGGAGAAGTAAGCGCGGGGGAAAAAACAACCGTTGAGGCAGGCAACGCGATCCGTGGAAAGAAAATGAGCGACAGCGAGCGGGTACTTTCACGCCTTTTATGGCATGTCACACATGCGGGGTGTTCGACGCGTGAAGGTCGGTTCCTGAGAGAAACACCACATCTGAAGACAGAGGTGTGAACGGATGGAGGGAGAGGGGGAGAGCCAGGCGCGTCCACATGGTGTACCGAGGAAATATATAACACCAATAACAGTAAGAAGGGAGACCATGACGGACAGAATGATCCAACGACCTCAAACGGTGGTGGGCATTCTGGGAGGCATTTGTCTGGAGAAGGAGGATTGTCGGGTGGAAAGATACTCACGAAAAACAGTCTGTCGGATTACCACACAGACCCGGCTTGCAAGTGTCGTCAAGGCTTTCTTCTCCAGAAGTCGTGATATGGGAGAAGCCCGAGGGCAACAATGTGTGCCCTCGTCGGCACGCGAGGGTGACTCCGCGTGTCGCATTGCATGGTTACCTCCACAGACTGCCCCCACACACGTTTCCTTCACCAATCAGACGACACACGGCAAGTGGTCGTGGAGGTGTACAAATGACGGTATGATAGCAGTGAACACCTTTTGTTTTGAGCTCGAGAGAAACGAAGAGCAACGAATATATATATAAGGGAAAAGTGGAAAACGGAGGAAAACACGAGCAAGCGACACTTGGGCGAGAAAGGTGAAAAAGGACAAAAGCAACGGCAACGGCGACAGATTTACAGCAACCGTAGAGCAGTAGAGCTTTATGTATATAATCCAGATCGAAGAAGCCCGAAGTGAAGTCGAACAACAACAAGAAGAGCAGACGGAGGCAGCGACGCGAATGTGCTTGTGTGTGTGCGTGCCTGTGGGTGTGCGATGAATGCCAAGAAGAGGACCATCGTGCCTCCACCGTAGTGCTGTTGTTTGCCTTCACGCTATTCGATTGGATGGTCAGCACAGAAGCACGCATGAAGTCGGTGACAATGGCCGGATGTGCGTACATGTCTCTTGTACTGACGATGTGCAAACAAAGGTGCCCATGGGAGAGCTGTGGAGGAAGAGAGAGAGAGAGCGTTAAAAAAAAAAAAAAACAGAAGTCGCGTTGTATGTGCTGACCTACCGAACCGTGCGCAGTGATTGCTTTTCCCCAACTTACTTGCTACTGGTGGTGATGCGAGGAGGCTGGATATCGCGCGGCGGCTTTGTCCCACTCCCACCGGCTCCACTGACCCCTGAACCGAGCAGCGGCACCTCCCCGGTGATGGGGCTCTGCACCTTGAAGACTTCGCAGAGGTGCTGCACGTACAGGTCGTCCTGGCACATGCTCTTGCCAGGGCTGTCCGACAGCTTCGCGACCGGTTTGCCTTGGCACCGAACCATCTTGATGACAATGTTCATCGGGCGAACGCCGTCAATCGAGCACGTCAGCTGTGTGCCAATGCCGCACATCACATTGGTTTCTTCCTTGAAGGTGTTGTACAGGCAGACGCCCTTCTCCAGGTCCAGGCCGTCGGAGAAGACGAGCACCTTGGTCTTCGGGTCGATGCCGAGCGCGCGGTAGTGGGTGATGGCCTTACGGCCCCACTCCACTGGGTCGCCGCTGTCGTGACGCAGCCCGGTGTAGCGCGAGGCAAAGCCATAGGAAAAGTCATTGAGGAACGTGTCCATGGTGATGCAGTCGGTGAGTGCGATGCCGAGGCTGTCAGGGTACTCCTTGAGCCACATTTGCAGCGCCAGGGTCTGGGAGTAGCGCAGCTCCGCGCTGAGCTGCTGAAAGGCCTGGAACCACTCGTGCGCCTGCGTGCCGGTGGCGGGGATGCCCATACGGCGCGCGATATCATAATTGCTGGTGCCGGCGAGGTACTTGGAGAAGCGGTGGTCCTCGTGCAGCGCACGCACAATCGCCTCCTGCACGTCGCGGCTGAAGCGGCGGCGAGTGCCAAAGTCGGTAACCCTAAAGTCCTTCAGTTCCTCCTCCGAGTGGTTCGCGTAGAGCGCGTCGAGTTTGCGGCGAAGGGTGGCGACGGCGTCTTTGGGGCCCACATTGGGAAAGCGGGAGCGCTGCACCACCTCGGAGATGATCGCGAGCAGAGGGATTTCCCAGAGGATGGTCTCCAACCAGGGTCCGTCAATCGTCAGCACGAGCTTGGAGCCGTCCTCGCCGTACTTGTTGAAGGCATCGCCCTCTTCACCAGGTGGCACGACGGGGGGGATCGCCGTAATGGTCACCTGCTCGGGCTTGTAGCGGTAGGTGCGGAGGTAGTCGAGATAGTCCCGCTTGAAGTGGGGCAGGGTGGCGAGGTAATCGTACTCCTCGTCGGTTAGGCGAACATGGACGAGGGCGTCGATCTGGCGACGAATTTCCTCCACGTAGATGCCGAGGCAGTCGTCCTGATTTCTGCAGTTGAACTCAAAGGCAGTCTGGACGTTTGGGTACTCATGGAAGACGGCCTGCTGCATGTGCAGCTTGTACGCATCCGTGTCCAGGAAGGACGTGATGATGGGCGTGAACGTGTCTCGCGGTGTCGACATGATTGCTGAGGGAGCGTACAATGTATGGATGGGAAGGTGGAATAGTTTTTTTTTTTTCTTTTTAAGTAGCAACCCCAACTTTGGTGGTGCTGAATAGATCTAGTGAAGGTGATGCAATAAAGGAAATCCAGATGCGAGAAAAGGTGACAACGAAAAGTAACGCACTGGCTGAAGGCACGAGGGGAGCAACGGGCAGCAATGCGTCAACGAAATGGCGGTGTGAATGCCCTTGCGGATATAGAGAAATAGGGGAAACTTACGGTCGACAGCAACGCTCCGTAAGACGACAAGGAAAAGATATATATATCCACGGAAGACGTAACGCAGAGAGATTCTTATATATCGAAGATGCGTCAGCGAATGGTAGAGCAAAGCACCAAAAATAGCCTTCCTTGGAAGGGGCAGCTGGAAACGGCGTGACAGAGGTCGTGATGAGAAGGGAATGGAGGATGAGTTGCATGCTCTGCATCGGCATCATGTGTTTGGGGCATACGTGTGACAACGCGGGGCCAACGAGCAACCATTCGGCTGGATAGAACGAGAGGGAACATTACTTGCCACGGGATGCCCTGCGGCTCAGTTCAAAGGAGCAGCGCATTTTTTCACAGCCTCTCCGTGCATGGATTGTCATCACTGTTTCTGGTGTCTGCCTTTTCAGCATGTTATTGTTTTTGGTTCGTGCTGTTTGATATATGACATGGATGAGTGCAAAGAAGCAAAAAAAGAAAAAAAAAGACAGGCATTCACCTAAGACGTGAGTGCCGTTGTACATGCGTTCTTCATTCAGAATGAGGTGCAACGTCTGGGTAGAGTGGGAGTGATAAAAGTGAGTTAAAGGGGCCAAGATGCAACACACAGTGTGCTCCTGGAGTCACTGAGCACCACGAGGAATCGTGTGCACTGCCCCACCACGTTTGAACGGATGATAGAGCAGTGCGCCAGGGGTAGGTGCCCCCGCCCCCCGCCAGAGCCCAGGATACCCTCAGCGAGTGTTGACCGGAGGGCCACACCAAAACATGTCAACAGCAGAACTGCGACGCGAAGACGAGTCTCAGCAAGGCGCCGATTCTATCGCTTCCCATAGCGGTTGTTGGGGTTACGCCCGCTGGCCGATGTCCCCTCTTGCAGCCGCTTCAGATGCTCCCGCCATGCCATGGCTTCCTCCCGTGACCGACTGCCTTGCGGTGGCTCCAGTTCCACCACCGGTGCGACATACATGCGTGCAGACACCGCAGCGATGAAGCTGTGTGCGGAGGTGCTGGTGTTGGCGATGGCGGTGGAACCAGCTCCAGGATTTGCCGGTCCCGTTGAGTCCGCGAACGGCTCCTTTGGCGGGGCCTTGTCAGCGGCGTTGCCACGGGGGCGAGCGGGGGCCAGAAGCACCCCAGCCTCCGCAGTCGAAGCAGCGCTCGGAGAAAGGGCATCCGCCCCGCCAAGGTTCCTTAGGACGGTGACGCGCTTTTCTTCTAACATGCGCTCCACCATCTCTTCCTCCGTCTCGGCGACTTCTGGCGGAGGGATGTGGGTGTCCCGCTGCCGTTCCCGCCCGCGAGGCGTTCGCGGCCCCGCTGCACTAAGAGTGGGCGACCGAGGAGAGAGGACGACTGGCACTTGTGGGATGCGCTGCTTGGGTGTCTCGACGAAGCGAGCGGATGTGAGCGTGGTGTCGGAGACCGCAACCATTTTGGGAGACAGTGCTGGGGCGGGACTGGCGCTCCCCGAGGCGGCGGTCTTCCCAGAGTACATAGAGAGGAGACTCTGCCGACGGCTGCTGTTCGGTCCGGCAACTCGCGGTGCTTGGAGCTGCACAGCGTTGGAGCGCCATAGGTGATGCGGAGCGGGGTGCGCTGCCCCAAGGGGTGCCCGTGTCGTTCTCCGCTGCCCTCGCGATGTTGTTTTCGGTGGGTTGGCCATCACAGTACTGCGGTACTGAGGCCTGCGCAGATGTGTGGTAGATTTTGGCACTCTGGCCTCCGACCGTCGCTGGGTGGATGGCGCCACATGAACCATCAGGGGCTGCTTCGTCGCATGTGGCTCGCCCAACGGAAAGGAGGGCGACGCCATCACCTTTGATGAGGCAGCCGACGGGAAGCCAGTCATGGTGGCGGCGGTTATTTGCAGAATGGATGATGGATTGTATGTGCTTGACCCCCGGGAGAGCGGAGGAAGCTCATTCGGCACTGACGTTGCGTTCAGCTCAAGGTTCTCGGAGGATGTCATGTTGCTCCCTACCGTGGTGCAGCTTGGTGTACTCAGGTTCGTTGTAGAGGGACGTGAGACGGACGCAGTCATAGGTGATCCTTCGCTGTGCACCTCCGCTGCTACGTCTGCCCGTGGAAAGCCTGCAGAGGAGCCTTCTCTGGACTCCGTGCCATCGCGGCGAACCTCTGGCTGCGCAGCGGCTCCCCGTTCTGTCGCAGCCTGCAACGGGCTCCGTGGGATAAGGGCCGGCAGCACCGGGGTTGATTCGCGTAGCGCATCCGACGAGACAGCATGGCTTGGCTCACGATAAAGGCTCGTGGACGGACGCTTGCTCCCTATACTAGGGGCGGTGATGTGGTTCCGTTGTTGTCTTTCCGCTGTCTGCTCGGCGCGTTGTAAGAAACTACCCTCCGTGGCGGAGTTCTTCTCCGCGCTATCGCCGGAGCGGATGATGCTGCTGCTGCTGCAAACGCCTTCATCTCGAGGTGCCGCCTGCCCCGCACGCTCGTCCCCATTGGTCACGGCAGTCGTCGTGCTGTCTCTCCCACTACGAAGCGCTCTGTGCTCGTTGGTAGAGTGGGACCCCTCAAAGAGGTGCCTCGAGCGGCCATCTCGTCCTGTGGAAGAAAGCAGGTGGTGACTCCGGCTGCTCTCACGGAAGCTGGTGCTGCTGCTACTGCTGCCATTCCACCCCTCTCCGCCGTCCCCGATCCGGCTTCCATGACTGCTATACGTTGGGCTGTCAGACTGGTGGGACACAAACTCAAGGCCAAAGTTGACCCCGGTGGTGTGCTGGTGGCTGGCTGTACCCTCCTCCTGCTGCTTCCGGAGTCGGCGCTCCAGGCGAATTTGATGGGCATAGGTCGGCTTGAGGACTTCGCCGTATGTCCGTGCATCCTTGGTATTGCGGGTCATGAGAGTGGAGATAGGAATGTGACGCGCACCGTCCGTACATCCTGCATGCGTAGCATCGCTGCTGTTCTGTCCGCCAGTGACTTCCGTGCCCGCTGTCACGGCACTGTCGACTGGCTGCGGGTCTCCGTTGTCTCTTGTACGACGTGCAAGCACCAAGTGTCGCACGCCCATGTTGTAGAGTTGCTTCATCGGGACGGCAAGTGGGACAGACGACGAGGTCGGTGGGGTCACGGGTGCTGGGATCTGCGGTGTCCGCTCTGAAGCTCCATTGCGGATGGCCTCTCCGCCAGCGGCTTTGGCATTGGTTTCTTTTGGTTTGTCGTCTGGCGAAGGAGCCGCCACACCATTGCCGTTGCCGTCCGTCGCAGCGGTTGACGGGACCACCGCGGGGGATGCCACGCCAGGTGAGGGAGGGAGTGATCCGTAGGATGCATTCATCGCCGCGGACGAGGCCATCATCGTCGAGACGCGGGGGTTGCGACCGCCCACAGAGCGACCTGGCCCCACGCGCCGCAGAGACGCCATGAAGAATTGCTGTTGCTGTTGCTGGTGCACATGGTATCCGTCGCTCAGGTAGTCAAAGTAGGACTCGTTGGGTTCTTCAGGGGACGCGTCGTCGTCTAGAGTACTGTAGTCCTTTGTGGAGGGGTTCGAGAATGGCGACCCGATCTCGTCCTCGCGCATCTCAGCTTCCGCTTGCGAGCCACCCGCGCCGTCCTCGACGGAGGCAAGCTCAGAGGGCGTGAGCACCGGTTCCCCCAGGTAGCGGAAAGTCCGCCTATCCTTGACGTCATACGGGTCCATGCCGGGTTCCCCAATGGGTAGTCCATCGATGGTAAAGAGACGCGAGTACTGCGAATCGTGGGAGCAGCACATGATGACGGGATCCCCGAGTTCTCTTTCCACGCTCTTGTCGCCCTCGGAGGTATCTCCTTCCGTTGGTGCAACGATTTGCTGGGAAGGTCGAGCTTGAAGAGAAGATGGTGGGTCAATGACCAACAGGTTGCTGATCGGTGTCAGGCCTGTGGGAAAGACGCGGACCTGCGCGAACCGTTCAAAGACGTACAGCCGTCGATCCGCGTCCAGTGTCTGTTGCCCATGACCAGGCTCCTCATGGTGACGGTGTGTCACGGGCGTGCTTTCCTCTTGGGGATCCTTTGCTGTTCGCGGCGAAGGTGGAACTTCGTCACCCATGACACGACACACCGGAGAGCTTGCCGCGCGACTGGCAGAGAGTGGAGAGCCTTGCCGGCCTTCCAGAGCTGCCAGGGACGGGAGGTACCACGCAGGGTTCGCCATATCCAGCACCTTCCGTTCGGCAGCTGACTCTACAGGAACAGCACGAAACCCCATCTCACACACGTGAACCGAGCCGTGACCATCGGCAAACGCCAGAATGTTGTTGTGCACGCTCACGTCGACAACAATGGCAGGTGCATCGCCTTCGGCATCCGCAGCAGTTCCGCCGCCTGTGCGACTGGCAGCCGCTACATTGTCGACGTCGTCACCGCCACTGGTGAGGCTGTCCAGCGTGCCACCGTACGTGCCGCCAAAGGAGTCTCCGCCGTTTGTCTGCGCACGCCGAAGGACCGCGGTTAGGTTCACGCTACCCAGGTAGGCGCGGCGAAGCGTGTGCCACAAGGAGACCGTGCCGTCCGCGTGTACGCTGAGGAGGAGGTGGGCATGAATATGTGTGAGCGCCGCCAGGTGCACGATGCTCGAGGCGATGACAGACGCAGCCCACCCCGTCACCGTGGGCAGAGCTCCCGCTCCCGTGGAGGAACGCAGTGGCATAGCACTAGAGGGAGCGGCGATGCCAATGCTGCGTAGCCGCACCAAGGTCGTGTTGAAGTTGCCTCCCGTGGTCGCGGTGCTGTTAGCGCCACCAGAGGGTGCCCGCACGCTTGCGCTGAGCATGGCTTCACCGGCCATGTTTCCAACAGCGCTACCATGTGGCAGTGCGTCGCGAGCACGAGACGGTAGACGCGTGCTGTGCCCTGCTGCGGTCGCACCAACGGCGGTGGTGAGGGTGACTCCATGCGCGAGTTGTGCACTCGCGTCCTTCACCCACAGCGCGGCCCCTTCCTGTTTGCCAGAAAGCACGTGGTAGAATAAGAGGGCCCCGGATGCGGTGCCGCACGCCATGAGCTGCGGGGAGACTTGCAGCAGGGTCCGCACATCACCGTAGGCTTCTGGGACGGTCCAGCTGACAAAAAGTGTCGCGACGGTGAAGGTGGAGGCATCCTCAGCGACCACGTACACCGTGCGGTGGATGGCAAACACGAAAAAGACAGAGCCGTGACGGATGACAGAGGCGATGGCGGTGACCTTTCGTGAAGCACTGCTCAGAGGCCCACCGCTGCCCTCACCTCCCGCTGCACCACCCGGTGGAGGTGAAGAGTTCTTGCTTTCCGGCTTCCCCGCAGCCCCCTGCCGCCACGGCCGAAGGGCTTCTTCCTTTCGTTGGCGCTCCATAGCTCGCCCGGTCGCCTTGTTGGTGGACCCGGAAGCTGCATGACCGCTTGCGGTGTTGCTCGCTGCGCTTGACTCCTCCGCCATGCCCACCGTGACAAAGTTAATGGCCTGACCATTGACGACGTTCCAGACAGCCACCGCGCCGTTGCGGAACCCCGTGAGCATGCGCCGCTGCGTCCCGTCCAATGCGACGGCTGTCAGCGTGGTGGCGTTCATGGAGGCCGAGTCTGAGAAGTCGGTGAGGGAAAACGCAAAGATATTTCTGCCATTGGGGCGGTGCCAGGTCATGGCCAGCGCCTCTGCGTCCACGGTGATGAGCATGTCAAAGCTGCGGCTGTACAGGATAGACAGCATGGAGGAGTGGTGGCCGCAATATCGGGCAGGGCACGTGGACGTTATCTGGCGCTTCATCTGAAGGCGAAACGCGTAGCGACTGAAGAGCAGCACGCTGCGACGTTCCACTTCAGGAAGGATAAAGTGCGCCGTGTGATTGGCTTCGGTGGCGCCACCACTGCGTGATCTGTGGTGAGACTTGTCAGCCTTTTCCCCTTGCGATCCTCCTCCACCGGCCCCCGCCGCTGTGGTGGTACCTGCCCCAGCTACACCGTCCTTCCCGCCACCACCACCACAACAACCGTGGCGTCCATCCCCCATGTGAATCGTCTGGGTGAGGTGGAACCCGTTCACGTCAAACACATGAATGCTGCCATCCGTTCCCGCCGTCATGATGTGGGGTGCCGGTGCCGCCGCAGCCTCACTGCTGGTCGAGGCGGCGGTGGCGCCTTCGTCTGCGTTGGGGTGGTTCGCGAGAGAACCCACAAGCCCATCTGTGGGTGCGACAATCGCGCAGCAATGACAAGGCCCATTGTGGGCATCCAACACCGCCACCGGAAGTGTCTGCGTGAAGTCCCATACGAGGGCGGAGCGTTCCGGACCAACGGTCACCAGCATCCGCAGCGGCGCATTCAGGGAAAAGTCTCGCACCGCCACGTGCTGATTGGGAAAGTTCGGGGCGTAAAATGTCCGGAGAGGATTTCCCGTGACAAGGGACGTCATGACAACTTTGCCATCCTCGCCCGCACTCACAAGCGCGTCCATGGCTTCAAGAATCTCCAGCTTGTTGACCGCGTCGTCGTGTAGATGGAGCAGCACGTGCTTTGGGACAATAACCTTTTTAGCGCTCTTGGCCGGGATCACGACGAGAAGAGCGTCACCGCCCGTGGTCCCGAGCAACAAGGTTTCCTCGTCCAGGGCACTGTAGTGGAAGCACGTGGCCGTGACAGCATCGACGAGGCCGACAATGGCGTCCTGGGGAACGCGCCGCTCCGTGTACGGCCCTGTCCCGCGGGTGGTCACCTGTGCGTTGTCCAAGTCGAGTGTTTCATAAGCAAGCGACGTGGTCATGACGGCCGCGGCCGCGTTGAGTTGCTCCTGCAGGCCGGCCTGGCCCATCCGCAGGGAGGCCAGTCCGCCGAGGCTTTCCGTGGCCTTTTTCCGCAGGTATCGCTGCTGCTGCAAGAAGCGCTGCTCCTCTGTCAGCTGCGTGTGCGTTCCGTCAGGGGCCGTGGCTCCTGGTCGAGATGACGTGGGAGGGGTCACGCCTCCTACCCGCACCGTCTGCGTGGTGTCGTGTGCGTAGACAACGCTGTCGACGGCGTCGTCCACCGCGCGCCCGTGGAAGCTGCGCAGGACTTCAAAGGTGTTCCCGTCCAGTACAAAGACGCGACGGTCCATGGTGACAATGTAAACCTGGCGCCCGAGAAACCCAAAGTGCACGCCGACGATCCACCCGCCGTCCGGGCAGGAGAAGACGAGCCCCCGGTGCGCCAGACTCCGAATGCCCCATGCTCGCACAGTGCCGTCCATGGACCCGGTGAGGATGACCTTCTTTCCCGCATTCACTGTGTAGCACGTAATGCTGCGCTGGTGCCGCTCCAGTGCGCTTGACGGGTTCGCCGGCACGGGCCGTTCGCTGTACTGGACGCTGAGCTGTGCGAGGTGCGTGCGATGTTGGCTCTGAGAGATGAAGAAAGTGGCCAGCTCCTTCCAGCTGACGCTGCCGTGGCCGTCGTAGTCAACCTTGTTCAGCAAGTACCGAATCGCCTCGTCCGTCACCTTGAGGGCCGGCGGGGTCGCAGTGGCATTCCCAGAGAGGGGCTTCGGCGCACTGCCCAGTGGGGCGGCGTGGTGAAGGGGGTTGGCAGCTAACACCTCTCGCATGAGGGACACAAAGGCGTCCTCGCTCAGGACGCGTTCAAAGGCAATAGCAGTCGGGTGGGGTGTCTCACCCGTGCGGGGAGCTGCAAGAACGGCCGCCGGGACAGAGGGGGAACGGCCTCTCGAGGATTCCCTCTGGCCACCCATCAGCGGCCTACTACCGTGCAGCTCCTTTGCACCATTAGCACCTGTTGGCCTTAACGCATGCTTGCCACCCTCAGTGGACGGCTTGTTCAGCTCACCACCGCTCATGAGGAGAGAGGTGAGCTCCTCTGCTGTCTTGGGCAATGCCCTGTCACGTGCATTCAGCTGGTCGGCAGGTGTAAGGAAAGGCGCATCGCTGGGGGCCACCTGAGGTGCTGTGGTGGTGTCACGGGGCCCTGGCGGCTCTCGCTCTGGTGCACCTGCCATCGCCTCCGTTACGGTTGTGCTGCCGCGCGGTCGTCCGGGTGTAGGGGAAGCCCGTGCGGCCGCTGCCTCGGCTGCCGCCGCCTTGCGCTTCTGCTGAGCCTCCCGCTCGAGGCGGTCCATGAGCGCCTCCTCAGAAACTGCCATCTCGGACGCGAAGCCGTACATGAGACGCCTCAGGTCCACCAAGGTGAGCTGCTCTTCCAGCGCGGGGACGATGGAGAGAGCGGGCGACGGTTGCGCGGAGGAAGCTGATGGTCCCTTCATGTTTTCGCCATGTGCGTGGGTCGCTGTTCCCGCAGATGGTGCAGTTGTAGACGACGATGCGATCTTCGACTTCGTGTTGGGTTTACGGATCGCCAGGACCCACTGCCGTGGATCGATGGAATGTGCGGCAAGCAGGGCCGATGGTGCTAGCGCCGCACGTGCCCCAGCGCTCGCCCCCTTATCAGTGTCCTCGTTACCCATGGAGCTACCTGTTTGGGGTCGGCGAGCAGAGAGTGGCCGGGATCGAGCCGGAGAGCGGTTGGGTGCTGTCGACACTTCCTTTGCCTTCCCTGTCGCCGTCTGCGCAGCGCCTCGTAGGTGAAGTCGCGAGCCTGCGTGTGTGGCGTCTGGACGTCGCCCACCACGCGGTGCCGTACGCGGTGGCTGCTCCGGTCTCTGTACGAGCGGCACCGCTGTTCTTGTAGAACCATGGTGGCCGTTGGGTTGGGTATGCGAGGCATCGTCATCGAGGTGCAACGGTGTGCCGTCCGCCCTCAAAAACGCTGTGGCCACATCCAACGTGAGAGGGCCACCCGTGAACAGCGCCGCCGGAGAGCGCACCGCCGTGTGCTTCGCGGACTGAGATCCCGCGGGAGCCGCAGTCACGTTTGCTGCTGACACGCCGGGCTGCGTGGTGTGGACCGCGTCTTCGTCTATCGCTGTCTCTGGTGGATTGTCTCGACCACCCAAGAGGCCGCTGCAGCTTTGCGGCCGCGGTGGTATGGATGCCTCCGTGGCAGATTCGGGCCCTCTGTGAGGTGCGTCAGTGGGCATAGGAATTCTCACTCCAAAGGAAGAGCGAAGGGACGGAAGGAGGGAGATAAAAGAAGAAGAAAAAAGAAGAAGTCGTGCCAGCGAATACTGTGTTCGGATTTTCAAACGAATAAAGGGAGGGAAGAGACCCCTACGGAGAGCGGGGAAAAGATCGTTCCAGTGTTTTGGTTTGCTTTTTTACATGAAGGTTGATGTGAAATGGGGTGTGTAGGAGAAGAAACTAGCGGTATCTGCGAAAAGGCTACGTCACCGAAGTGGAGAGGCCCGTACCAGCAAGGAAGAAGCGACTAGGGGAAAAAAGTTTGCTACCTACGAGGGTGTTGACAAGACTGCTCTAGTGCCTCGCTGCGGTGGCGTCTGAAAGTGTAGTCGGCGTCAAACGCAGCAGCATGGGAAAAGGGAAGCAGAGAATGAAGAGGCCGAAAGTTTTTTTCTGTCTGTACAGATAACGTCCACATGTTTGTTGGCAACGCTCAGTCATTTCGTCTCAGTTATTATCACAAGTTCACACATGGCGTGTGGTAAAGCGGAGGATACGTAACAGACGTTTTATTGATACACAGTCGACACCAGTACTGCAGTTCTCTTTAAAAAAAAAAAAAATTGCTTCATTGTGAAAGGGGAGAGGCCCGTCTGTGCGCAAGAATGGCGTTGTTTGCACGCGTGTGGGAACAATCGTTAATCGCGTTCATGATGACGATATGAGAAAGGTCACAATCGCTAGTCGTACTGCCTCCTGAGCTGTTCCGCCTTCTCCTTCATTGCACAGAGAAAACGTCAATGGAAGTCGTCGGCAGCCATCAGGATCTGTGTGACTGCCTTCAGGGCAATAATGAAGTCCATGAAAGCTTCGTCACACGCTGCGTGGTCTTCTGCCGTTAGTGTGTGGAGCTGCCTCCACACGCGGGGGAGGGCACTGAGAAACATGCTGAGCTCACGCAGGAAGCGCTTGTCAAGCGCCTTCAGCATCACGTCACCAAAGACAGCAGGGTCAAAGGCCTGGCCCGCCGGCGCAGGGGCCATCATACTGTCACTCCGGCTGACGCATCCCTCTGTATAGAGCGGGACGGCCAGCATGCCGGTCGAAGTCCCTGCCGTAGCAGTGGCAGGGACATGCACCTGCTGGGGTGGCGGGGTCGTGCTGAGTGAGAAGGTACCACTGGCATTCCCGTCCACACCCGCGTACAGAGGCACACCAGAGCCCGTGCTTTCATCCATTCGGCCCTGCGCGGAGGGGGGAACGAGCGAGGAGCCGTTTCCAATTGCCTGTTGTTGAGCGACAAGGGAGGAGAGCGGTAGGAGCGACGTCACGGGGTGCGACAGAGAAGTGTTGACGACCGTCGTGATTGGGTTCACGGCGGCTGGCGGCGATGGGGAGGGGACCAGTTCGTCGAGCCTTGCCGAGGAGGTGTTGGAGGGAACACGGGCGACGGAGGTGTTCCGACCGCGTCCACGCGCCAGCCCTGCAGGGGCCACAACCGTCGCACTGCCTCCTTCAGATGCAAACGTAGGCACGGAATTCGCCTTGACCATGGACTTGGACGGCGAGCTCGTCCGCCGCCGGAGGTCGCTGAGGGAGCGATCGCCTCCGCCAGTGCGGGACGTCGCCGCCTCACTGCTGGCCCCTGCGGGACGCACATCACCAAGAGGGGACTCTGAGTCCTCCTCCAGCGTAGCGGGCAAGTGGGAGTGGGATCTCGCCATGGGGAAAGAGATGCCATCGGCAGGCGGATGGGCGGCGCCAACGCCGGCGGAAAAAGATTTGTTGCCTGTGGGGCCCGCGAGGGGGGAACCCGCAGGGGAATGGGGTCCTCCTACCGCCACCCCTGCAGCTGCCGCCGCCGCGGTCGCCGACGAGAGGACCATGCTGGCCACGGCGGGGGCCGAGCGTGTGCTCATGCCTTCGAGGTAACTGAAGATGCGGACGTGGAATGTCTCTAAGGCGTCGTTGATGCTGTTGTTGACACCCAGCTGCTGGGCCACCTTGGATAGGTGTCGCAGCACGTAGGTGAACTCGTACATGAAGCGACGACTAAACTGCTTGTTGGCGCACAGGGGGGAGTGCTGGGTGACGGTGGCGCCGGCCCCAACGCTCGCGGTGGGACTTCCCGAGCCCATCAGCGCGGCGACAGAGGCGGCAGCGTGGGGGCTATGACTGGGGCTCCCGTGTCCGAGTGGTGCGGACGTAGCCCCAGCACCCGCTGGTGGCGTTGCAGCCGCGTAGGACAGCGGTACGTCTTTGCCCCCCACAGGGAAGTGTGGGCGAGGTGTCTGCGGCCGCCACGTTGCGCTGCCCGAGGCCACAGAGGAGGTGTCTGCGGCTGGTGAAGCAGAGACGCTCATGGAAAGCGGGGATGAAGGGGCTTGCGGGTTCTGCACGGGAGCTCCCATCATCGTTGTCAGGGCTGCAGCAGCGGCGGCAACGGATGTCTTATCGGTCATCGCCGTGGACGACGACGTGGTGGTGATGGCACGCTGAACCTCATCCAGTTGCACCTGCCAACGAGGGCGTTGCACTTCGCCAAAAAGGAGCTGGTGCAGCTCCGCCAGCACACGGCTTTCGTCCAGAAGCTTAGCGATGCGTCGGCACCGGTCCACGAAGCATTCGTCGAGGAGTAGGAGGGACTGATCGCACCACTGTGCGGCGATAATGTTGCAGAGCGTGCTGTATCCTGCGAAATCGTGCAGCGTGTCCAGCAAGCGTGCGGTGAGACGGTGATGATAGCCAAACACTGCCGTCGCGTAGCTTGAGGCGAGCTCCCCGCGCAGGCCGTAGCATTGCTGGACCGCCTCCAGCACCGACACCCCACGCGGCACGTACATGTCAGACTTGCCCAAGTACATGTTGACCATCGTTGTGCAGACGCGACGCAGGTTTTCCCATTGCCGCTTCAGCGACGGCGTGTTGATGTGCAGCAGATAGGCAATGGCGTCCTCATTGTGGGCGCCGTGCATGGCCCAGCGGAACAAGAGACTTCCTGTCGCCGCCGCAAGCGGACTGGCAGCGCTCATGGACCCGTTGGGGCTCGCGGGGTGTCCATGGGTCCGGAGCGATGCCAGGAAGTTCTTCGCACTGCTCGACGAGTCCTGCGCACTCACAGGGAAGTGCGAGGTGTCAATGGGTTCAAATTTTTGCATTCGATCGCCAAAAAAGTAGCGAAATACCGCGCTGTCGACTTCGTAGTACAGCTCCACCATGAGGCGTCGGTCGTCTGCGGGGATAGGGAGGTAGTGTCTGGCCAAGAAGGCGTATGGCACGCTGAGAAAATCCTCCTGGATGCACAGCTCGTACAGTCGGTACTGCTCGGCAGTTTCGAGAAAGAGCAGCTCGGTGCTGAGAGGTGTGCCCGCGGTGGGACCTCCCTCCACCTGCAGAAGCCGCTTCTGAAAGTTAAGAAAGTCCTCATTCAAGAAAAAATTGCGCGTCTTGGGTTCGGGGAATCCAGAGCTGAGGCTGTTGTACTGGTACGCGGTATTGTCGGGGTGCCGGTCCGTCCTGTGACGGCCACCGCCGTGCTTCTTCTTCTTTCCTTTTCGGTCATCTGTGTTCGCGCCGGCACCAGAGTCCATTGCGAGGCTGTTATCGGCATACCGCGCGTTGCTGCGCATCCCGTCGCTTGTGTTGTGAGTGCTGTCGTGCTCACCACTCCCCCTGCGCGGTCCACCTTTGCCACGGCGCGCTGTCTTCTCCTTGCGTTTCTTTTTTCTATCGGCAGCGGAGGGTGTGACACCTCCTTCGACGTCCTCGCGATCTTCGACGTCTGGCACCTCTGTTGGCGCGCGTGCCGCCTCACGGGGGAGTCGGCGATCTCCATCAACCTTATCCGTGCCCGGATTTGACACCACCGCTTCTGCCGCGAGACCGCCCGCAAGCCCTTCGTGATGGGGGTCACTGCCACCATTCGGGTGGACGGCTAACAAAGACGCGTTCTCCACTAACACGGCGACCTCAAGCGTCTCTTCAGGAGGAAGCAACGCGCTGGGAGCCTCGTCTGTGTCATGACGCATGTCCTCCTCTTGGAGGTGAGACCTTGCCTGCTCACTGGAAGCATTTGGGATGCCCCCCTCATTAAGACGAATTCCTTCCGATTGGAAACGCTCGGTCTCTGCGTTCGCGGCCACGGGTGATGAAATGGCAGATAGGGAGGTTGGTGATGCCACCGCCGACGATGCGCCACGTGCCTCCCGCAACGACATTAGATGCTCCACCGTTTCCTCAATGGAGTAGCCCGCAACGTAGCAGCGGAAGACAGTGAAGTCTACCTTTACGGGGCATGTGGAACATGCATGCATCGTCACCGTAAGCGGCATTGGATTGGATTTCGCAAAAAAAAAAAAAAGGTGGTTGCAGAGAGTGAAAAGGAAGGGGAAAATCACAAAGAAACTGCTGCTATTTTGTTAAGGGTATGGAAGTAAACGGACAACCGGCACCGCGTCCGTCTCTGGTGAGTGCAACAGCGAAGGGAGCAGCAGCACCAAACCTTTGTGTGTGCGTGTGCGTTACCACGATCAGCAGAGGCAACTGTTTTCAATCTATGGCGGCTCCTGCTACAGTGGGGGTGAAGGGGTAGGAAGTAGAGCGGGAGTCGGGAAAATGGTGTGAGCCGTGTGGCGTGGTCTCATGGTTACCCCGCAGAGAGATACAGTTGAGAGGAATTCGGGAATGCGCTCTGAGACATACGCGTCACTTTGCTGATCCATACGCTTTCATTCGTCACGACATCTAACAACCTCATCTGACACAGACTCCTTCTCATATATGTGTTTTTTTAGTTTCAAAGCGGCAAGGACCGGTTGTTTCCTGCTTACGGAACATTGGAGGGTACGTAAACGCCCGCGACACCTCGTCGTCCCAGAGGCGTCCCGAGACTAGAACCCCAGCTTGCTCATCACATCCATGACCTTCTTTTTGCCGGTGGCAGCACCCGTCTTGGACGTGGGAGTCCGAGGGGCTTTCTTCCTAAGGGGGCCGGGGGGTATCTTCTTGGCCAGGGACATCGGCCCAGGTTTCACGAGTGGTGCCGACAGCGATGATGCCCCTGGATTCGACGGAGCGGCCAAGGAACGCGCAGGTGCAGAGGCCCGCTTTTCAGTGGGCGAAGAAGGGAGCGAAGGTGGTGAAGCTTGTGAAGCTTTCTTGTGTTTCTCTGAAGCGCCTGGCTCCTTGGCTGCGTGATTAGCTTTTTCTGGCGCTGGTGGATCCGCCTTCCGCAAGGGGCGCGGTGCTTCCTCCGGCTCATGGCGTGTCTTCTGGGAAAGAACCTCAGCTGTCCCCTGCCGTCGTGGTGGCTCCCCAACTACGCTGGCAACGGTCGTGGGAACAGGGGTAGGAGAGGGTGACGGGCTTGGTGGGACCGCCGTTGGCTTAGACGGCGCCAACGCAGGTGGAGGGGGTCGCTTCCCGCGTGCGATGGGGCCTCTTGGCACCGCGGCGAGAAGGACCTGCTTCACCACGCGCCGTTGCTCTTCTTTACTGGTGACCGACGCCGTCACAGCCTTTCGTTTCTTTGCTAGCGAGCGCTGCCGTCTGGCTTGCTTCACGGCAGACAGCTTGCGCTTGCGGCGCCGTGCCCGCTTGATACTGCTCGCTTTCGCGATCGCCGTCACTGTGAGCGCGCGGAGCGTTGCATCGTACGTGGGTTGCAGCAGCGAACGCTGCCGCGATTCCATCTGGGCAAGATCTGGGATACGGTGGTGGTGCTCGCTGCTGTTGGCGAGACGAAGTAGGGCCACCTCATTGGATGTGGCAATCCGCTTCTCCCGTTGTCGCTCAAATCGGGTCGCCTTGCGCATGCCAGTGGTGAAGCAGCGCAGACACACGCGACGCTTGGCCCGTCCGCGCACTTTAGCCGTGACGGTCGCCGTTTTTTTCCGTACCTTCTTCGCCTTAAGGGCGGACCTCCTCCGCCGTGCCTCGCTGAGTTTCTCGTTGGTGACCACAGTGGTCGTGGTCACCCCTTCCCTGAAGAAGGAGCCACACCGCCTGCACCAGCGCCGGGCCACGGCAGCACGCTTCCACAATCGCCACGCACGGCCCTCATGCGCGCCAATTTCGCAGTTATGACGCGAGCGAAAGCTTGGTCCAAGTGGCTTCGCAGCTGCACGATTCCAAGTGTGCTGCCCATAGTGCGCGCACAGGTCGGCAAGCATTGGTTTAAGGATGGCCCGTCCTGCTGCACGCTGCGCAACTGTCGCCTGCAACGCCTTGCCACTAACCCCAACCTTTGGTGGTGGTGTACCTCTCCCATCTCGAGGCAACACCCCTGCCGTATTTAACTGCTCAGCGCAGTGTTGGGAGAGGGCCGCGCAGAATTCTGCCCCGAGCAGCTGTGTTCTCAACTCTAAGCAAGGGGACGCTTGGCGGGCCAGCAATCCCTTGGCCCTCAGACAGGCGTATGGCGAGGTGCCATGACCCCGTACCGTCTGATTCGGAGAGGTCGCCAGGGCAGAGCCATCAGATTTTGGTGGCCTCTGTTTGTGTTTCGTGGACGACATCGTCTATGTGCGTGTCTGTGGGTGTGCGTGTGTGAAACAGTGTCTCCCCTCAACGCTTGTCCTCAAGATGAATTGTGTTTTGTGTATACGCGGTTGGTACAGATTCTTGTGAGTTCGTGCAGAGAAGAGAGAAGGTGGAGAGAAAACCCGGAGAGGAGTTAATGGGTCAGGCGCACGGACACGCGCGTGGAAGGGATACGGGTTTATTTTAGGGCATCGAGGGTCATGTCCAAAGGAAGCAGGAACAACTACACGGTAGGTCCCAACCGGTACGACATCGCAACGGGTCCATCCACGTTCGAGTCTATTGACATCACTCGGTCTGGGATTTAAGTAAGGTTATGTGCATTTTCAGTTTGGATAGGATGTGGGGCAACTCAAAGAAATGTGCTTCAAAAAGAGGTCATCAATGCTTACGGTACAGCACACACCATCGAGAGAACTACAAGCGATGACTTCGGTTCAATAATTTACATGCGTTTGCAATGGTGATGGACAAAACAAAAAGTGAGAAGGCGCGGCTCGCTTAGGGAAAAAGACAGCGCTTGGTCTGTGGTTTTTTTTTTTCGCTTTCTGAACATACATTGGTCTTCACGGTGCACGGCGTCAGGGTAGCAACTTGCCGAAACCGGAGGAAGGGTCAAAGGCCCTTCGCAACAACTCACCACGTCTTGCGTGAAGCGACAGAGGTGTTGTCCGCTGCCGACGGCATGGCACGAGTCGTTTTGGGTTTTGATGGAGCGAGCAGCAGTTCCGGCAGCCGCGGTGTCGAGCTGGGCGTGGTCGTTGCATGGCCCCGTTGCCGGAACGACTGTGAGGTGGCCGATCGCTCCGTTGCGGCGTAGGAGGACGGTGCACCGGCCGTTGGGGAAACCACCACCGGAAACACAGACTGTGTGGCCACGGGAAACATTGGGGCACGCCCCTTTGAGGACGAGGGGCCCGTGTCGCGGCCGCGCGTGTGGTACCGAGAGCTGCGCGGCATGCTCGAGAGCGAGCTCGCCGTACTGCTATCACAGCCATTGGCACTGAGGCCAGAGCGGTCGGTGAGAGGGCCGCGCACGTTGGGGAGCGGATTGGCCGAACTGTCCGCAGCGTAGGCTCCCTGTCCAGTTGGTGTGGTGCTGGTGTCGCTTCCGGCTTGCGTGGCGTTGTGTGCGCCGCCTCGGCGACCGTGCGTTGGGTGGCGCGTCTTCTCCCCGGGCCTTCCCCCAGCGGCTGCCCTCGATTCGTGTCGAGCAGCCGCGGCGAGGGCCGCTCGGGTCTCCGCCTCCGCTGCCTCGGCCGCCGCGCGCTTCACCTCGTGCTGCACCTGCTCCACTGTCAACACCGACGTACGCAGGGACGCCAGGAGGCGCTTGTGGCTCTCTTGCAGGAGTTTCTCCGGCGGGATAAACCACCCAAAGCGGCCGTGCACCTCGGCGTCCTCGCGGGACTGCTGTGCTGCGGCGACAGCGCTGAAGACGACGGTGCGGTTGGTGCCCATGAGGCTGCCCGTGCGACTATGGGAAGGTGAGGCTCCCCCGCCTGGGTTGTTTTGCGTGGGCATGGTGCCAGACTCACTACCCACAAAGTCGCTGCCGTGACCTGCGAGGCCGTCCAGGCGCAGCCCTGAGCGCATGGACGCTGTCCTGGGGGCGGCTCCGGACGGAGGACCGGGATCCACGTCTTGGGAGAAGAGCGAGTATAAAGACCCGACCACTGCTGTGTTCGCGGCAGCGTCGGTGGTGGTGCCGTGCGGTTCCTGGCCCACGTTCTCGTGCGTCAGTTGGGCAGAGGTTCGCCTGCGGAGCCGCGAGCCGCGGCGATGGGACGCCGCCGACGGCTCCCTGTGCTTCGGGTCCTCAATGTGCGTTACCAGCCGGCTGGTACGTCGCTCTGGATACTGCACACCAAGAGACGTCCTTCCCCCTTCGACCAGAGTGGACGACTGCGCACGCGTGCGGCTGCCCGGGGGCGGTGCGTCGTGGTTGTCCCTCAACCGTCGTTGCCACGCGCGCTGCTGCTCCACCCGCCAGCCTTCCGCTGTCGCCGGTCTGCCCTCGCGCTTGCACTGGAGCACGTACGCGTCCATGTGGCGCTGTTCCCTGTACGCACGGTATTCCACGCGCCGCTGCTGCCAGAGTTCCTGGATGAGCTTTGTCTTGTACTCCCGAGAGGTCAACATGTACTGCTGGAGAACGTTAGTGGCGATGAGCTCAATCCGTTCAATGGCTGAGGGAGGAGGGTGGTAGTGCTGGAGTCGTAGACGGGATTCTACCTCGAGGCTGCGCCACCGCCGCAGCATGCAGTCCATGGCGCGCCGCTTACGGGTGAGGCAGCGACGCATGAACCGCTGAATGCGACGCACGGCCTCAAGCAGCTCCACGACCATGCGGCGGATAGCGAATCCGCCTGTGAAATACGACAAGAAGGCTTGAATGTTGTCAATGGGCTCCTGCAGTTGTGCGGGGTCTTGACTGAGCGCCCATTCGTACAGAGCTGGGTTGGTTTCACTTAGAACAATCTCGTTGCCGATGGGCTCTCGACGCGGTTTGCGTACAGACGCACTGCGGGAGGGGGCAGCCGCCTTCCAGGCAACAGTGCTTCCTGTCGATACAACACTCGCGGCAGACCCTCCTCGCACCGTGGACGTGACACTCCCAGCGATGGAGTCCCCCAACGTGAAGGTGGCGCCCCCACTTCGCATGGACCGCGAACCATTCCCTGTAATGCCATGTGCCCCGCCTAGTACACTTCGGAAGGAAGTGAATCCACTCGTCTTGCCGGTTCGCTTCTGGTTCTGGAGGCTCCCCTCAATGCCGCTGGCAACAGTCCGAAGGCTCTCCCCGAGGCTGGACGCACTCATGATGGCCGTCACACTGGTTCGCCGAAGAAGTTTCAACGAATCGCCAGGTTGCGTCGCGGTGGTTGTGGTGCTCCCAGGCAGGGGTACTCTGCTAGAACGACGTGGAGGAGGGCGGCTGTGCGCCGTCGCGGTGCCCAGACCCGCCGACTTCCAATTCCGAAAGGAAGAGACGGAGGCTAAGGCACTGCTGTTGCCGCTCCTTTGCTCAGCGGGGACCGGTTGCGATCGTGCAGCCACGGAAGCGCCGCGGGCAAGGGTGCTGGCTGAGGGTGGAGCTGGTATCGCGACTCCGCTGCTCCTGCCACCCACGTTGCGTGCGGTTGACGATTGCGCATCATTCGTGTTACTGGTGGCGTGCTGGCTGCTGGCGATTCGTCCTGAGAGCGGCAGAAATGCAGGCACCGGGACCGGCGGTTGATTCCGTTCGCCTGCCATCCCGCTGCCGATCCCAAGGGGCACGCTGGTGAAACTGCTGGTGCACGTGTCCAGTGACGCGCGGCGGGCCTTGTCGAACAGTACCCCAGTTTTTGGCGGTGCAATAGACAGCGCGTTCACTGACGCAACCGTCAAACCACCTTGCTTGTCAGTCAATGAGGTCCCGTCTGTTGGTGCACTAGGCAAGACGGCACGTTCCGAAGCCATCGCATTCGCTGGAGTAGCCGACGCAGCATCCGTGGGGACGAGGCCTTCCGTGACAACGACTTGTGAACTGCGACCGCTTGCCGTCATGGTGGTGGTGGTGATGGCTCCAAGGCCTGTCAGCGCTGACGGCTTTGTGCGTCGTGCCACCGCGGCGAGAGGAAAAGCGCGAACGATGCAGCCGGGAAGCGTCTGCGACACAAGACGACGCGTCAGTTCGGTGGAAATAGTCTGATGCTTGCTGGGCATCACTGTCGCGGCGGCTTCGGATGCCAGCAGCGAGAACACCTGAATCATGTGTCCTTCGTGTTTTTTCGAGACCGAGATGTACTCCCGAACGAGCACCTTGTGCGAGAAGGGTGTGACGGCAGGGGAGGAAGAAGATGGCGTGCTGCCAGAAGTCCCTGGTGCGCCGTTCCCGTGCTTGGCTGAAGGAAGGAAGCTCGAGCCGCCCAGGCTTTCGCGTGACCGTGACAGCTGCGCCGCCGCGCTGGGAAGGACTTTGAGGACGCGTGCCTCTTCCAGAAACGCCATGCCCCCGAACAGGAAAGCGCCCGTGACAGGGTCCGCGAGCATGCCGGAAAAGAAGAGCGGGGGCTCCGCGGTCACGGCCTCTAACAGGTACTCCACGGGGCGAGAGTAAGCCTCGCTCTCCTGCATGCCCTGAGCACCGCCACCACTACCTCGGCCGAGTGGTCCATTGGCGCTGCTCACGTTTCTTGAGTCGGAGGTAGAAGTATCAGTGGCGTCGCTGTCGTGGTCGTCGGACGTGGCGCTTGATTCGCTGCCAGAGACATCCCCTGTGCTACCGCGGTTGCTACGCTGATGCGGGGTCACCTTCCTGTAAAGTGGTCTCTGATGACCGAGAACAAGACTCGATGTGTGCTCGGTGGCCTGCTGTTCGGGAGAGTCGAACCAGCACGAGGGCAGCTCGAGGTTATTGTGGTTCTCGTGAAAGGGGAAGCGGTTCTTTTTTTCTTTTGACCGGCGGCGAGCACTCGAGCGGCGGCGCTGATGGCTGGTAAGACCGCTGGCTGTGACAGATAGCGTTGCTCGTGACGTGTCGTTGGCGTCAGCGTTGCTACTGCAGAGTTGACGCGCTTTGCGTGTGTCAGAGACGGTGACTTCTTCTGCGACCTGGGTCAGCCCGGACACCAATAGGGAGGTGCTGCGGACACTGAAAGTGCTTGGGGTCAAGGTTTCCGTCTGCATACTCGCGCTGTACCCGACAGGCAGCGCGGCGTCCAACAGCTCGTTACGAGACGTGGGGAGGCCATGTTTTGCAGTGGCTTCGCTCAGTGGCAAGACAGTGAAGGAAACGCGTCTGTCTCTCGATGACGCATTCCACGGAATGGTCGCAGCGAGCTGAGGACATTCCCCACCAGCACCTGGATGAGTGGATTCCAGTCCCTCGTCATACGCCTCTGTGTGTTGGCGGGGTTGCAGCAGAGAAGGGGTGATCGTCTCCTGCCCCGCCACCGGCGGCTGGTCCTCTGCTGCAGGTCCTCTGGTGCTGCTGCGCTCCCTCTTGTCCCCGTAGGAGTCCGCCACACCGCTGCTGCTGATGTCCGACGTCCCGCCCTCATATGGGTCCTCGTCTCCGCTGTACATCTCGCTGTCGTCATCAGAGAAGCTCTCTTCGTTTGAGTTGGCAGCACCGACATTGACATCTGCGCCAGTGAAATGGTGATGCGTACCATCCAGCATGGCTCGCTGCAACGCCGCTCCCTCCACCTCGCTGCCGACTTGCTTCAAGAAATCGTACATCTCTGCAATGAGGGCATCGGAGAAGTTGCGGTGCTTTGCGGTACACGAGTTATTTGGACTGATGGACGGTTCCCACAGTGCGCTGTTCTCTGCCGTGTTCGGTGCCTGACTGGCGTGCCGGGAACTGGCTCGACGGCTCCCCGATTCTATCTGAGCGAGCCCATTGGAGCTGACCAAACCGCTGGTACCAAAGAAGCTGCTGAGTCGTTTGCGGATCGCCTCCACAATGGGCTGCGCAGGCGGAACGACAGAAACTCGCTGTACACGTCCTGTCCTCGTGGCCAGTGTGGGACCCCCCTGGCTCGCCACTGAGGTTGCTGCTCCCGACGACGCAGACGAGGTGGGCGTAGAAGAATCGTACTGGGGAGCAGGCAGCTGGGCGTGTAGTAGGGCCGTGTGGGACGTCCCTGCGCTGTGGGAAGTGGCGCTGCGGCTGCATCGACGGCCCGTCGACACCTCTGCGGTATGGCGCCCGTTCGCCACGTGCATAGGCGACGGTTGCATGATGCTGCTGGGCACGGGTGTGGTTCCACTCGTTTTTCCCTCCGCCAGACTCGCGTTGGTGCTGGTGAACGCTTGCATCGTAGGATGTCCCAAAGGAGATGTCTGAGGAACCGCGAGCGTTTGCTTGCCGCGAGTGCCAGAGCCCCACGCATCCGCGGATTCCCACAGCGAGTTGCCTTCACAGGTGCTCACGACGTCGGAAGTGGGCGAGGGGTCTAGCCCAGCGCGTCGTGCACTCAGCTTTGCCTTCGTCGGGGAAACGAAACGACTTTCCTTGTAGAGCAACGAGCTATACGACGGATAAGTGGCCTGTGGAGTCATCGGGCTTCGTTCCGCTTCCTCTTTCGGCGATGGCGATGAAGAAGATGACGGCTTTCCTCCTGTGTCTGCGTTGACGTCCTGACTCGCGGCAAAGAGCACGGAAGCCTGGGTAGCGCTTCCTTTCCGGTGCCCCGAGGGAGGACGTTTGTATGTCGGCTGCTGCGGCGCCGTGTGCAGGTCGCCGAAGCTATCCTCCAAAACGGACGCGGCTTGGCTAATCTGGAAGCCGCCGCTGTTGCCACTGCTCGGACGCCCGGAGCGAGAGCTTGCCACTTGATGACCGCTATCTCTGCCACTCCTGACAGAGGGAGCACCACTACTACGGGCACGTGGCGAAGTGACTTCCGTAAAGCGAGCGCTGCTAGAGGAGCTCTGGTGGGAGACACGCGGGGAGCTGAAGGTAGGCACGGTGGTGGGGATAGACGACGCGGCAGAGCGCGCAGAGGGGGCACCGGAGGTAGAGGCAGAGGATTCGGGGGAAGCGTAGGACTCTGCATCGGCTTCCTCCTCGTCCAGAACCAGGTGCACCTTGGGTTGGCGAAACGAGCTTCCCCTGCCGCTGTGGAGCTCCTCCGTGTTCGGACTCTTGAAGTGTTCCCCATCGCCACGGAAGCCTTCGCCCTGCCGCCGTGCCGTCGGTGAGAGCACCACACCTGGCGACAAGGGATGCCTCTCCGCCTCGCTACTCTTTATCGATGGCACCGCCGAGCTGGCAGACGCCGACGTCAGGCCTTTCTGCTCTTGCTTACTCAGGGAGGAGAGAAGAGGGGCACCGTTGTCCGTCAAACTGAGCTTCTGCAGCTTGGCTAGGTTCTCCCGAAAATGGAATGGAGAGTTGGTGAGCGTGGAGGTGGACGGAGACGATGTGCCGATCACGTGACTCGTCGTGGCCAGTGTGGCAGGAAAGCCCTGTGAGTATCCAGTATGACTAGGGGAAAGGACGGTGTCCGTCGGCGAGGTCTTGGATGGCAGCACGCGGTAGCCATCCAGACGCTGGCGCCGAGGGCTTGAGGGCGACGACAGCGGCTTCAGCGTAGGGGATGATGACTGCTTTGACGTTGAGAGCAACAATGTGGATGGCGGTGCAGGGGGTGCACGGAGAATAGGAGACAGTGTCGGTCTGCCCTGGTGCGCATTCTGTGACGAAGATGGCGGGCGTCTTAGCGGCGACGAGGGCATCCCGATGCGTCCCGGAGGTGGAGCAGTCCGTCCGGCGCCTTCCTCCCCACTCGGCGGTGACGAAGGGCTCAGTGGACTGCGACTGGGCTGCATAAGAATAGGAACGGTTCGCCGTCTATGCTGTCCGTGATTCTTGTTGCGACGGTCTTTCGCACGAAAGGGACTTTGCACCAAACATCGTGTGTTCATGCGTAAGAGGGAAACGGAGAGAGGACGAGGAAGAGATGAGGGATTCAGTGAGAAGAACAGGCATACACAATACGCATGGTAACCCTCTACGAGTGGTGCGTGCAAAGTCCATGTGAGTCGTCCCCATCTGAACGACGCAAGTCAAACCGTGTGATGGACGTCTATCATCAGAAACGGCAGAGCTACGAAAGGCGGTACGTCTTCGAGAGCCACGCACAGGCAGGAAGACGAGCAAGGGCACTAGGCCGTTCCTCCCTGGGGTTTTTCCGCTGCTTGTACATGAAGCGAGCTTCAAAAGAAAACATCGCTTCCTGCGTTGTGACTCACCCACACAGCATGGTACCGTCAGCGTGGACATTTTTTCGAATATCTGTGCGCTTTTTTTTTTGTTGTTTTTTCTGGTAAATGATGAAAACGAGAAATCATAGAATGTCGAACAAGGAAACCGTTCTTTTCTTCAACACTGGCGAAATGGGTTGCTGCTGCTGCTGCCTCTCTAGGTGGGGTGCGGAGGCGTCATCAGCTGCAGTCCATCAGCCCCGGAGAGAGATGTGAGGCCAGACCGACTCCACCGTCACGTGGAGGCGAAAGGAGGGACACCGGGAACAGGGGAATAGAGTCCTTGGTTCACGGGACCCTCGTGGCCCTCGTTGTGACTGCTCGTGGAGTCGTCATGGGTGAGCGTGGGGTGCGTTTACGCGGCGATGGCCTTGGGCTCAATGACGGTGATGACGTCAGGGAGGTTCTCAGAGGGACCGATGCGGCCTTCGGGGTCGATGGGCAGCATGATCTTCACGCGGCAGCCGATGCAGCCGGCGCGGAGGTAGCAGTGGCGGGAGGCGGCGTCCACAAAGTTCTTGTGGGCGGTACCGGACTTGATCATGTAACCATCGCGGAAGGTCATGCTCTTGGCACGCTGGCCCTTGATCTTGCCGCCGACGGTGACCTCGCAGCCCTTGGCGCCGGACTCCATGACGTAGCGGATGATACCGGTGGCGGCGCGACGGACCTGCAGGTTGCTGAGCAGCTTGAAGCGGAGGGACTCCACCTGGGCCATGGCAGACAGGCCGCGGACCTCGACGCGCTCCACAAAGAGCTGGAGCTTACCCTCCTTGTAGTGGAAGCGCTGCTGCACGCAGCTGGTCAGCTCGCGGATGCGGCGGCCGTTCTCACCGAGGGCCTCGCTGGTCTTGGTGACACGGATGACCACCTCCGTGCGCAGAGGGGAGACGGAGTAGTGCACGCCAGCGAAGCCGGCCTCGGCGAGCTCGCGCTTGAAGAACTCAAAGAGCTCGGCGTAGAACACGCCGTCGCGGATGATCATACGCTTCTTGGAGAGAGGGCCCATGGTTGCGGTGGTGAATAGTATTAGAACGTCCGATCCTTTGCGTATAGGTGGTGAGGGAGAAGAGAATGAGCGGTTCGCCAAACAGAGACAAACATGAAAGAGATGGACAGGGGAAGAGAGGAGCAGAAGTCAGTAGTTTCAATGTTAAGTGAAAGAGCTCATTACACGAGGCAGAGGCCTCTGTGGCCACACGACTCGAGGGAGATTTTTCGGAGGACACGCGGTTTCCTCACTTATCGTAGATGGGTCACCACCACTTTTCGCTGCCTCACAGGCCTCCTTGGTTATGCCTTCCAACGGTCAGAAACAATAACACTCAACGCAGCAACATCCTTCTTCATGCCTCTTTCTCTTTTACTGCATGGGTACATTTATTGTTAGTTAGTGTGGGATAGCACTGTCAAATACAATAGATTCGGAAAGGCAGGAGCGTGAACGTGCCATGGTGCAACAACGAGGAGGCGACTGGACGACGAGAAAGTAGCTCCCAATTTTTCACCCAGTGCTGGCCTCGGTTGCGCTGCACGTCGGCTGTAGGCCAGCCAGGGAAATCTCGGCAAAGCGCTGTGGTTTACTCAGGGTAGGAAAGAATCACCCGATCCACCATGGGGCAGCCCGCGGACGTCGAGGGGTGACGGTGGACCACCTGGAAGCCGAGGGCCACCAGCTGCTCCACTTTTCGGTCCACCTCCTCGGAGAGCTTCGCAAACTCCTCTGGCGTCATCGAATCAAAGGCGTCGCGCATGGCAGAGATGGTGTGCTGGACGGTGATGAGCTTCACATTCGTGCGCAGCACCTTGATTTCCTCTGGGGAAGTGGCCATCTTGTTGGGCTCGGGTGCCACATCGACATCGCAGATGCCCTGCTCCTTCACCTTTTCCAACACCTCGGGGTGGGCGAACTCGTGAAAGACGGCGATGTACATGGATGAGACTTGTGTGACTTCACAGGAGGCCTATGCTAACGTACTTCTGCAGAATCTCTAGCGGGTTTGCGTTGTGTTGTTTTTCTTTGTTTCTTTTCCCGAGAAGTCAGATCAAAAGATATGGGTAAGTGAACACAAGGAGAGAAGGAAGAAGAGTTGTATTAAACAAAAACGAGGTGGTGGAAGGGAGGAGTAAGAAAGCAAGCTTCCGTTGTGAGCAGACCCTGTGGAACGACGCAGTATCTGAAAAGGGGGGAGGGGAGGTGACACTTATTCATGCGCAAGAAGCCCAACAGAACACAGAGGCACCCACTGATGTCGAACACAGTTCTCCTTTTCTCTTGAATAAGAGCGGGAGTGTGGCGTCTCAAGTGCGTGCATAGAGGGTTCACGCGTCTCGCTCACTGACTGCTTTCCTTTCCCCCCCTCTCTCTCTCTCATGCTCGCATATCGTCGAAGAACAGCGAATCTCCCGCTTTTCGTTGAGTTCATGGTATCCCCACTCCGCTTCATCCTCAGCCCCATCGTGCAACCACGTGCCGGTCGTGTATGTCGGGTGGCTGAACGTCTTTGAGACACCATCGTTCTACCTCTCTCTCTCTCTCTCTCTTTCTCTTCATTCCCATCTCTCGCTTCTTGGAAAGCGTGTTGAATTGTTTGGTTTGGTTATTAAAGTATAACTGAGCCAGCCTCCTCTGTAGGAGGGCACTGGCGCAGCCATGAATAGGAAGGCAACGCGGGGATCGAGGCAGATGCGACTACACCACCTTACCACAACGTTACCTTGACGAGGAACAAACGAAACAGAACGGAATGTTAGCGGTCAATGAGAGACGGTGAAAGGACAAAGAGGGACAGCCCGACCCATGAAAAATGGAGGCAAAATTTTAAAAAAAAAAAAAAGGGTCGGCACGAGAAAATGTTTCAGCACGCACAGATAGAGTCGTCAAAAAAAAAAAAAAAAAGCTGTGAAAGAAGAGGGAGGTGTCCTGGCAATGCACCCAGGAGGCTGTTTAGAAGAACTCGCAACAAAGAAGCACAACAAGAAAGGAGCAGATTACGCTACATGACCACACTGATCCCCGCATCGAACGGCGCTATAGAGCCGCGGGGAATGCATTGTGTTGGCATGTGATGAACTGTAGTTAAGCTCTGCGGAACTAGGAAATCGTTCCGTCCGTATGCTAGATTTCCGAGCTTGGGAAACGAGAGGGACTTCTATAAATGCGTTTGAGGAGGGGAGGGGGAAGGTAGCACGATGCGCGGGGTAAACGAAGCAATCGAGAAGACGCCAGAAAAACAAAAAAAAAGGAAAATGAGAGACACAAGTCAAAGCAACACAAAGAACCTGTACAGGGTACCGTCAGACGAGCGAAGGCATGAACAGCTTGCGATCCTTAAACGGTTGTCTCAACGCAAAGAGTGATTCAGAACAGAAAAAAAACAAAGTCGAATCACGCACTCCACCGCTTGCGGCAGGAGGCGCCCCGTGTGTGGGGGGTTAGTCAATATCAGAAACATTCTCCGTCTGGTGTGGAGGCGGGTCTTGGTAGGTGGGGTGGTGACTCAACGGAGTCTCGCCGCTAGTGTGCTTGTCCTTCTTCCCCTCTTCTTCCATGCGGTTGCCCTGCTCGTCGTCGTTGGTGGCAGCCTGCGCACCGCCCGCCGGCGCAGCCCCTGTTGCCGGCGTCTCCGCCTCCGGTGGCGGTGTCTGCGAGCTCATCTCCGCGCCATCCTGGTCCTCCATGATGTCGTAGGTAGCCATGCCGCAGACCAGCATCACCAGCATCAGAATCAGCAGCAACACCATGATACCGACAATGAGGAACATGGGAATCAGCGCCTTGGCTAGCGAGAGGACGCCGCTGTATGTGCCATAGTTGTAGTAGTGGTTGAGACGCACGCACACCATGGCCGTGGTCGCGAACACCAGACCCACGAAAAGAACAAGGAAAATCGTCTCGCGAATGATGCGGCCCTTGGCGTGGCATGTGCAGCTTTCCGGACCGGTCGTGCCGTTCTTGTTGAGTCCGTCCTTGTGCCGACTCGCGCGACGGCCATGGCGGTGGCGCGTGCTGTTCGTCGTCGCATTGTTGGGATCGTTGTCCTCCGTCGGGTACTCGCCCGTGTTATTGTCGTCACCACGTTCCTCCGTGGGGTACTCTCCCTCGCCGCCGCCGCTGCGGGCATTGTTGCCGTTACGCTCGTCCTTCTTTTTCTTGCGCGCGCTGTTAGACTCTGGGGTGTAGCCGTTACTGTTGTCGTTCTCCCCGTGAGCCTCGTGGGCGTCGTCATGTGCTGTGTCATCGTTCGACTGCTGGTTGTTCGCATTGCCAGACTCCGACGTCGGGCGGTAGACAATGTTGCTTAACAGCGAGCGTAAAAAGGTGTCAATGAGGAAGAGCGTGCCACACACAAAGACGGGAAGGCCAATGCAGATGAACCAGTTGATGGTGATGATCTCGTCCGCGCGGCACGCGACAAGGGCGAAAAACACCACAACGCACGCCACTTCGAGCATGCAGAAGAAGAACCCAATCGGCAGATAGTGTGCAAGGTGGTACAGACCAAAGGCCTTGGCCTTCCAGCGACGCCGTTGGATGGGGGCGGTGGCGGTGGCCACACCAATCAGCAGAAACAGGCAAAAGATATAGCCTGGAATGAGCCAGACACGCCACTTGAGAAAGTCTGTCCGGCCCTCCATGGCTCGCTCCTCATTGCGGTCCTTGCAGATGGGAATCAGGATGGTCAGGACCACTAGGCACAGGCAGCCCAAGAGGAAGCAGGTCAGGTCTAGGCGGCGCAGCATGCACAGCGTCACAGGGATCATGACAAGCGAAATCAAGCCAATGAAGACGTCCAGCACAAACAGAGGGGAGAACACCTTGACGTAGTTCCAAGAGCGAAGGCGACCGTCCACGTACGAGGCGAGGAAGGCCAGGAAAATGAGTACCATGACGACGCAGAGGAAGAGCAGCACAAACACAATCATGCCAACCACCAGCGCACCAAGCGCGGAAATCGCTGAATTGGCGACGGGGTTATCCACGGCGGTGAGACCCGCCTCACCGTACTTGTCGTAGATGGCCTTACGCTCCGGGTCCGAGAGGACCTCGTACGCGGCGTTGATTTCCTTGAACTTGGCCTCGCTGCCTGGGCCTGCCTTGTCCGGGTGGTACTTGAGCGCAAGCTTGCGGTACGCCCGCTTGATGTCCTCTTCTGAGGCGTCCTCGGGGACCTCGAGAACATCGTAGTAGCTAACCATGGTGGCGTGGAAATATACGTCTACTCACCAGTGAGCCGTTTCCGCTTCTGTCGATGAGTGACAAGAAGAGTGGGCGAGAGCGACAGACCAGTGGTGGATACAACAAAGGAAGCTTTGACAATGCGAAAGACCGGAAAGCGCGTCTGCGGACAATAAGCGTATTCTCCGTGGTGATCCGGTGACCTATGTGTATAAAGTTATGTGATACAGGAAAATTAGTTTGACCCTAGTACTACGAGCCGGCGCTTGTTTTCGACAACGCCACGCCACGAAGGTGAGGGAGAAGAAGACACAGAGTGTCGAAGGGTGACAAGGTGGAAGTCACACCCATGAGCGACACAGCACGGCCCAACGCGCCGGAGGGGTAGCGTGAGGGAGGCAACAAGAGGTGACCATCACGGAACGCACTGGTCGCAGTGCTGACGTACCCACTGGCATTCCCCGTGAGTGGGGAATGCCGTGCAGGAAGAGTGCCAGACCCGCCACGTGCCCCCAGGACACCAGCAACGCGGCGGTTGCCATTCAGGAAACCACAAATGAAGAACGTGACGTCACGTGACCACATTCTACACACGTGCACCGCTGACTTCTCACGTCCTGCTGAGCTTTTCCGTTTTTTTTTTGTTTAAGTAGTCTCTGTCTCGGTGTGTTTGTGCAGTCCGTCGATAGAGATATGTTTAGTGTGCAAGAACTGTGAAAGGGGAGGGGAGAAAGAAGGCAGCAGAGAGTCCAACGACGACGAGACTCACGCGCGCAGCCCAGGCATGAGCTTCGAACAACATCAACGTGCCCCTACAGGGAGAGGGAGGAGAGATCGGGCGGTCACAGCCCAACCCACGACAACACCTACAATACCAACAAGACAAAGCCCTCTTTCCGTTTCCGGGATAAAGCTGGAACGACACCCAAGACTAGTAGTCCGTCTGCACGCACTACTGCTGCATCGACTGCATCAACTTCACCATTTGATCTGCCTGGCACTGCGCAATGGCCTTCTCATTTGCTTCCGTGACGACAACCTTGAGCACCTCATCCCACTTGCACGCGCAGTGCCGGACGCAGTCCTTCTCCTCCAAGTCCTTCTGAAGTCGGTACTTGATGGGCGCGTTCTGCGTGCGGTTGAGCGTGTATAGCTCCTCTGTGTCCAGGCACTTTTGCATACAAAACGCAGAGCCATGGTAGATGCTCATGCTTTGCAAGCGAGCGGCGTGGAGCATTTGGTAGCTCTGTGTGATGTGCTCCTCAAAGGGAGTCATGGGTGGGGATGGCATCTGCATTTTGTCCTGGCGGTGGATGATGGTTCGACGACCGGTGGGTTGCGTTGAATTTCAAAGTTTTCCCGTCTCTCTCGAAGGATTATTCTGTTTACTAATTTATGAAACCTCTCCGAGATGAGTGGTACGGATCTTGTCACCGTTCTCTTGAGGGTGGCAACTGAAAGATGGGAAGACACTACAGGACAATGTCCGCAGCAGTACGAGAGGCATGTAGCAGCAAATGCAGTATGAAAAGGAAAAAAAAGGAGGAAAGAAAGGTTCCATCTTTGTCGTGTTCGGCACGCCCTCTGGCTCTACCTTTCAACCGATAGTTTCCGATCATGTTACCTCTCGGCGCACTGCATGCATGTCAGGGCAAAGCATCGTCACTAGTCTTTCGCAGTCCTGATATCATGCAATGAAGGCAACAACCTCACCGCGCTGCATGACCTCTCCACGCACTCCTACGCATTTCCTGCACGTTTGTTTGTCAGCCCATTTGCTTATTCTTTCCTGATGTATGCAAACGTTGCGTTTCTTGTCACTGTTTTTTCCCTTTTTTCTTTTTTCTGTTTCGCGATCGCGTTTTGATGGTTGCCGACGTCTTGTTGGTTGCAATGTGTTTGTTCCTCCGCTTCTTCTCGGCTCGCTGGTACTGTGACAGCACCGAGTTTGGTGTCGATGCTTGTGCAGCTGCCGCACATACAAATAGTATTTGGCTGAGATCATGTGCAAACGTGACGCCTCGCCCAATCTTTTCTCTGTGTGCGTTCTGGGATGGTGGGAAGAGGGGAGAGGAGACGAGAGACAAGGGCAAAGGGAACGGCAACAAGGAAGAGAAGAAGAATCCAAACGATAGGAGCACCCGTCGGTGTTGGAAGCATATAATATGATGGTGGTGGTACGAAAGAGGGAGGCGAAGTGCTCTTGCAGTCTACCTACCGCTCTGGTGTCAGGTCGTACCATCACGGCTGCAACAACGCCAACAACAACCCCCGCAGAGACAGGCATGCTGTTGGCTCCAGGCCGTGATTCCTCCGCTGCCTGTCTCCGCATTGGTGTGCCACACAGACTAGGAAAACACACGAATGCCGTACCGAACGAAGCACAGACAGAGAAGGGCCCATACCAACGGGGAGCAGTGGGGTGGCAGCCCCTTGTCTACGCCCATTCCTGTCGCTCCCTCCGCCTCCCCGTGATGGACCATGGCAGAGACACTGGAGAGCGTTGGCCCCGGTGCGCCGAGGGGTCCGTAAAACACAAAGTCCAGCGCTGCGGGAATGTACTGCAGGAGGGTCAGGGGCAGCTGCGTGGCTATGCAGAGGGGGAAGCTCACTAGGTTGCTGCGGTCACCCCAGCACAGCCACGCCAGCACCAGCGTGTGATAACGCAAGGCGTACTTCACGGCGTCCGGGAGGTTGTACCACACGTAAAGGAATCCGCTCAACAGTCCTGCGGCCACAGGGGCAGGCAGCCAAGACAAGTACGTGGGGGTAGGTGACTCTGTGGTGTTGGAGATGCTGGGGGTCTGTCGCCCAGGCGGCACACGAGGGGCAAAGCCGCTGTCCGTACCACGCGCCTCGGCGGTAGCTTGGCTTGTAGGGCCCTCCTTGTCTGCGCCCACGGTGGTCACGCCCTGTGGCCGCTGCTCCCGACGGGCCGCCGCCGCGGCGGCCGCGGCGGCGGCGGCGAGGGCGTTGGTCGGTGTGGGGGCTGCGGACGCGTTCGGCGCCTGCCTCGCTCGCGATGATGACCGCTCAAAGAAGATGGGAGAGCGGAGCATGGTGTTCACGTCCAATGTGTACAGATACCGTCGCCGGCGAATCTCCGCTAGCTCTCTTTTAAGCACGACGATGCGGCGCTGGGTCTTACTGTAGTGTGACATGGTGTCCATGTGGTTCAAGTCTTGGGCCTCCTTCTCCAGCAGCTTCACGCGCTGCACCAAGGCCATCTCCTTCATGAAGAACGTCCGAGGGACCACGGCGCGCTCCCAGAGACAGCTCGCCAAGTAGCCAATGAGCGTCGCCGTGAAAATCACAACCACGACCCAGTCATCGCTCCATGATTGAAAGTGGTCCCTGAAGAGCATGGGAAGAGGGCCGGGAGATCTTAAGAGGTGTGATTCGGAGAGGGAAGAAAAATACGTAGGGCGTAGAGGAAGTAGAGGAAATGGTGGTTGAAGGCGAGTCCACGGCGACCTGCATGCGGACACCTGGAGGAGGTTTCCTCCTTTCCGTGGCACCTTTGCTCTGCGCGGTCGTGCGCTGCCACGTCGAGCAGTGACGAGATGCCACAACGAAACACATCACCCGCAGAGTGACAAAGTTACCAGGGGGGAAGCCTGCCCTTCTCATGGAAAAGAGGTCTCTGAATGAAGTTTTCCTTTTGTGTTCTTCACTCTATCTCTCTCGTGCTCTCTCTCCCTCCATCTTCCATACTCTCGTTGTGTTACCTCTTGTTCTTTCTCTCTCTCTCTCTCGAAGACCAAATTCGATTAGCACGAAAGCAAGGACGTTAGGTGAGAACAAGAGGTGTAACGTAATGACGTTTTTTTTTCTTTCAATCGTTTCTAGCACTCAATCAACGAAAAAAAAATCTCACAAACATGTGGGAAAAGGAGGGAAAAGAACTGTATGTTAAGTAGGCCGAGGATGTCCTTGCCAAGTGCGGCTGCGCATACGCGGGGGTTGTGAGTGTGCTTGCCTTCCTCGTTGTTTTATGGTGTCTTTGGAGTCGAAGAAGCCAGTTGGCTGGAATTCTGGCAGAAGAAGAGTCCACTTGGCAGTCTTCAAAGCAGAATTACAGAATAGCAACACAGACCGTCAAGAGCGAACACAGGAGCAGCGTCGACCTCTGCGACAAGGCGCGTGCTCAGAGCATGTATGCAATGCCGTTGTCGTAGAAGATGAGATGCATTTTATGAAAGCGCGTCAAGGTGCTTTCCACCACCGAGGCTGCGCTCGCCTCGCGGTACCCCATTTGGTTGAGCTTCTTCACGACAATGGCCACCGTCACCGGGTCATAGAGCTGCACAATGGACGCGATTTTACGATCCAAATCCTGCGTGCTCCACTCAGATGTTGAACTCGACCCGGACGCGTCGTTGGCGGGGCGGCCGCTAGGCATTGTCGCACGCGACGACGACAACGCTCCCGTGTTGCCAGGAGGCTGAAGAAAGGCGCGTGGTCGGAAGCTAATGGAGAGACCATCAGCGCCGTCCTCGCTGCTGCTAATGTCGTCGTCATCGTAGTAGTCGTCTTCGTTATCACTATCCGTGCCTCTTCCGTAGATAGCATGGACAGCGTGCGCTCGCTTCTCAGAGGAAGAAACTCCGGTCTTCGTGCTGGTGCTAGCCCGCTTTGTCGAGGTCTTCGCGGCCTTCCTACCTTCTGTGCCTTCGCTCGCTTTCGACTTCGCTTTCGGGGCCTCTGCAGCGATCTCTGACTTTGTCTTTCGTCTTCTTTCGGAAGTTCCCTCCTCAAGTGGTACAGCTTTTTTGGCAGCGCCTCTCGGACCCGTGGACGGCAGCTGCCGCATCATCTCCGCCGTCTGGAGCGCTTCCTGCTGTACAATTGTCTGCTTGCTCACGCGCTTGCCAAGCTTCGCGCACTTGGTGAAGTGAAAATTGGCGAGCATACTATAGAGAGCGTCCTTGGACCGTGCGGTCGTCGTGATGTCTGCCATAAGGCAGAGCACGCGCAGGGCCGGCACCGCGAGGTCGTTGAGGCTGCCGCCCACCACCTTGTCGAGCAGCGTCCGCATGTACGCGCTGATGAACTCACTGGCCGCCTCCGTGGTTGCCGGTGCGTCGCTGGAAGAGGCTACAGAGACGGAAGGAGCAGGCGTAGGGGCCGCAGGGCTTGCCGTCTCCACACGAGCCACCTGTGGCGCAGGAGACAAGGTGTCGGCCGTCGCTTCATCGCGGGGCCGCTTTTCCCCGGTAGTTGTGTTGTCCGCTGCGGAGGGCAGACGCTCGTCGTCCTCCACGACGGCGACCGCGACAGGCGTCTCCTGCGCAACAGGAGCGGGAGCCGTTGCCTTTGCCTTGCCTTGTTTGGGTGCCGTGGCTTCCTTAATGGCTTCGCACCACGCGAGCTTCTCTGCGAAGCTGAGGCCTTGGAGCTTACGCAGGGCGTAGCTGAAGATGCCTTTGCGGATTTCGTCCTCCTCGTTCCGCATCACCGGGTGGAGCTCTTCAAACGGGTTGGTGCTACCTGACATTTGAACCTTCTTGCGATCGCGAGCGCTGTGTCCGCCGTGTCTATTCTATGATCTGGTTTTTGGATTGTAGTCTGTGTATGATGAGAAGAGGTCTTGTAAAAGGATGTTAGCTGATGATTGTCCCACAGAGGCACTTATCTGATGTGTTCTACTGGAGCGAGATGGGCACGGAGTGAGTGGTGGCCCGAGATAAATCTATACGTGTACAGAGCACGAAAAGAGGGTTTCACAAAAAGAAAAATGGCCAGAGTTCGACAGAATGTCGTCAATCCGTCCAAGAGCAACCCAAGTGCGATACAAGAAAAGTGGCTACAGGGAAAGGAGCAACAGAGAGAAACAAACGATCGCAGACCACGCCAGTGCTCCAGCGCATGGAACAGGTTTTGCCAGTGAGATCAGAGGAGAACTTGGATGAAGGCAAGAAAAGTGCTCAAGTCGGCCAAGCGGGGGGTATTTCCCCTTTCTTCTTCGAGAAATTATGCCTGCTTTGGAGAACGACAGTTTTTTTAAAAGCTTATTCTGTGAATGTGTGGGAACAACAGAGACACGTCATCCAAGGGCTAACCAAGGGACCCACACCAAGCCCCACCCCCCCTTTTCCCCAACTCCTTCCTTCCCTCCTCTCAATAAGCGTCGAAATTTGCGCGCCGGGCCCTCATTGTCCTTTGTGACCAGTGGGTGGCGCGGCCGCATCGCCGTAAGGGTGCGAAAGCGCCGAGACGGCGTCCTTGAAACCCGACACGACACCGCCCTCCTCCCTCACCTCCGCCTCGAGGTCCATGGTTGCCTTCTTGGACAGCTTCAGCGCGCCGCGCAGCGTCACAGGCGCGCCGTCCTTCGTGTATTGGTCAAAATAGGGCATCAGCAGCGCGTTGAAGCGCTCGCGGTACCGATCGACGAGCACCTTAACGGGGGTGTTGAAGGCGGCTAGCAACACGAGCGCTAGCGCAAAGCCCATGAGAAAGACCACGAGAGCGGCACGATCGGCACCGTGCAGGCGGTCGCGAAGGTCGGAGAAGACCCGTGTCCCGGGGTCGTGTGGGGGAAATGGAATGACCTCGCGCTCGTCTCCTTCCGTAGTGCTTGCCGTCGGTGCTGGGACGCCAAGGAACGTGCAGAGGGGCCCCCATCCTTCGCCAATGCGGTACACGAGCAGCCGATCCCTGGGAACGGTTTCCTTCACTTGCGCCTCGAACAAGTCAAGTGCTGCACCTAGCTTTAAAGTGGAAGCCTGAAGTGCGCCGAGTCGCTGGGCGGAGCCAGACGTGTTCGGTTTCTTTTGCACAGACACGGTACGACGCACCTCGGTCATGGACTCGAGCATGCGGTGCAGGTCGGCCATGAGGCTCACGAACTTCCCTCGCGTGCGTGTGTGCTCCAGCAACGGTTCGATAATCTGCGTGAACTCTTTTTCCCACGCCAGCTTATCTGGCTCCTCCACCAAAATCACGCGCGTGCTGCGCGGACATATTTGTAGGATAGCCTCATACGCCAACGTACCGGGCGGGCCGACAATGGCGTCGAAATCCCTCTCGGCAGCACGTGCGACCTCGTCCGCTTTCGTAGAGGTTGTGTTTGCGTGCTGGTGGTCCTCCTCTTTCTCTTTGCTCCGGTTCGGTTTCGCCTGAAGAATCACGGGGTCAAACGGTTTTTGTCGCAGCAGCACCGCACGCCATTCCTTGGTGTGGCTCATCGCATTTCCAACACGGTACGTGTGCTCGAAGATGTACGGGTTGTAGCCCAAGATCCGCAAAGCCTGTGTCATCGCACCGCCATTCGGGCTCATGGTCAGCACGAACACCTTGAGCGGGGTGGCGGCAACCGTAGCCGGTGTGCTGGCCGACGGCGCAAACACGCAGCGGGTGAATCGGAGCATGAGGTCGAGAGCGAAATGAGCTAGGCTTCGAGATGCTTCTCAGCTAACTGTTTTGTTTTTTTCTTCTACCTCTCTTGTGTGACAGTCGCTTAACACAAAGAAGAGCTGTACTTTGAAAAGGAGTACGAGCAGCAGCACAAAAATAAATGGGGGTGTCAGCGGATACTGTTAATGCGTATGATCTACCCGGCTGCATTTGGGACAGCGAATGCGTGGCCGCCCATGCGGAAAATTGACGTTCCAATCGCATCCTTCCTACTTGTGAGTCGTTTGTATTATGACTATTGCTGACGTTGTTTCTTTTCTTCTGCAGAAAGATCGTGTGGCTCACAAGCCTTTCCATCTCGCAAACGGCGAGGGAGAGGTTTTATTGTACAAAGGTCAAAGGGGGGGGGGGGCTCTCCAAAGACACGGAGGGAGAGCGCACAGGCTCACTTGGAAAAGATCTGTTGCCAGGAGCGCTGCATGTCAACGCTACCGCACCCTGGGGAAGGCACAGACATCCCCAGTGTCCTCGTGCATGGCTCTCGACCGTTCTCGCAAACGCTTTCCACAAAGCCAGAGAGAGCGTTCAGCATGACATCTTCCTTGAACCGACGAGACACCTCTTGAATGTGACTGGCGACATCCGTGGTGCGGCTCCGCTCACCACTGCCCCCAGCGTGGGTCTCTTCCTTTGCTAATCGGGACACGCGTGCACGTCGTTCCGCCTCCACAACGCTTGGGGAGGCGTACCACATCGGGCGACGCGCAGGAAGCCGCCGTCGAATGACAACCTCATGGCCCGATGAGGCATCCTCGCCTCCTTCCGAAAAGACAATGGTGGTGGCAGCAGCAGCACTCATGCCTCCTTTGTCAAGAGGGTTGTCGGCGCCGTCGCCAAGCGACTCGCCCGCCGTCCTCCGGTACTCGTGGGCCGTGTGGAGCCGCTCACGTTTTCGAAAGGTCATGGGAAGCTCCGCCAGTGCGTTGTCCATTTCACATTCGACCGCTGTCGGCAACCACCTTGTCGCGTCACCTTTCGTGGAAGTAGACGTGTCACGACGCTTCCCCTCCCGCATGGCCCGCTGAAGGTCCGTGTCAGTGGGGGAAAGGACGGGTGGTAGTATCGGCACCACGTGAGGCTTTGTATAAGCGACGTCGGCGTCCGACGCACGGCCCGATGTCGAAGGCGTGGTGTGCCGCTCAAACGCGCTCCTCCAGTCCTGAACCTGGGCAGCATGAAGCGTCGGCATCGTCACGGCGACCGGGGGTGGTGACTGCGCTGTGGGCACTCCATTCAAGCGTTGGTAGAGCGTAGCGAGACACGACCAATACCCGTGCAGGTAGTGCCAGCTGGGGGCGGTGCCAGGTGCCTGCGCTTCCCCCTTGCGGTCAGACATCATCCACGACCGGAGGTCGGACTCCACAGCAGCGTCGCGCGCCCTGTCTCCTTCCACGACGTTTACGTGGTCTGTGGTTGCGTTGTGACATCCCAGAGCAGCCAGTTCACGCTCCATCGCGACCTGCAACTCTGCAAAGGACTGCCGCGGATTCGTCTCGCGGTCGGCGGTCGCCAGCAACGTCTCTAGCTTCTGGATCTCTCGTTCCACGCTGTCATGGCTTGGGGTCTCGTCGGAGGGGCCTCCGGTAGATTCAGAGGCGTGATCGTTTATGATGCTTTGGCCGCCTCCATTATGGTGGTCTTCCCCATGCTCCACTGCAAAGGTAGTCGTCACTACCCGACCGAACTGTTCATACAGGGCTTTCTTCTGCTGCTCCTCGCTTGTTGAGGCGTCCGAGATAACGGAGCTCAGGATAAGTTTTTTCAAAGACTCGGGAGGTGCGTCCAGTGTGAGGAGACCATCGTCGCCTCCCTTGCTGGATGTGTGTGGCAACGCCGTAGAGTGTCTCCCCTCTTCCTCTAGAACCTTGCGCCGCTGCAACTGTTGTTGCTGCCCTTGCGCCCGCATGGCGTCAGTGACAGCGTCAAGGTGGCTGGTGTCGCGCTGCGAAAGGCCGCTGCGACTCCGCTGATTGCGACGGATAGCATCTGTGGCGGCGGCACGAACGTCGCTGCTGCGGATAGCTTCACTTGTGAGGTGGTCATTCATGTACGCGTGGAAACCGCGACCGTCACGCTCACGCAACTCCTCCATGTAGTGGGGCATCGCGCCAGACGTAGACACGCCCACCGTGAAGGAGGAAGGACCTTCGGCCGCCGCCCGCTGATAGGCGTACCCAGGAGACGGAACCATGGTGTCCATCACCAAGGCCACCTCCGTCGCCCTCAGCATGCGCTGATGCAACATCCATGGGAGCAGCACGTGAAGCGGCAGGAGGCTTTTGCGCGTCAGTCGGTGGCGCAGTGGCTTTGCGAGGGCCTCGGCGTACCGGCCGCACCGCAGCAGCGATTCCCACGGTGTGGTGAGGAGCGAAAGTCGGGCCCAAGAAAACTCAGGTGTCATGCCCGCCGCGCCGTCAGAAGAGGGTCCTCGGCCTGGTTTCATCCATGTCTCCTCCTCATACAGGATTTGGTTCGGAGGGAGTTCAAAGGCAATGCCAACCACCGGGTTCACTCCAGGAGGTGTTCCCAAGGGACTCACGCCTCCGTGCCGCGCAATGACGTCCAGTAGCCGCTCGCAAAACGACTGCGTCACCAGCATGCGTGTGGGGAGGATCAAGACCACTGGGGTGCCGGCCAGGCGTGGCAGGACACCATGCACCAGGTTCGCCAGGGCCTTGTCTAACAACCAATCCGGGTCGCCCCCTGCATGGGAGCCCCACGGATGCTCCGCCTCAAGAAACGCCTGCATCGGCAGGCGGTGCGCCGGCAGCCGGACTTCTCTCCTCGAAGACAGGGAGCGGCCCCTCGCCCCGTCCGCTCCGCTACCCGCAGCCGACGACGGACGCGCGGACCGGGTGAGCTGTGCAGTGGTGGCGTCCGGAAAGAGGCGAAGAAAGAGCACTGTCGGTTTCCGTGACTGTTGGTGTGCCAACTGCACGTAGTGGAGAAGCGAGTCACATAGGGGCGCGACATCATCGCTCCGCGTCCACGTCCACATGGGTGGCAGGCTCAGCTGCAGGCACGCGTTATGTGGAGAGGCTGTCGACACATGGCTGGTCGCGGGTGATTGCCTCGTTTCCCTCGGAGGGCAGAGAATCTTGGACAAGGTGAGGGCCCGTAGGATGGGGCTCGTGTGGAAGCGCCGCACAGTTTCAGACCTTGCGGTGCAGGGTACGGTTACGGAATAGTGACGCATCTCTTGTTAGGAAACGGTGGCTAACGGGAGACACAGACTTCTCCCTTTGGTGCGCTCTCGCGAGATGCGTGGGCTGGTAGAAAGCAATTTTGCAAATTAAATAAAGAAGGCACCAGTGAATCAAAGTAAAAAGAATGTTGAGGCAAGGCCGTTCGCTTAATCGATGGACCATTCCATTCACATCAGCTCGGGGTAATGAGTTCTAGTCGCTTTGTCAGCCATGTTTCGCATATCGTTCAAAAGCGGATGAGGCTGTTCGCGTTGCGAATCAAACTGTCTGCTTGCTGTGGATGGTTTAACGTGTGTATGTGAAGATTTGGAACGGCTGCTGGCAAAGGCATTCCACGTACTTTACAGTTCTTTTGGTTTATTTCCGCGCACTTGAGAGGACTTACAACCTACGTCCCTCGCTTCCTTCCTTCCCTGACCGGGCGATCACCATTGTCTGTTGTCGCCAGGGGCCTGGCCGCGAATGAGCTGGTGGCCGCCACGTCCAGATTCTTTGGATACCACGCCTTCTCCCTTGAGGTGCTTGGCAAACTCATGGCGGGCTTTCAAGGCGGCCAGACGACGCTGGGCCGCCGACTTCGCAGTCGACGACGCGGGCGACCCTCCCTGCCCGGTGGCAGCAGCTGAGGGCGTAGACGACAGAGGCTGCGAGCGGGAGCCCACCATTCCCGCCTCTTGCAGCTGGCGTCGCAGTGCGTGGCCGTCAATGACGACGGTATTCTTCTGCCGATTCCCTTGCTCATCGGCATCTTCGGTGGTTTCGTGGAGTTGCTGGCGCAGACGTTCCAAGTAGCTATCCACCGACGTGTGCGAGACACCGTCGTACTTCGGGATCGAGGAAGTGGACGGCGGCGCAGACCCACCCTCGCTCCGGGCGAGCAACCGCTCCTCAGCGTACTCGGTGAGCTGCACCGCCTCGTTCAGGTGCCTCATGTGCTCTGTTTCCACTGTCGCAAACATCACCTCAATGCGGTAGTCCTTCGAGACGCGCGTGGCGTACTCGAACGCATGAAAGGGCTGATGCGTCTGCTTGTAGCCCATGGCGTACTCGGACAAGCAAGGCTCCGAGATGACGAACAGGCTGCGTGGGTTCATGTGAAGGCGGGGGTACCATGGACAGTCCACGTGTTGCATGTGCATGACCGTGGTGGAGACGAGGTTGAGAATGCCCACATAGGAGCCTATCGCTCGTGGCTTGCGGTGGACCGGGTACCCAGAGAAGTTTCCCACCATCTCACTGACCTGAATCACATTCGGGGGAGAGGGAATCAAACCAAGGAAGAAGAGGCGGTAGAGCACCTTCTGCAACGCTGGTGCGCGATGTATGGGAAAGGCGAGCGTGTCTTTGCCTGGCACGCCAAGCTCCGTTTCGTACAAATTCACACAGTACCGCGTCTCTTCAGCAATGTACGCAGCGCGGGGGTCTTGCAAGAGGTGCAAGAGCTCCTCCGCGACGGCGGCCTCCTCGGCGCGGGAGATTATTCCCTGATAGCCCACCAGTCCCTTAATAAACAGTTTGCGCAGGCCGTAGACACTGCGCGGTGGTCCGACACTCGCGGGGGTGGGCTCCAACAGCTCACCCTCGAGCATGTTGGTATAGGCACCTTCATCGTGGTGCTTGCGTCGCCGCACATCGTCAAGGACTTCGTGTTCACCACGCGCCTGGGCGTCAGCACCGGCCGCGGCGTACTCGCCCATGACATGAGAAAGTCCCTCCGTTGGCGCCGTTGAGGTGCCCACATTCGTCTCTGCAGTTGTTGCCGCTGCTTGCCTCCGTCGTCGTGCGACGCCCCACGAGTTCAAGCGCTGCCGGCTCTCCAGCTCCTGAGCGCCAAAGGTGCTATTATACAAGGCAGAGTCGCGCGGGATGGTCGTCCAGCCTTCTTGGCCGTGGTACTCGCTTGCGGGCATTCCACCCAAGTCAATGTCGTTCTCTCCGCCGTCGGTGAACTCCACCACGGAGGCGGCTTGTTCTTCCAGCGCCTGTCTCAGCATGCGCTGTCGCAGCGCTGGGGAAGGCCGCACCGGTTCCAGCGCATGCGCATCAATGCCATCGTAGAAGCCATACTTCTTCGGCAATGGGGAAAGCAGTGACGCTGGTGCGGTCATGTCCGACACGCCCTTATCCTCCTGACGAAACTGCTGGCGCCGGAATCGCTGGCGCTGAGACGTCGCACCACTCCCCGAGTCTTCAGCGGTTGCCTGATGGTGGCTGGATGTGTGGCTCGTTGCATCGGGGAAGGGTGATGCGCCGTGCTCCTGGCCACCCTGGATCACGCGTCCTACTGATTGCCGCGCGGACCTACTGCACTGGGGAGGGATAAACGAATGCTTCAGAGGACGCTGCTGTCCCGCGCGAGCGGTAGGGTCACCAGAACTCGACGGGGTGCCATGAACGAATTGACGGTGCCGCCGCGGCGGTGCACCTGCCGCTCGCACGACGGTCCCTCGCACATCTTGTGGAGGGCTCACTTTGAAAAAGGTGGTCGTCCCTCTTCGAAGCATTCGGTTCTCCTATTCGACGACTGCTCTTTTTTTTTTTTTTGAAGGAGTCTAAAAGAGAACGTAACGATTCTTTTGCGGATTTGGAACTGGTCTTGAGTCGAAGAGGAAGGGGTCGGAGTAACGAGAAAGAAGTTGACCAAAGGATAACATTGCTTTCGGCAGTCATGTCTTCTTTCATTTTCTTTTTTCTTCTAGCACCAACCAGCACGGCATCCCCGATGAAGCGGACTTGGCTTTAGTCGCAGAGGACACTTTCTTTCCGTGAGGTTGGATAATTCACCTTCACGTTTTTGTTGGGAGTTCGAAATATTCAGTTTCACAAGTGCCTAACAAGGCATCCCTCGTAGAGAGGGGTGTGTGAAACGGCACTTGCACCAAAGAGGAAGTTCTTCACAACCGCACCTGTGGTGCACCGTGGTTGAGACGCGTAGCCACATCAAAGCAAGAAAAAGAGAGAGAGGAGAAAAAAGAAAAAGAAAAGAAAAAAAAACGATGGCGCACCACGTCATTACTCCATCGGGAAGTTCTAATGGAAACGCATCATTCGCTCACAGAGAGTTTTGGGAGGAAGGGAAAAAGGTAAGAGAGCGAAGGCAGCAACACAACTAAGCATCATAAGTGGTCGATAAGTCGGTTTGAGGGGGGGGGGGACGCTCCATCGCTTTCGTACGGTTCGGCTCGCATGGGGCGACCAATGAATCGCATTTTTAAAAAAAAACTTTAAAAAAGCACACTGCCACACAACGGCGGCAAAAAAAAAAAAAAAAAGCAACGTGGCCACATCGACGAAACGCACAACCCGTGCTGCTTAGACGAGCCGCGCGAGCAACATCAAGGTGCACGCACTGTGTGATACAGAGGCTCGCTTCCCTGGCAATCACCTCTCCACTCTCTGTGACCGCACGTGAGCATTTTCTGTGGAGTCTGCTTCCACCTCCGCTCACAGCTTGATCGCGAGCTCGTGTCCCTGCAGAATCGCCAGCTTCGCGTCCAGCCTCTTGGTAAAGTTGCACCCGCCAATGGAGTGAACATTTGGCTTTCCGTTCAACACATTCAGCAACGTCTTGTTCGACTCCTGTCCTGTACACAGCACAATCGAGTCGACGGGCAGCTGAAACACCTCTCCGTCCCTTTCGTACGTGAGCACCTTGCCATCAAAGTTCTTGTACTCGACGCCGGCAACCTCCTTCACTCCGGCAAAGCGGAGCTCGATGCGGTGAATCCAGCCTGTCGTAGGGCCGAGCTTAGCGCCGACCTTGCCTTTGGAGCGCTGGAAGAGCGTGACTTGCCGAGCGGCCTTCTCTGGCTTCGGTTTCTGAATACCGCCAGGGTTCTTGATGTCCGGTTGAATGCCCCACTTCTCTTGGAATTCAGCGACGTCCTGACGGCCGTGCATGGCATCATTGGAGGTCTGCGCGAAGCGAGCCTCGTTGTTTGTGGAGTGAGTAGCCGGGTTCACGAGAAACTCCGCCATGTCGAAGCCGATGCCTCCCGCACCAATGACGGCGACGCGACGGCCTACCTTTTCAGGGTGGGCCAAGGCCTCTGTGTAGGAGAACACATTGTCGTGACCCTCGATGCCTGGAATGATAGAATTCGCCTTGGCTTTGGGGTTGCACCCCGTGGCGACGACAATCTCATCGAAGCTGCCCGACGCGAGGAGCTCTGGCGTCGCTTCCGTGTTCATGTGCACAGTCACGTTGGGCATCGCGGCCAGTGCCGAGGTCCAATACTTGATGCTGCTCTGGAACTCCTCCTTACCAGGGATCAGCTTCGCTAGGTTGAACTGCCCGCCAAGGGTGTTGGTCCTCTCGTACAGCACCACCTCGTGGCCTCGTCGGGCGAGCGTAATGGCCGTCGCCGCGCCTGCGGGACCCCCACCCACCACGGCCACCTTCTTCGCTTGCGCCACCGGTTTCACGGCACGCTCCTCCTCGTAGCACGCCTCCGGGTTGAGCATGCAGCTGGCAATGCGTCCTGTGAAGATGTGGTCCAGACAGGCCTCGTTGCAGGCGATGCACACGTTGATTTGGTCCTCCTTGCCTTCCATCACCTTCTGTACAAAGTACGCGTCGGTCAGGAACGGCCGCGCCATGCCAACCATGTCGGCGTCACCGTTCTCCAGCACCTCCTCCAGCACCGTCGGGTGGTTCATCCGGTTCACGGCGACAATCGGGGTGGTGATGCCCTTCTCGCGAAGGTGGTTGCGGACGGCGCGCGTGGCCCACGTGTAGCCGGCGCGAGGCACCGAGGTGGCGATGGTGGGGATGCGAGCCTCATGCCAGCCGATGCCAGTGTTAATGATGTTCGCACCGTTCTGTGCCACGCGTTCGGCGAGCGCAAAGACCTCCTCCTGCGTGGAGCCATCCGGCACCAGGTCGAGGAGGGAGACGCGAAAGACAATGAGGAAATCATCTCCCACCGCGGCACGAACGGCCTTGAGAACCTCAACCGGAAAACGAATGCGATTCTCGAAGGAACCACCATAATCGTCCGTGCGTTGGTTGGTGTGGCTCGCACAGAACTGGTTCAGCAGGTAGCCTTCGGAGCCCATGATCTCGACACCGTCAAAGCCAGCATCCTTGGCCACCGTCGCCAGCCGGGCGAAATCCTCCACTGTTTTCTTGATGAGGTCCACCGACATCGCTGTCGGCACCATGCGGGTTTGCGAGATGGGGCTCAGGATCGGCGACGGCGCGACGCACTGGTCACCATTGGCATAACGGCCCGGATGCAGCATTTGGAGCACAATGTGCCCGCCGCCTGCGTGCACCGCGTCCGACACGCGCCGCAGCTCCTGGGCATCCTTCGACGTCTTCAGCACGGTCTCCCCGGGATGCAGAAGGCCCTCCTCGCTCGGGCTGAAGCCGCCCGTGATGATGAGACCCGCGCCGCCCTTGGAACGGTCAGCGTAGAAGCGGGCAAGGCGTTCGTAGGTGTTGCCCGGCGGGGCGCCACCGGTCATCTTGGCGTTCAGAGGGCCCTCGAGGCCGGTGTGCATGCTTCCCATCACGACGCGGTTGCGCAGCTTGGTGAAGCCAAAGTCAAGAGGCTCCAGAATCTTGGGGTACTTCTTCATGGTGAACGCTGCTGAATTGGCGTTAGTGGGGAGAGAAAAAAGGAAAGAGAAAGTTTTGTTTCCTCACAATGAAGCCGATACTACGGAGGAAGAAGAGAAATCACTAGAAACAAATAAAGTCAGAGTGCCGGAAGGCTGGCAACAAGGGAGAATGGAAGAAGGCGTTTGGAGTGATGTGGAGTGGTAATTACTACCTACAGAGCGAGTTCTCGAAACGTGACCAGGCGACAGGCGGAACGGATAATTATGGAAAGTTGATCGCATTCCTGGCGGAAGAGCGTCTGTACGTGCCAGAAAGAGCCTCCTGCTACTCGCCCTGGTATCCCTCAGCCTCGCATCTTTTGTAACGACAGCGTCAACGCTTTGCAGGCGTGAATTCTACTTGCGTTCTCGGTACCGTAAATCGCTTCATAGAGCACACTCGTTTTTCCCGATTTACTCGTCGTCGTTTCGTACGGGGCGCGAACAAAGAGGCGGCGCTCCTTGACGCTGTGAGCCAATAATAATAATTGAATTTGTGGGCATCTCTCTCGATGGGGGAAGTTTTTTTTTTTTTTAAGGAAGCGATCCACGCAAGACGCTACCCGTCTACGCCGTCGTTGCTGGAGGGGGCTTCGCCGAGATGGTCAACGCGTGAATCTCGCCCGAGAGCAGCTCCTTTTCAAAGAGGTTGTTCACCATACGGTGTCGCTCTAGCAGTGGCACACCTGTGAACGCAGGTGATACGATGCGAACATTGTATTTACCCTCGTCTGCGCTAATGACGTCCACATCGAGCTCCACGGGCTTGAGAGCGTCGGTGATGCGGTCGCGAATGAGGCCTTCCATGTTTTTTGTAATAAATCGGTAGGGCCCCTTTGGTTCAGGTTTCTTCTGAATGACGGCTTTGCAGCAAGTGACGTTCTTTCCTAGGAAACTAAAGGGAAAGACAAAATCATGTGAGCGCCGGTTGGTAAGGCAGGGAGCAATGGTTTGTGTGTGTGTGAGAAGGACCAAGTACATGACGGAAGGAATACGAACGTAAACAGGTATGCAACCACTGGGGAATCTGCACGAACAGCACTCCGTGGTGCCCCTCTTCCTCAGAAATCAACGGAGATGCTTTCATTCATTCTCTTCGTCGCGCGAAGTTGAAGGTGGATTCTTTTTTCATTCGTTGTTCTTTTGGCAGGCTTCAAGGGTAGGCGCCCTGCGGCACATGCGAAGAAGAGGAAAATCTGTGAATAGCGGGAAGTAACGGTTTAGCTTGTGAAGAGGCTCGTAAACTCGGACGCTTGCAGAGACGCCACCGCCTCTGCGACAGCCGGGTTGGCCTCCGTTGGCTCCCGGGTGTGGTCATCCACGTGTTGTATGCCTGACACTCGGGTGCGTCGCTTGACCTCGGTCCACGTCTGCGCGCGCCTCGGAGCATCCGAGCCGGCGGCCGTCGTGAAGCGCACGAGCTGCTGCGAGGGGATCACCACCGCGACGGCTGCGTCCGCTCCTGTCACGCGGTCAACGGTGTGAGGGGAGCGCATGAAGGCATGGATGTAGTAGTCTCTCTGGTCAAACGACGTCGCACGTACCTGGGTGCACTTAGGCTCGAGAGAGAGAAGGGCAAGGCTGCCGAGCAGCATCAGAAAGTCCTTTTCCGTTGCCACTGTCGCTTTGTGTTTTAGTTTGGACAGGAGCTCGCGATGATGCTGCACAACGTCCATGACACCATGCGCTTCACTCCAAACGGGCATCGGCAGGGACTCTCGCCACGCATCGACGGTGCATCTTGTGATACCCGCGTGATGTAACACCTGGCAGATCGCCGACACCACCTCGGTGAAAAGGAGTGGTGGGAGCACAACGTCCTGTGGCGCACCTTTGTGTGCAGCTCTGGCACGCGTCGTCATGAGCTGCAAGAGCATGGTGGCCAACATGCGCACGTCTGCCACGGTGTGTGCTTGGAATAAGATGAGCTGTCGCATCGCTAGAGAATGGGCGACGACCTTCCGGAAAGGTGCAAGGGCCGCGGGCGGAACACTCCCAGCGGCCTCGGCAGTCCCCTCGGAGTCGCTTTCTGCTCCCTCACTAACTGCTGTCTCCAGCGCCATCGCCAGAGCGTGGTAGCCCATAATAGAGAGCAACGTGGACTTGTGCGAGACGGACGGCAGGCGGGCGTATGTGCCAGCGGCAGTCATCGCCACGACGCCTGCGGCCTCGAGGAAGGACAGATACAGATGCGCTGCGGGCGGCGACACGCCACGGAGCCGTCTCTTCAGCTCCCCGTGCAGCTCTGACACACGGACTTCATACTGCTCGTCCGGCCCGTGTCCCTGGTCACTGTTTGACGTACCGCCCGCAGTAGCGACGCGGTGAAGTTCCCGCCGCTCCTTTCCATCCCGTTCGCGCAGAAGCGCCGCATTCTCGCTATCCGCCAGCAGTTCATCGGAAGAGGTGAAGTGGTGAGAGAGGATGGGACTCACACCCGCTTCCTCGCCGTCCACCTCGCCAGGCTCCGTGGTACCACCAAAGGCGTTATCAGAGGTCGGTTCGTCTTCGTTGTCCATGAGGTACGCGTAATCGTTGAAGTCATCGTCGTGCTCAACAGGACCTCGTTCCTCTCGGGGAGACGCCTGCGGTAGTGGTGGTGCCCCAACTTCTGTGCTCCGGGACTCCGTTTCGGTAGTGCCGGAAGCGTTCTTGTGAGAGCTGGTAAGCAGTCCCGACACCAGTGTCTGAGCTGTTGGGGAGTCAAGCAGAGAGTGCAGCGTAACGGGGACGCGAAATGGGTCTGGCGTTTCGAGCGCCAGCGCGAGGAGGTGGTCGAGCGCGACGGCCAGGCACCGGTGCATGCGATGGTCACTCTTGACACGAGACGGAATGTTGTCATGGGTGCCCGTGCCTCCTGGGATGCCCTCTTCTTCCTCAGAGCCCTCTTGTGCAACAGCCATCGCAGTCGGGTCTAGTTCATCCGCCATCACAAACCACGCAAGCGACCCAGAACCGAACACAGGTGGTGGGACGGAGGCGCGATTCCTCTTCTCTGTTTCACGCGCCACGTCCGCAGCGTCGCCCGCGTTGCGGGCTGCGAGAAGCACGTTCAACGCATCCCCGGACGGCAGACCTGACCACATGAGCATGACCAGGATTTTTCCCCACGCATCGTCTGAAGAGAGGTAATCGAGGAGCCGTGAGTCCAATGAATCCTTGCCCAGCAACAGGAGGGCCCCTGCCGCTGGGGTGCTGTGTAGGAGGCTTTGCACCGCCAGCTTGGCGCAGTATGCCCCCACGATGGGGCGAGCATGGGGCAGTATATCCGTCGTGACGCACGACACAACGAGGTTTTCGTTTGTCTTGCCATTGACGCTCCTCTCACCTGTCTCTCCTATCGTTGCCAGTCGCTGCAATGCCTTGAGAAGCACAAAGAAGGAAACCTTCCTCGTCGATACGGTTGACTGTGTGTTGATCGCGCCTGCTTCCTTGGTGAGAAGGGGAGGTGCATCCTTCTCACACACGTCGTTGCCGCCCGTCTGCAGCCCTTCCGCTGGTAGAGGGACCTGAACATGTGCGCGGGTGATGGCGAGCACCGCGCGCTGCATCCTCGTGAACGCGGCGTGAACCTCATCACTTGCCTCTGGCGTCGCACCCGCGAGTGTGGGGGAGACGGCGCCACAGCCAGCCACAAATGTGTGCGGCGGGTACTCGATATCCTTGGCCGCGCGGTCGACTGGTTGGGTAAACCGTCTGTGGGGATGTTGTTGGTGTCGTGCCGCCGAGTCGGCATTACCCAGTCTCTCGGGGGAGGAGTTGGCGGTCTGAGAGGAGGACGGGGAGAGAACCCTCGTGACCAGGTGGTTCACTCGTTTCTGATGACTGGAACCTCCCAGGTGAGTTGTGGTCCCGTCATTGTCGTCGTCAAGGCTCTCCCACAGTCCATCGATGTCGTCAGGGATGGTCACCAGCGTTGGGTGCCCAGCAAGATGAGCCCGCCACCTCGCGAGGGCTGTCTCACGGCCCATGCTTGTCACAGCCAGCGCCTCGCACAGCTTCCCCGAGGGCGTGTGCGCCGCGCTTTCCAACGCAAACAGGGTGAAGAGTGTGGGAACAGGGCTGTCGCCTCCGTTAAAGACGTGTGGGAATTTCTCGAACCCTTCTCTGTGGAGGCGCCGCCAGAGGTCCGCCGCGACGAGAGGGCGATGGGCCGCCGACGGATTGAAAGCCCCTGCGAACTCAAACGTGCTAGAAACAGCATTAAAGACAAACAAAGCCCAGTCGCGAACCTCGCTGGACAGGTTGCTCGTACCGTCCGAGTTGTCTGAGGGGACCGCTGTGCTTTGCACCAAGACCCCCATACACGTCACGAATCGATTGCGCAGCGCTTCCATTTCACCCTCGTACGTCGTGTGGGCCATTCCATCCAATGACACGTCTGAAGCAGCTTGTTGCCCTGCCGCCGCAGACTTTCCTGCACGGGGAAGTGTACGCAGTTTTTTGGCCTGGGCATTCAGCATGCCGGCGGCGGTCGCCAGCCCACACAGTGTCAGCCAAGCCTCCCCTTCCGCCGACGGCTGCGCCGCTGGCTGGCATGCCATGGGCACGAAGGAATGGTGAAAGAGATCCTGCACAAACTGATCATGCGACCACTCCCCCGGTACGGTACGTCTGTCCATCTCCATCTTGTTACCTCCCCCCGCGCGTGTCTGCGTACGGCGGGGCAACGCTGACGTGACGGCAGAGAGCTGCACGACCCGCGGGAGGAGAGGGCAAGTGATGTTGTACTTGCATTCCCCGCTCGCGAGGGTCTCGCAGGCAACGGCCTGTAAGGCCATCTGATAGTCGTTCTGTTGTCCGCGCGGATAAAACAGCTCTGGTGTCAACAAGTCAAGCGAACCATCGCCTTGAGCCTCCCGAGAACGAGACAGCAGCGCGGCCATCACGCCTGCTTTATACGCCTCCGTCCGTTGTCGCGTTTCCGCGGCGGTATGGCTTGCCTCAAACTGCCGAGTGGCATCGTTGAACAGCGCGGGCAGTGCGCGTGGCCCCAACGTATTCAGCTCTAGCGGCACCTGATCTGGGTTGAGGAACCACCAGAGACGAAACAACGTGAGGACAAGGTCAGAGCCATCCCCGAGCGCACGCCATTTAGCCAGAAACTCCAATCCAACGTGAAAGGAGAAGGGCGACGCAACAAGCAACCGCGCGAGGCAAACTTCGAGGGCCTCACGCACTGGGACGTGCAGCCCCGAGAGAGTGTCTAGGTACGGATAGGTGGCGTAGGCAGGATGTGCGGACAGCAGGGTGGGGAGCTCGTGGTGCAACAAGGAAGAGTGGTTTTCCCGTTCATGCTGAATGGTAAAGAAAGCAGTGAGGAACGCCTGCTCGCAGACGGCACGAAGGAAGGCTCCGTCGCGGAGAAGGTGCCTGCCCCCTGGATTACGGTGCCTATCGACCATGCCTTGCGGTTCCGTCGCCGCAAAGGCCTCCGCAACCTCTGTCAGTACCCTCACCAGGACTCTGGCTGCGTCCATTGCCGTATTCACGCTGCGACCGCTGAGAGGACGATGGCCACGGATGCTCTGCGAGGAAGCTTCTGTCGTTTCCAATGACACGCCATGACGCGCAAAGACGGCGTCAAAAATTCCATCCCCGCGGGGTTTCTCGAGAGTCAACTTTGCCGTCTCCAAATTCGGAAACACGTGCTGCGGGAAGTGCGCCGTGTCTCGCGGCGACGGACCACTAGTGGCGCCTGCAGAAATCAGTCCCGCCACCAGAGTCGAGCAATGGGGAGCGGTCCTTGCGTCACCGACTTTGGTTGTTGGCAGGTCCTCTTGACTGGCGCGCCGTTCTTCCACCACCTTGCGAAATACCTCTGCAAAGTCCGTTACGGGGGCCTCTGGTGCCTGGGGTGCACGTGCCGACGCAAGGGACCGTCGTTGGGGTTGTGCCACAGCGAAAGCTTGGTGTGTCAGTGAATGGGTCGCGGTCCTCGAGCGCCTTGTAAGAGACGCGCAGAGGCCCTGCCGAAGGCATTCCGTGCACGACCTCCGCAGTCGCATAAGGAGCAGTTAAATACGACTACCACAAAAGTTTTTACCCCCGTTTGTTGTGTAGCGCCAGATAAGTTACGTTTCCTTCTTTTCTAGCTTGAGGCTTTCGGTCGTCATCGCAGGACAACCCGACGCGAAGCCAACGTTCAGAGAGAAGGCGGAGAGAAATTCATTAACGCGAAGGTTAATTTACACAGGGACGTTTGCCACAGATGGGTCCCTCTGTCGAAGCCCGCTTACCTCTTGTCTCAAGCCAAAAGGTCCGTCGGAGGACTGATTCTGTGATGAATACACCACTACCACCAGAGACCGTGGGTTGGTATAGGTGGAAAGGTTCCATACGGTGAGCCACATGACGAATCGTTAATCAGCGCTGTTCTCCTTACATGCGTGTTGTTGTTGTTTTTTTTTTTGTTGTTGTTGTTGCTGTTATTCCTGTGGGTGTGTTTGTATGTGGGTGTGCTTGTGGGAGTGCCAGCGTGATAGACAGCTGTGTGGATGTCATCACCAAGGAAATGGCAAGCGGGAACAGAAGATGGATGACGATGGAAGGTTGCAATCTACGTCGGCGGCGGCGGAAAGGCCGTTGTGCGATGAACATAAAAAGGAATTGTAACACAAAGAGGAAAGAGACATGTACAGAGATGTGACAAGAGAAAGGAGAAGAAAACAAACAGACAGACTGTAAAGAGAGGTGATCCGTCGCGAAAAGGGTGAAAACATAGAAGAAGAGGGGGTGGGATCGTGCCAGGCAGATTTGCACGACCCATCATGACACGTGCGAGGAAGGTGCCAGTGAGGGGAAAAGGAAAACGCAGAGCAGCACAAAGCAATCGAAAGCGTCAACATGTCTACTTGAGTGGGAAAGGGGGATCAGTGGCCATGTCACACACACACACACACACACACACACTATTTCTCAGGCGTCACCTAAAGTTGACAGGATGGGAAAATGAGGTGAAGTGGTGTGTAACAGTGCTGTTGATTCAATGACAAAGGGGAGAAACATCAAGTGATACACAAAGAGATGATGTAACAAAGAAGAAAACGAAGGCATGGAGCATTTCATCACATTGCAAGCGTGAACGACGCCAGCACAGCGAGAGGAAAGATTCTTCACGAGAACACAAAGAGCAGACATACCAAACGATTCCACCAGTACGTGCCCATCCACGCCACGTCTTTCCCCTTCGTTTCCTGAGGCGCCGGAAATGCCCCGCAACGGGTCCTCCCTAACAGCAGTGCTGCGTGCCCTTCATTCGGCGTGCTGCAACCATTCAGGTTTATTGAACGACGGAGTTGCGCCGGCTTCCTACCCCCTTTGAGGAGGCAGCGCTCACGAAAGAGGACGATTTACCGTGTGCGGTGGCGGTGTCTCGGACCCCACGCGGCCGATCCTCCGCCGTGCTCAGCGTCGTGGAGAGCGACGCGGACTTGGGGGTGGCCTTCACTGTCACTGGTGACGCGGAGCTGGGCGTCTTGCGCAGCGGCCGCTGGGAGGACGAGAGGGAACCTGGCTCCGCTGTCGTGGGTGTGGTGCGCGGCCGCACGCGGGGCGTCTGCGCACCGCGCGTACTACCCTTGCTCTCCGAGTCCACCATGTCATCCTCCACATCTGCCGCCCCTCCAGCCGCCGCACTCTTCTCGGCCCGCAGCCTTCGCATCTCGTGGGCGACGGCTGTGAACTTGACGTAATTGGTGGTGGGCACAATATAGCTGTGCTGGGCGAGAAACGACGTGATGGTCGTCGCGGTGCTGGGACGAGGAGGCAATGCGGCGTTGAGGGTGGGTAGATGAGCCGCCGTAGAGGCCGAGGTGGGTCGGGTGGAGCGCTTGATCAGGTTGCGTTGAGACGACAGCCGTTCGTGAACGCTCTGTCGACGTGCCAGCGACTCTCGCCGCATGGCAACGTTCTCTGTGGATGGCCTCGGGCCACCACTTTCTCTCCCGTGGGGCGGTGGCTGAGCTGTTTCGCTCGCACGTTGCGCATCGTCCTCCTCCCCCTCAGCCGTTGCCACCGAATCATTGGCGTCCTCACTGGCCTCTGCGTCCAATGGTGACGACGCTGGTGAGCCGGGCGGCGACAGGTCCAAGGGCTTGCTCGCCGCTGCCGCCTCTCGGGCGCGCGCCATGAGAAGCGTGTGCACGCGCTCCATGAACTCCGTAAGCAAGGCCTTGACCACGTAAAGCTCCCGATCCTGACGGTTGCTCACAAAGTCGTGAACCAAGATCGCGTTGTGACGGTTCATGTAGACAGAGGCTGGTGCGTTCTCGATAATGACGCAGCGGTCCATGGAGCGACCGAGGCGGCAGAGCTCTTTGGTGTAATCCATGTTGCTATACCACCGAATATCGCGGAAGATAAGCTGGTCAAAGATGTCGCCATTGGGGTCCAGTCGCGCGACTACAGGCCGCGCGTACGCCTCCACGCTTGCCGTCCACAGCACCATCTCTAGCCGGAGGCCTGGGTAATCGAGGTCCGCATCGGCGCTGGTGCACGATGCGGTAGGGGCCTTAGCCGCAATGCCCGAGTACTTGAAGGCGTCCCCGTACAGGCGCTCTGTCGTGGCAGCAGACCCTGTTTTGCCCGGCACCACCTTGTACAGAGGGTGGGGATAGAGCGAGCGAAGGTATTTGAGCACTTGGATAGCACCGGGGCGTAGCAAGGCGGGCCCCATCCTGTGGTTGTTGCACAGTGTCTCGTCCAAGTCAAAGACGATGGTGACGGTGCGCTCCTTCTCCGCTGGGCTGGCCAGCAGTGGGATGAGGACTTGCCTGACGACAGCTGTGGTCGGGGAGGAAGTACCTGGGGCAGCCGCAGCGCTCGCAGGGCCATCTGCCTTGGTGGGCTTCCCTCGTGGAGACGTGGGGCTGACAGATTTCCGCGCGCCTGCCGTCACCGCCGCCGGTTGGGCCGCAGGGGTGGTGGACAGCGCGCCTGAGGATTTGCCAGGTGACAGCTTCCGGTTGGCGCTGCCTGCGGTGGCGCTCGTGCTGGTTGTACCTCGTGGTGTCAAGGGTGCAGCACGGTTGTTTGCAGCGTGGCTGGGCGACGTGGAGTCTGCTGCTGGGTCGGCAACAGGGCGGCGAGCTGTCAGCACACTGCGAGATGTGGCCGCTCCTTCCACTTCAACCGCCGTGGTACTGTCGCCTGCCCCATCCCCTGGTGAGGCAGGGGTGCGCTTCTTTGAAGCAGAGCCTTTGGGGCGTGTCAATGATGCCGTCGCCTTCGTCTCCGCGCTCGCGGCCGTCACCGAAAGACCCTCTGCGGGAGCATCGCTGGAGATGGGAGTGGCACCTGTACTGCCACCCCGCGCTCCCGGTGGCTTTGACTTTCCCCGCCTGGCGGATGCGGCGGAATTGGTAGTCGACTCTTCGGACAGGTTTGGCGTGTCCCGGCTTGGTGCGGTGGCTGTCGACGACGCCACAGACGGCGACTCCTTCTTTCGCCGAAGCGAAGCTGCCTTGGGGGTGCTGCCCTCAACAGCGACGACACCATTGGCATCACCGGCCTTGACCTTCACTCGCGCCCGCTCACCTGTAGTAGCACTTTGGACTAACACTGCGGGCGACGTCATGGTGAGCAGTGGCGAAGCGGCGTCGCTGAACGCTGGCCGTGGCCCTTTGTCGTTGACCGGGGGCACGTATGGGGTCGGTGTCAGGATTTTTTCCTCGGTGGTGATCCAGTCGGTCGATGTACTCGGCTCCCTTCCCGTCGCACCGCTGTTGCCGTCTGAGCCACTCATCAACTGAGAAGTGGACTTGGTCATGCGGGAGGTAGACCGGTTGGTAGGTCCCTCCTTGCGGATTTGTGGGTTCCCTGGTACGGTACCCTTGGTGGTAGCCGCGGACACAGGTGAGGGTAGCGAAGTGCCTACGGACACCAACGACGCCTCTTCACCGGGTAGCGACATACCAGCGCTGCCCAGGCCATCGTTCTCTGTTGGCGACGGCGCAGTGGAATACATCGGGGAGCCGTTACGCGAGGTGATCGGAGGGCTGTGCTGGCCGCTGGTGCACCGGCTTGAGGTAGAGCTGCGGCGGCGTAGGTCGTACGAGGAGCGAAGCTTGCGCACCGACGGGTTCAGACGCCGGCGGCGCTTCTCACGCTCCAGTCGCTGCTCCGTCTGAATGCGGAGCCGCTGCTTCGGTGAGAGTGGGCTGTGTCCTGTGAGGTCCGAGAGTCCGCCCTGGCGCACCGTCTCCTCGAGCAGCAGGGAGAACTCGTCCTCATCCGGGGCAGCCTCGTCGTGCTGATCCATGTCTGACGGGGTGTAGCTTGACGGTCCCGGGAAGGAGTCGAATGTGATGCTATTGTCCCCAGCAGGTAGACCGAGAGTCACGCGGTTTGCCCGTCCAGAGACGTTGTTCGTGCTGAGCGACGCCGCTGCGTGGCTGCTAGTAGAGGGCGTGGCAGCGCCGGCAAGCGCAGAAGTTAGCTGAGCGGGCTCCTCTGCGTCGCTGTCCATGTCCTCGTAGCTGCCGTTGCTGTGGCTGCCTTCATGCCCGCTATGCTCGGTGTTGCGGTGGCCTCGTCTGGCGCATGGAGGCGGTGCCGGGGCTGGGGAAAGCACATCGGAGGCACCCTGGGAATCATTTCCGACCGCCTTGTAGCGGTTATCCGTCCCAGGGGCGGACGGGGAGCCGCTCTCCCGTGCATCACTAGTGTTCGCTGTAGATGACGTGGCAAGGACGCGCGGCAGTGGGCTCCCATCGCCGATCGCGATCGGTGCAACGATGGTGGCATCCACTGCTGCCACAGTGTCTTCCTTGTTTTCGTCACATTTCTCTCCAGCGTTAACGGTGTCCGCACCTTCGACCGATGGGGTGGCTGATGGTTGACGCTCCGCGCTAGCGCGCGAGCGCACCGAGGGTGGCATGGCCACCCACACCATCGCACTCGCACGCGGACTTGCCTGTCCATCTTCGTTTCCGCTTTCCTCAAGTAACAATGCAGACGACGCCTCCTTTGAGCCGTTCCGTTGAGAGGTGCGGGACCGCGGCGTGGTGTTCCCCAAGGACGGGCGTGGGGTCTGCTTGACCGGGGTGTGACGGTGTGAATTCACGCCGCTGCCAGTGCCGCCACCGCTACCATCCCCTGCTGCACCCTCTGCCTGGGTCCCTTCGACGCTTGCGGGGACCTCTCCGGCAGCTGGAGCAGCTGCAGTCGCGGAAGCGCGCGTGCGTGGGGTGACGGGCCGCCGCAGTTTGTCGACGGTGCGAGGGGTGCCCACAGGCGTCGCGGGTGGCCTTTTTTCCACGACACTCCGCGGGGTCCATGCGGAGTGGGCAGGCGGGGAAAGAACGACGGCGGGCGCTGGCAGCGGTGCCGGCAGCCCACGCTGTGTCCGCGATAGGCATGAGCTGGGGCTCTCTAGGCCCTCGGTGGTGTCACTGTACATGGCGCTTCGACGCCGTACCTCGTCGTCCCGGTCGTGCGGTGCCGACGATGTTGCGGAGGTCCCCGTTGAGGTGGTGCTAGGTCGCGCCTGTTTGCTAGGCGTGTTGCCCGCGCTCATTTCAAACGGCGGAAAAGTGCTCGGCGTGACGACGGCCGTCCCTGTGTTCGCTGTCGAGAGACTCGCGGAGCGCGGCCGCACTATGTTCTTGGTGGTGCGCGGACTGGGATACTGTTCGGTCTCGTCAGCAGTGGCTTGAAGGTCCTCCGCGCGTAGGGCCACCACATGCACGACTGGCTCAGTCCCGCTTGACGAAACCCCAGGATGCCCTGACACAGGTGACGACGCACCGTTTCTGCTAGCGGAGGTTGCTGCCGCGGCAGCAACCTCGCCGGTCGTATCAGAGAGGCTACTCCGACGTGGGTGCGTGGCAGCGCCTGGGTCACACAGAAGAGAGGCGGTGATGGCCGCCTGCCGCTCCGCCTGCAGCCGTGCTTTCCACTCCTCAGCAGACTCCTCCATGCGGTTAGACGAGCCGCGCCGAGCAGTCTTGCTTTTTTTATTTCGTGAGGAAGCCGGCGAACCCCCTGCCCGTGCGCTGTCTGTCCCGCTAGAGCTCGTGCTCTCGCGCCGCTCGTTCCCTCCACGTGCCCTGGAAGACGCCGTCTGGACGCGTCCGGGCTGCGGCAACAGACCTGCCGTGAGCGAAGCGGACGGGGATAAGGGAGGCAGGTTTCCAGACGATACACTCTGCTTTCGCGCACCACCACGCGCGTCGTTCGTGTCGGAGCGTACCAGACGACTGGCGTGCGGGTTAGTCGGTGTCGCGCTACGTCCACTCGGTGCGGGCCAGCCGGATGCGCGAGGCGTTGTGGCCGACGCGGTAGGGTTGCTTCGGTTTGGTGTAACGCCGCCCGCGCCGTTGTTCAAGGAAGAGATGCTGCTACTTGCCTGAAAGCTTCGCCGGCTGGAGCTCAGTCGTTGGAAGTTGGGGAACGTGCTCGTACTTGCGCCGCTGCCTTGGAGGTCGACCCGAGCGGAGCCCTGTGACTGCGGCGCCGTGCTGTCTGGGGACCCTGAGCCAGCAGCCTTCCGGCGGCTGCTCGCGGTCGGCTGGAGGTAAGCAGGTGTGTCCCGCTTTGAAGCTGCGCGTGCCGATGACGTCGTTGCGGACGAGCCCCGAGGACTTCGGCTCCCCATCGCCGAGTTCGCGTTGGAAGACATGCGTATGCCGTGCGTCGTAGCAGACCGTCTAAGAAACCAGAAGAGATCTCCAAATAACGGAAGTGAGGGGCAGGGTGAGGAAAAAGAAGTACACGTCAATATTCGCGTGCTCTCGTCCTCCAACGGAGTAAGGAGTAAAACAGCCTGTAATTCCTGTGCGCGTCGTAAGTGACGAGGAGGGGTCGAATCAGATCCCAAAACTAACAGGGAAGGTCAGTCACGACCAGTTCGATCAGTGTGGGCACAAGGCGCACAGGAACGCTCTAGAACGGAAAAGACAAGAGAGCTCGAAAAGAAAGCAGTGGGACACGCAGCCACCAGTGACAAGAGGGTCTCCGATGTTCAAAGTGTTAATGAAAGAAATAGATTTATACAAGGAATCAGAGATGAACAGTCAAAGAAAAAAGGGGGGATGAAGGTGTTGTCAATCAAGAAAGTCCGCGATGCAAGTGTTTGCCACACAAAAGACAAAACAGAACGAGTAAAGTGAAGGGGAGAGAGGCAACGATGGAGATACGGTCAAACACGCAACGCGGAACACAAAAGAAAAATGACAATAGAGGCAGTGTAAGGAAGAGTACTAGACTCTCTCTAGTGGAGGAGAGGAAGGATAGGGGAAGGGGAAGGGGGGAGAGCTGACGGCCAACGTTGGCGGCAAACAGATGAGCCAAGGTGAAAACAGAACGAGAAAGGAGGTGGGATTGTGTAAGCACAAAAGACACAAGACGCCACAGCGACGGGGAACCTGGCCCGTTTCAGCGGCTGGGCACCTTCTGCGGAATGGTGGTAGGGTAGGAAGAGGAAAGGCAGAGAGCGCGTCGCATAAAGGTCTTTCCTTGCTCTAATGACAGGATAAGGACAGTAAAGTTCCACGCACCACTCTCTCTCTCTCTCTCGCGCCAGTCTAATAGAAGGGGGGGGGAGTGGAACACAAACCTATCTACACGTGTGCGTTTGAACTGTGCGTGCGTGTTGCGAAGGCGAAGAAGAGGAGTAGGTCAACCAAAGCATGAGTCCGTGGTAAAAGAGATCACGGGGAGATGTGTGATGAAGGACGCGGAGCTGCATCGAAGCTCCCCATGGTGTTGTCATCCTTAGGCAACGCATCCGTTTTGCTAGCAGGCCTCGTCTAGGGCACGTGGATACAGACACGCCACCATGAAGGTGGCACGTTATGAGTTGTGGCGATCCTCTGTTGAGAGCGGCGCAGAAGAGCACCGCTCCATGAAAGCATGTCCAGACTACAGCCGTATTTCTCCTTTCTGGGCACTGAGTGCGTTTTCGATTGTGTGATTGGGGTAAGCGTGGATGAGAGAGAGATAGAGAGAGAACGCTTAAGAGGGAAGTTGTGATCTCGGGAAGGGGAGGGAGAAAGGGGGAGAGAAAAGGGAGCCGATGCGACAAAGGAAGGGGGATAGTAATGTTCGCCAAGATAAAGAAACAGGAGAATCACAGGGTGAGGGAAACAGACAGCTGGGAGAAGTACCCAAGGGGAGAGGCAGCGGCGTAGACACCGGGGAATGGAAAGAAAGAAAAGGGGGATCATACTGTCGAAATGCAAACGGTATATTATGAGGAAGACGGGATATAGATCGGATGAAATGCAGAGAAGCAAGGAGAGAGGGAGAGAGAGAGGAGAACATGGTAAGCGGGCAAGAAAAAACGCGACGGAAGGGAAAAGGTGCCTGTGACGAGGGAGGTGTCGTGGTACGATGCCAGAAGCGTGGTCACAAAAGCGCAGGGGAAGTGAGAAATGATAGCAGCCCGGGGGGCAAAATGCCACAGATCGCGAAGGGGCTCATCTCCTAAAAGGGAACATAGCGCTCGGGGAAAACCATCAGCGATGCGCCGATGTGACGCGTATTTCGTTTCGCTCTTTCGCTCACGTTGAAGTGCATGGATAACTCCGTGCGCTAATCCAGAGAGTCTGCCGTGTGGAGGTTTGATGCTGTCTAGACACTTTGCACACCGACGTGAGGGGAGGTTTCATGGAGCTTCGAAACAAAGTGTAGAGAAGATTCGTTCGACGCGTTTTCGATCTCTACCTACTGCAGGGAGGAGGGCCTCCTAGTGGAAGACACCTCGTGCGGTGGCGAGAAGACAACTTTTAAAAAGGACTCACGAAAACAACGCAAACAAACGGGTGGCGACAACACTTCTCACACCTGTTGCGCTTCTTCCTGTCACAAAACCTGCCCTTCATTCGGTGACCGCCTTTCCGCACACCGACTCTTCTTATTTTTCTTGGGGGGAGGGAGGAAGGAACGTCGTCCCTGCGTTTCTGTGTCAGAGCAGTGGAAGACCGTATATAGATGTTACATGCCCCAGAAGATGAAAAAGAGACAAACGGAGGACGCAAAGAAAAAGAAAAACAGAAAAAAAACAGTGGACCAAACATCCACATGGGGTGGGGGGATGAAGGAGAACCAAAGATGACACAATAGGAGAGGCAGCGAAGTCCATCTCCCGTCAAGCGTTCAACCAGACGAGCTGCGTCATCAAAGAGGAGTGGAGAGGGGGGCCGGGGGGCGAAAGACACCAAGTCAACCGGATACCGTGGGTTACCGACATGAGAAACAGAGTAGCACAAGCGACAAAGCGCAACGGAAATAGAGGGGAAAGCGTAAATAGCGAAAGAAAGAAATGGGTCGCACTTTCGAGGCACAAGTGAAAAAAAAAAATGGAAAGGAGAGAGTGAAGCTACGACAAAGGAAGCAGTCACTCCACTCCGGGTCGCACATCACACAGCGGGTGGTGAATGGGTGCGCGGGGGTGGTCGGAAGGCTTGCTCGCACAAGTCGTCTTCCTCATCCTCATCCGCCGCCCAAGCTTCCTCTTCCTCGTACTCCATGTTGTCGTACGCATCAACACCTTCAGCGTAGCCGTAGCCGCCATGCGCTTCCTGTTGTGCCTGGTATGCCGCGAGCCGCTCATCCTCCGCATAGGTGTAGTACGTGCCTTGCTCATCGTAATACCCCTCTTCGTCGTCGTAGTAGTGGTAGTAGCCGTAGTCATCCCAGAAGCCTTCCTCTTCCCCTTCTTCCTCCCCCTCCTCCTCCGCTCCTTCCGACAGCGCGTATTCACCCATAACGTCGCCGTGCGCATCGGGCATTCTGTGCGACGTGTAGGGGTCGTGGTGCCTCTCATTCCGGAGAACACCGGAAAGGACTCGGCTTGCCTTGACAGCAGACAGCGAAGCAGAGGTGGAGGGGTAGAAGGAGGCCGCTTGGCCATGCACTGGGGCAACAATGGAGCCTGATGGTTGCATCGCAACCGTTCCTGCTGTGGAGTTGTTCCCTCCCTGTGCATGGTCTGTATAGCCGCCCGCGCTGCGTCCGCCACTCCTTCGGTCACCGCTGCCGGCGTGAACAGCGCGTGATGGATCAAGACGCTGGTCCGGCGGCGTCCCCATACCCACCGACACCGCACGCGAGGGGCCCTGCTGTGGCTGCTGCTCCTGAGCAATCGTGTGTTCCTCCGTGCCCATTACATTCAGCTGGCCACGAACAAGTGAGGCTGCCACGTTGATGGCCTCGCGCGCACGCTGCATCATGTTGAAGCCGCTTCTTGTCTTCTGTTGCTGCTGCTGCGGGGGCTGTTCTTGTGTTTGGGTTAGTGGCTGCTTTGCACGCCCCGCGCCTCCCATAGCACGTGTGACCATGCTTGACGCAGCCGACACAGTTTCTGCCGGCTGCTGGTTTACCTCTCCACAAGGTGCCGCCACATCCCTGGGGTGCGGTGCGAGGACGCTGGCTGCGTCACCGCTGAGTTCTCGTGTGTGCCCTGGGTGAAGACGAGAGGCAACATCTGAGTGCGAAACGTGGGAGCGACCGGCAAGTGAGGAGCCGCCGCCCATGGTGCTGGGCCGCTTGAAGAAGCCAGCGGGAGACGCGGAAGGGATCATGGGAGGCGCCAACGGGCTTGGCGGTGTGGCGCCAAGACGGCTAAGCTCCCGGATGGTAGGAGGCGTGCGGGGCTCCGGTGGCGCATGCACGACGCTGAAGAGGCGGCGCTCGCTGGTCCCGTTCGGCGACGACGCCGCACCTTCGCCGATGGCCCCACTTTCTGTGGGCACCTGCGGAGAGGCTGGGGAAAGGCTCCCGCAAGACAGTTGGGAGTGCAGGGGGGTCGCAGGGATGCCGCCCTCTGCCGCCGTGCGTGCCCAGAGGCCCAACCCATTGACTCCTGCGTTCGGGGTGGCAGGCGCATTCACCGTGTAGGCCGCCACGCACGCCGCGCCGCCAGACAGCGGAGGCGGTGGTACAGCGCACAGAGAGGAGCGGAGGTCACTCGGGGCAAGGGCTGTGGTGGGGGTGCCGGAGAGAAAAGACATGGCGGCCAGCGTTGTCGCGGCGTCGTCGTCGGGGTCGCCGCTGCGCCTCTGGCCCATCATGAAGGCCTGCAGAGGGGTGAACATGTTGTGTCGCACCGCCAAGGTCTCCATCCAGCGCACCCAACCTTCCACATCCTTTTCCTCGAGGAGAAGCTCGAAATCCATGAGGTAGAGGAAATCCAGCTCCAGTTTGTTCACCTCCGCCAGTGGGATACCTGCGATCTCCGCGAACACACGGTTCAACCTACGCGAGCTGTACTCATTGTACATCTTTGACGCCGTCAGCAACGAGACAAGGGTCATGCGAAACCAATTGCTCGAGGTGACGCTGCCGTCGCGTGAGGCGCAGTGCGTGGCGAAACGCGAGAGGTAGGCCAGCGCGGCCATAAACACTAGTGGAGCTGACTCTTGATAACGCATCTGGCGGTCGAGGGAAGCCAACAGTCGCTGCACCGCCTCGCTCGGCGGCAGCTGCTCTAAGCGACGTGTGCTAGGGGAAAAGCTCGCCACCATGTGCGGTTGGGCCGTCACGCTGGCGGAAGTTGTCAGGGAGGAGAAGCTGCGAGTAATGTGGAAGCCCACCGATGGTCCACGTGGCGAAGTGGGCGTTCGGGCATCTGAGGCAGCTGGTTGCACCACAAGACCATGCGACGCTTGTTGCTGGTGCTGCTGGTGTGTGCGAGTACCTGTCGGGGAGCTGGCGTACGAGCAAGAGAACGAAAGGGAAACACTGCGCGGGTGGTGGGTGGACGGGTTGGGCTGGCTGCTGGAACAGATCCCTGTCCCAGCTGCAGCAGGGACAGCCGCGCTCGCATGCGTGCCGGCAATACCAGAGAGCGGCTTCGAAAAGGAAGGGAAGGCGCTCGGTTGAAAGGAAACAGGCGAATTAAAGGCCTGCGCAGAGACCACGCGAGAGCCCTTCACGGCCCCACGTAGGCTCTCCCCCCGCGAGCTTTTCTCTTCTGCCGAGGCGCTTGCCACTCGTCGCTCACACTCAGCAATGATTTCAAAAATTGCAATCTCGTAGAGGGGGGCGAATTGATCCAGAAAGGCCTTCCCTGGCTCACCAAACGACCCCTGGGCTGTTGTCATGCCCTCATCGTGTTGTTGCATCATCATCTGCAGGCCGGAGAGCGCCGTCGCGGCGTCGTCCGCGCTGTCTGCCCCCTCCTGCCTCATGACGGGTGACACCGTGCTCTGGTGCGCCTTCACACCGTCACGCCCCGTCCCGTACGGCCGATCCATGCGCGCTGTGTGTTCGGAAATGGCCTGCATGACAGCCTTGGAGAAGGCCGTCTGCTTCCCTTCGCCTGTGCGGTCAGGCAGCAGCGCAACCAGCGAAGCGGCCTTCGCCTGGGGAGCCTCTGGCGGCTCTACCAACGCAGGCGCGGCCGCCGTCGCCGAGGTGGATGTGGCGGCAGCGCATCCCTGCCGCACCACGGCACGGTCTTTGGAAGAGAGCGGTGTCGTGAGCAGCAGCTCCTCGTCCGGCTCATCGTCCTCGGTGGAGTTCCTGGACACGCCTTCACCACAGCCGTTGCCCATGTCGTTGCCGTCGTCGTCTTCGGAGAACTCGAAGCCGTCAATGAGCACCGTCCGCTTGGCCTTTATTGGGGGAATGGAGGCGGTCATGGAACCAGCGCCAAGGGACGCTGTGAGCGATGGGACACTCTTGTTACCGTGGGGGTTGCCACCGCCACGGTGACTACTGCCTATTCGAGTGGACAGATGACCTTCTTTACGCGGTGCATTAGCGCTGTTAAGAGAGAATCGAACTGCATCGACGCTGTTTGTGGTGTCGGCGGGGACGGAGTGAGACAAGGAAGATGTCAGCACGGGAGAGCGAGGCGCATCGTGGTCGGCGCTGCTGGGGGACGTCGTGCTGTCGTTTCCTTTGTCTCCAGGGGAGCCAGCTGCGTTTGGGGACTGACTGGGGGCACTGGTCTCGGCTCGTGACGGCACGTGCTGGTTCACGTTCGTTGTGGGGATCCGTGGATGAGACATGATTATGGACACACTAAAGGTAAAAACCGTCCACAAATCTAGTGAGGAAGACGACGTCTTGCTCTAGAGATGAAGCGATACCAAAGCCACGGTCAAGGGAAACAATGTGTGCTACGAAAGAAATTCAGTAGCTCCACTTAAGGAGGGCAGCAGCAGCTCAATTGCAACGAGAAGAAAAAAAAGGAAGGCGGGGGAGATGAAACGAAAGAAAAGAGTCGATTGACAACTGTGCAAACGTTAAAGCACGAGAAAGACGTGCCAAGTGAAACCAGGGGAGCGACAGTGAAAAGAATAAGATGTCAAAGCTACCGTACACCGACACACGCTTCTATATGCTATCCGCGAATCTTTACCGCTATTTCGCAGTCAACTCAGCAGACGACGTCACAGCGCGACGAGGAGGAAAACTGGGTATGAGGATCGAGCCCAGACAACGAGCGCCAATGGAAAATCCAAAAAAAAAAAAAAAAGGAGATGAATCGAGGATAGGAAGCGGCGCTGCAAAAGCGTTCCTTCATCCAATGGACGCTGTATTCAACAGGGAAAGATGTAGAGAGAAGAGAAACGTAGGTGCAGAGGCGGCAAGCGGGCAATAATAACGAATCGCCTCGCTTTTCCTTGATTTTTGCCTACGAGCTGGATATGCTCAGTCTTCACAAAGAGAAGAAACGGGGAGAACGGCGTTAAGCTGGAAAGTGGAAGAGAAGCACAACGGGGGGTACCTTTGTGTAGGAAGGCGGAGAGAGAAAAGACAACACCAGCCGCAAGTGACGACCCTCGTGGTGCCAGAAAAGCGTAAACAGGCAAGAAAAACGTAAAAAAAGGTTTAAAACGGAAAAAAGAGTGAGGGATTCAGAGGACAATTCAAAGGGGAACAGAAAAAAAAAAGTAAAAAAAACTTGGAGTATCTACACGGAAGAACACACAGCTTTTGCGTATCTTCCTCTTCCCTTTCAAAGCCGTTTCCGAGAGACCTCAACTTGTAATCTTTCGTTGTGGTTGCTTTCTTTGCCAAACCGCAGAACACCACTCGCCTCGCTCGCGTACGCGCTCGTTCTGGCAACGTAGTCCCGACCTGTGTGACGGTGCTACGCTCCCACACCTACCGCGTGGATGAGCAAAGACCAGAGCTGAAGCACGCCAAGGAGCTCAGGCGTGATGTGGTGTGAAGGGTTGGTGTGAGACGTTAACCTGTGCCGTTGATGAATGTCGTCCAGGCTCCTACCTTCCAGAGAAAAAAGAACGACAGACGGGCAAAGGAAACGTCGCGCACCCCAAGACAAAGAAGCGCGAGTAAAGAAAAAAAGAAAACAGCTTTGGAAGTGAACGTATGACAAGGTCGCGAGTCAGAAAGGAGCAGAGTGAGGGGCAGGTAACATGCCAAAACGTCATCCACAAGCGTCTTCACACGCCTTTCTCGTTCCCGGCATTCACTGCGTCCTGAGAGGCGGACGCGCACGGCTTACGGAATGTGACTCACACGCACACCCTCCGCCTGTCTTGCTTCACTTGACGTGAAACGAGTGCATGGCATTCTGGACACACCTCAACACATGCCGTGAAACACCTTCTATGTGTCTTGGCGAATTGGCCCCAATTGAGCAACTGCCGAACCTCCTTCTTTGGTGTTCTTTCGTCTTTGAGGGCTCAGAAAAACATGCTTACAACACGATGAACCCGAGAAAGAGGAGAAAAAATGAGAAAAAAGGAAGCGCAAGTGCGAACGGACAGAGGAATGAAGAAAGAAGAGGCCTTTGCAACCACTCGCATCACAAGACGTACAGTGAACCAAGATGAGGTGCTCATGTCTTCGTTACCTGTTGTCTTTTCCAAAACAGATCGGTTGTGGTTTGTTGCGGGTACAGAGAAGTGAAGGAAGTTGGCCTTTAACCATCCCATAACGAGGAATGTGAAGGGTGGGGGAGGGGGAGTTGAGGAAGTACACGTACAGGGAAGGGCTTACACGCTTCCCTGACTGAGAGAAGGGGGAGGAGAAAAAAAGAAGAAGAAACGACGCAATGAAAAAGAGAATCAGAGAACAAAACGGCATTCTTTGTTTCTTGCTGTTGTTGTTCTTGTATTTCGGGGGAGGGGGGATGGTATTGTTATCCTCGTGCAGAATCAAAACATGTGCACGTCTTCTTTCTGGATCACCCACATTCACCGCTTGCCTGTGCGCTGTGTTTGTTCGCGGCTGACATCGTAGTCCTTGTCCGTGGCTTGGCGGTCATAGTGAAGTGCGTTTGCTGCAGATATAGTTATGACTCGATCGTTCATCGCAACTTGGAAACGATAAACGGGCCACTGCGTTAAAGGCAGAATTTGAAAAAAAAAATAAGAAATAGAGGACAGAAAGAGCCAGGATCACATTTGTATTATTGTTTTATTCCTTCATCTGCTTTTTGTAAGGAGACGCGCACACGCGCGTACAACTGGAAGAGCTCACGACGAAGAACGTTTGCGCAGAGAGGACCACGAAGAAGGAAAAAAGGGGAGAAAAAGAAGGCGAACAAGAGCACTGTGTGTTGGTAGGGTCAAGAGAAGACAAGGGACATGCGTTCAGGAACGAGAACGAAACCTTTACAGGTTTTGTGCGTGTATGTTATTAAAAGGGCTGAAAAGAGGACGGGGCACGTGTCATTAAAGAAAAAATATATATATATCACAGAAACTTTGGCCAACAGCGGTCGTGAGGTGCGAAGGGAGAAAAGGAGGAGGAAAATGAGCTAGGATGAAGAGGAGTGGGTAGAGGAACAGAATGCGCCTCCCTTAGAGAAAAAACAAGAAAGTGACACGCAGGAGAGGTTAGAACACACACACAAGAGTGATCCATGTGAAGAAGAGTTGGAAATAGAAGGAGTTAAAGGTCTCAGACACTAACCAACGGAGTGAGAGAGGGCGATGGTATCTTAGTAGGCCCCCTTCTCCACAAAGGCGGCCACCTCGTCGATGCTGGCAAAGCCCTTGGCGCCCTTGATGAGTGCCGCGCCAAGACGGAGGGAGGCCTCCTTCGCCGCCAGCCGCGCTGCCTCGTTCTCGATGCTGTCGAGGTCTGCCACGTGGGCGAGACCAATGGTGCGACGGATCATCTCCGCGCCGGCAAAACCAACCGTGTCGGGCAGCACATTCTCACGCAGGAACACCTCCGCGTAGCCCGGGAAGGCAAACGTCACGTCGCGCGTGTTGCCCGGGGTCTTGGCTAGCTCAAGGAAGAGCGCCTCGTAGCGCTTCCAAAGGTCGCGGATGCTGGCGAGCACAACGGCCTGCGAGGCGGGCTCGCCCTCCGTCAGGTTCGTAGGTGCACGGCTCGCAGGCTCGACGGACTTCTCCCCAGCCTTGCCCTGCTGCAGGAGGGCAGGCAGCGCCACGTAGTTGAGCAGCAAGTTGCCAACGACGGAGCCAACGTCGAAGCCCATGGGGCCGTAGAAACCGAACTCAGCGTCAATAGCCTTTACGCGTGTGCCGTCGATAAAGACGGAGCCGCTGTGGATGTCGCCATGGATGTGGGCCTCTGCCTTGTTCATGAAGCAGTGCTTGAGCTGCGCGACCTTGATCTTGAGGGCAGCGTCCTGTCGCAGCTGCGTCTCGATGAAAGCCTCCTGCGCGGCCTCGTAGTTGTTGCGGTCGTGGACAATGAACGGGTCCATGAAGAAGAGGTCCTCCGTGATCTGGCACATGTCCACGTTAATGACACGCTGCACGGCGCGCTTCTTCTCCGCAGGGTCCTGCGCAAAGTCGGAGGTGAAGAAGTGCACGCGTGCGAGGTAGTCGGCGAGCAGGGGCACAACGTGGGCGTGGTGGTGGGCCTTGACCAGCTCCGAGCGCCAAATAACCATGCTGGAGAGGTCCTCGACAACGGTGACAGCCATGGTGGAGTTGTGGAAGAGCACCTTCTCGGTCGTTTCAGGCGCGAAGGCGTGGTGCGAGACGAGGGTGTCGGCCTCGAGCCGGTTGCGGTCGAGGGTCAGGGGCCACGACTCACCGACGCAGCGGACGTAGGGCAGAGACTGCTTCAGGACGGCGCGACTCACGCCATGGCGATCGAGGAGGCGGAACACCAAGTTGAGATTGCCATCGCCCACCTCCTCGGCGCTGACGAGCTCACCCGGACGAATGAAATCGCCGTCCTCGCGCTTGTTGGTCAGCGAAGAGGCACCGGTGGCGGCCCAATGCGGGAGCGTGCGCTCGACATAGGCCAGCACGTCGTCCGTTGTGAGGATATGGTAGGCCTCCTGCAGGCCGGCGCCAGCGACGGACGCAAGGCCTCCCTTCTGGGAAGCCGACGCGCCGTTCGCCAGGATGGCTGCCTTGGCGGCCAGGGGGTCCGCCAGCTTGACGTTGGGGGAGTTCACGGAATCGCTGTTGGCAGGGGAGGACATGGTCGCTAAGGGCTGGTTGAGAGAAAACGAGAATACACGTTAGCTTTCGTTTCTGCTTCGCAAGTTTGAGTAGAGGGTGAAAGAAAGGGGAAAAACAACACAATATGAGCGCTGAGGACACTTTGTTCTGATTAGGTTTGCGGATGTTGAAGAGTTGTTAGGCTGTTGCGCGACGAAAGTGGAGGGAGAGCACCCCACGTCAGGTTGTATATTGTTATGGCGATGGCGAACCCCGTTAGGATCAGGTTTGAAGCAGAAGGAGAACGTCATTCAGAAGCAAAGAGTGCGTGTGGCGGCTGGCTAGCAGCGGTGACGGACCTGTTCTCGGCATTCATGATTATCATTGTTTTTCATGAAAGCGCGAAGAAGAAGTGAAAAGGGCTGTACGCGTTGAAGGTAATCCCTGACTTGTCCCATCAGTTTCCCAAGGTAGCTGTCTCCTTAGAACTGGATTCGGAACAGGAGCAAGGAGGGAAAGGGAGGGGGGGATCTGAAACTCTCTAATCATGTCAGACCCTCCTCCCCCACCCCCGCCAGCTTCCAGCATTAAGAATGGAGCGATGTAACGCGCATGGCAAAAGGTTTCTTTGATTTGTGTGTGGCTTCAATTGTGAATGTAGGTGAGTATGTAACGTAACTCGGTGCCTCACCTCTTCTCAGAAGCGTGCTTCTGCATCTCCTGCTTTCTCTACGCGGTTGCCTCTCCGCGCGACCCGACAAAGACAGCGAGATGGCGCACAAGCGGTCTAGAGTGGAGGAGGAGGAAGGGAGACGACCCTAGGATGCCCTACGGTGAGACTCTCTGATATAGCACGAAAGCATCCTCCAAAGGCCAGAAGACGATAACGGCCGTGACGCAAAGCGTGTGAATCGAGAGGGAAGCGTTACAGGCATATACATGGTTTTAGGTGCGTTTATGAAGCAAATAACGTATGTGTGTGTTGGTGTGACAGGTTCGTCAACTGAACCTATCACGTGATGTTAGTCAGGCGATATCCCACAGCCCGCGGACGCACAAACGTTCACGAGAGCGAAACCAAAACGAGGAGAAAGAAGGGGGACAAAACGGCACGCCACAAGCCCAACGGATTACTTTCGCTGCTCCTAGTCATCGCAGTGACCACGTCTACCCCACGCACGTGCAAGGAACACCGTGCTGGCATGTTTCCTCCCTTTTCTGAGAAAGAAAGCCCTCCCCCACCCTTCGTGACGCCTCGCAGAAAGACATGTCAACCTCCCCGAGGGGAACAGACGTTGACGCAGCTTGGAAAGCGTTAGACGGCTTTGGAAGGAGCTCTCGTGGAACAGTGCTCATCAGACAAGGTGTCTGACGGACGGGTTACAGACGGTGAGCCGGAGCCCCGTACGCTCGTGACACGGTTGCCGACCTGCAGAGAAACCCCGTCTCCCACCTCGTCGCCTTCTTGGTCCTCTTCAGGAGAGCTGCCATCCTCTTGGTGGGTGGCATCCCGCTGTGGATGACGGCGCCGTGCGCTATCTGTGTGCGTGCTGCTGCGCTCCAGCTCCAGCCGCAGCACGCGGGACTCGAGGAGGCGGTTGCGGCTCTGCAACACCTGGAGTTCGCTCTGCAGCGTCTGGATAAGGCGGGCTTGCTCTTGCATGGCCTTGAGACACTTTTGCATGACGAACGTGCTGTTCACGGAGCGCTCTACCGGATAGTTGGCCTCGGCCAGGACGGTCGGGTCGCTGAAGTACTCGGCCATCTCAGGCGTGCTCACACCAATCACGTGGGACGGTGCCGCCGTCGTCACCGCCTGGGGCAGTGGCGTGCCGAACGGGGTGCCGCCGCTGCCAGCGGTGAAGGCGTCTTGTGTAGCGGCGGCCATGGCCCCTTCGGTGTGATACAAGGAAGACACCCGTCGGCTCTGCACCCGCGGGGTGCCGCTAGGGGTCGACGCCGCGCTCGGCATTGGGCTCATGCGCGCTACCTCTTCGACCGCCTCCTGTCGATACATGAGCTGTGGGGTCATGCGTGGCGAGTTGACGCTGCCATTCGCGCTGGCCGGTCCGTTGCCGGCACCGCTGACACCCCCTGCGGGACTCAGTCGGTGGCGCGTATGCGGAAGGATGCTGGAGGGTGGCTTGCCATGGAGCCGGAGCTGCTCAGGGGTGTCCTCAGATGGCGCGCCCGCGTCCCCGCTGCCGTCGTCTGGAGGAGGACCGTGCACATAAGCAACGATGCTGCGCAGTGCCGGGGAGCCTCGGTGCGAGCTCCGGCCGCTTGTCGCCGAGTTCGACATGGATTTGCGTGCAGAAGACTGCCCCGGCGCCGGGGAGTGAACGAGGCTACTCCGGTGGATGGACCGCAAGTGGGTGGACGAAGAGGTGCCTGCTGGCACGGGAGAGAGGCGAGCACCGAATTCTTCCCCAGCGTTCGACACGCGCGGGGTTATGTTTCCCGCGCGGGCCTGCACCACAGGAAAGTCCGCACCGCTGCTACTACCGCCTTGCATGCCGACAGCGTCTCCGTTGCCATGAACATCCGTCACGGCATTCGTGGTGGACGGGATGTCAATCGGAAATGCATACGTGCCGTCTCCGTGACGGCTGCCGCAAGAACCACTCATCTCTACGTTGTTTAATAACAATTTGTAAGAGAAGACGGTGAATACAGTGGGAAAGAAGAGATGAGATCGTCTCCTTTCTTGACGAATAAAAAAAAAAAAGCAGGAGTACCGTTCCACTGGAGTTCAGAGTTATAAAGATGAAGAGAGCAGACCTTTCCTAGTCTTTCGATGTTGAGTAAATGAAAGTTCTGTGTGTTGTTGCTAACAACGCACAACTCTAGGGCAGTGAAGCAGTTGGAAGAACGACAGCGCAAGGCCGGAAAAGAGGACTACCTGAATTTGTGATGTCACCTTTCACACACATTTACAGAAAAAGCAAACAACGTAAACAGCATTCTGTGCATGACACGTCCTCCTATCCCTCGTCATGCTGAACTGCAATAGGTCAGGAGGTGGGAGGGGTCAACGAACGCTGAAGCCAAGTACCTGGGTATTTTTTCCGCAAGTTTGCTTTTCTCTTGCCACTTCTCAAACGCCTTCGGGTCTTCTTTTTCTTTCCTTGAATAAGTTTCGTTAAACGTGATTATACCGCAATCCCCAAACGGATTGCCATGCGCTCTTCCGCACGTGCAGCGCAGTTGCGGATAAATTCAGCATCGGCGCGGCGCCTCTTGCGAGACTCCCGGGCCGCGTAGAGAAACCTCTGGTGTTCTTGGCGCACCTGCTCCGCGGATGCCACTGCTGTGGCAGCGTTTCCCTTTGGCGGCGTCACGGGCACAGGCGGAGCTGTCGACGGACTGCTGGGAGCGGGTTCTGCGAGGAGTAATGCGCGCAACTCCTCGGGCGACGGTGCCGCGTTTGGTGACTCTGTTACCGTCGTCGTCGTGAGCGTCTCGGGAGCGTCACCTACATCCTTGGTGATGCCAGCGGTCTCCAGCTCTCGCTGCTCCGTGCGCTGCCGGGTCTGCTCCGCTTGCAAGTCGGCACGCATCATCTTGTCATAGTAATCGCCCGTGCTGGGTGCCGCCGTCGCAGCAGCGCTAGAGTCGCCGTCTCTGTTCTCCGTGGAGTGGTCTCCCACTTTCTTTTCCATGGAACGCAAGTACGCCTCCAGTGGATCGTCTTCCTCGTCGCCCTCGCTCCGTTTCTCTGCATCCTTCACGTCCTCTACATGGCTCTGCAACTCACCGTCCGGAGCGTCCCCTCGTCGATGCCTCCGCAGCATCTGCTTGTACGCCGGTGTCACAAACACGCCCACCTCCATGTCCTTCTCCACGAGGGACGCGTCATTCGCCTCCTTTTTCCGCTCCCGTTGAATCCGCTTCAGCAGCAGCTTTTCCTGCTCTGTCTTGCGTAGCTGTAGCGCGGCGGCGATGGAGTTGCCAAAGACGCTAGAGTCCTTCTCAGGGTCTGCACACTGTGGGTGGGCAGTGTTCATGACGCCTGCGCCAGGTCCTGTCGCTGGAGCGGCTGCCAGGGTAAAGGAGCTCCCGCCACCTCGAGGCGCCTGCCCACGGTAATGCAGTCTCTGTGCTAGTTGTTGTCGCCGCTGCGCTGCAGCGCTCCGGACGTCTTCTTCGGTCAGGGTGTTCCGGCCAGGACCACTGGTGGAACCATTCGGCACTACCTTCTGACCAGTGGTTGGAGGTGGTGGAGGTGCCAGGAGACAGGAGGACGACCCACTCTGGTTGCTGCTCACGTCTGACTCGACGTCTGAGTTGCTATCACCCGTGTCAAAGAGAGACATGAGTGCGCGTGTGCGTTCACCCCTCTTCTGTGTAATCTCTAAAAAGATGGCAAGATTACGCAAGTACTTCTACACGAAAGCATCAATGAAGTCGAAGAAAGAAAATGAGTGGTCAGTATTCCATTAAGATACGTTAAACATGCCTACCCATTCATTCCATACCGCCGCTTCCCACAGCGTTTACAAATTATCCCTCTGTACCCCTGTCTGTATAAATACTTTCGCTCGTTCGTTGTTCGTTAACCTTTCCTTAGATGTGTTGAGAATAGTAGTAGCTACGCCACACTGTGCGCATATACCAGATGCATAGGTCTTGGGGTTGCGAGATAGGGAACATGCACATACGCTCGTGGCGCGAGACACACCCAACCGACAACGCCTTCATCGCAGCACAAACAACCGCCCAGGGACACCGGCACACAAGCAAACAGACACACAAATAAGCGAACGCGAAGTGTTGTAGCTTGTCGAAGAACATTGTGTATGGGACAGAGTACCATGGTTAAATGAAGACGGAGTACGTAACGTGGTGTCCATACTACATTCATTCGCTCACCTTTTCTCTTTTCTCTTCCCTTCTTTGGCACTGAATATTACAGCCTAACTCTTATCAGATTAGGCTACTCGCACGA